>OZ023266.1:52879854-53269257 GCA_964006375.1 Tillus elongatus
TAATAACATTGCAAACTTGTGCGACTTCTATTCGGATAAGGCTGTGGTTATTCGTAGGGTGGCCATATCTTACTTTATCGGTTATTAGTAGTGTTGGGTGATATATCGATCACGGTGATTTTATACCGGTGAGCGGAAAATCATTGGAGCTACCGGTGATCAAAGTTTAACTAATACAGTGAGTAGCGATTATGGACTAGTGAAGCAATCACTGGCAACCGCGCAACCGGCAACGTAATAATAAATATCAGTATTAGATCTGATACAGCGCTTGGAAATAAATATCGAATGTTAGCTTTCACCGGTTTGGCGATAGATATACTGGCGCACAGTGCTCACTGCTCAGCCCAAGATTATTTGAAAAATTATTTGTTCGTTCATGCTGGATGCAGTATCGCCGAAGCGCTATGCCCGTGCCGTGTCATTTCTATTCATACTTAGTTTAGTTTTAGTTTCATCTTTCATCTCAGCATATATCGCGGCGCTGTGCAAAACATGTCTAAAAAACAAAAAACCAGCGAAATTTGGAATCATTTTACACCCATTCAGGGGGACATTTGCTATGCAACATGCAATATATGCAAGAAAAAATTTTTGTACAAAACAACGAACTCAAATTTAAAAAACATATAATCTCAAATCAACCCACGGTCTCTGTGACTACATTACAAGTTCGCAAAAAGAATGAGAATGCAGGTAGGGACACAAACGATTTTCCAAATTTTGCATATTAAAATCTAGTTGTTTTTTATTTTTATTCTTTTATAACAAATTAAACTACGCTAATTAATTAATCTACAACAAATTATTTATTACCAATAGGCCTTATAGTTAATTATACAGAATAGTGAGACAAAACATTTAACGCATGGATATCCTATAATTACTGCACAAAAATACTAGAAACACCACTAGTGAAACCAATCATAACTGCTTTCATTTATTTCCACGCTTTCTAAAATTCTCAATCACTGCGGTGATTCAAATCACTGCTAAAAATCACAGTGATTTCTAAATCACTTTCACCGGTTTACCGGTTACTCGAAAATCGCTGTATTGCCCAACACTAGTTATTAGGACCATTATATGTACTGTTTTGTAGAATTTCTGCCTTGTGATGTTTTGCACAGTATTTTAGTTTTGTTTTAGAAGTATTTTTTGTTCATATTGTTCTTTTTGTTTGGTGCCCTATTAATGGGATTATCCTGTTGGGCATGTATTCAATAAATAAATAATCATTTTTATATCTGATTCTTCAAATGCAATTTCCAGACCGTAAACCTCATCTTATATATTGTCTCAAGAGTGTCGAGGATTTCGAGTTCAAGTTCACTCTCTTCATCTAAATCATACGGAGATGATGAAGCATTGAATCATGCTTGCGCGTTATGATGTCACAAACTCAGGAGTACTGTAATCCTCCTTTTCTAAATCCACAGCTCGCACCACAGCCTTTCTTACAATTACAGAAGATGATACTCTATAGGTCTTCAGGTGCTGGGCGTAATAATGTAGTTAAAGACTCCAGGGTTTCGTTCTGTAAAACCCATTCGCATTTATGAGGTTCTACATTTTTTCTTAATCAAGTTTGAAACTACAGTATACTTTCGATTATGCAGATTATTCGTGCTGAGAAATTGATCAAACTTTCACAATCAGGAATAGATCGAAATTTCAATTTTTTTTCGTTTCCTCTCGCACAAACATAATAAATATCCCTAGTAAAAACCAGCGACCATCTAAGGACGGGTCTGCCTATTATAATTACTACGTTGCAAAAATCATGAGGAAAATAAAACTGCGAAATTCCTTAGAACCTGTAGGTAGAGTAGTAGTATGTATATGCAGAATAAACTGACACAATAGATTGCTTATTTTGTTGTGATGAATTTTTATTTATCTCTGAACATCACTGTGAGTACAATAGGAACGGCGAGAAAGATTGATATTGATAAGATTGAAATGTTTATGTTAGGGTCATACATTTTAATTACCCCTATCTTTTTACACTTGATCTCATTCGGGATTGCATGGGCGACAGGACAGAAAGGAACAAAACAAAAGTTGAGAAAGACACAGCTGTTAAATATTCTGTATGCACTTTCTTTTCAATTGTGAAGGCTACCGAAATTACTTAGTTCGTCAGTTTTCGATCGCAATGCGAGTTTGCGTGTTCACGGTCTATTTTCTATTAAATTCAGTATACATACAGCGTGTGGCTGAAACTCAAAAGACATGTTTTAATCATGAAACAAAAGTCTGGACGCAGCAAGTGCGTGGTGGAAGTGAATTTTCATAAAATGTCTTAATGGCAACTTTGCTCTCTAATGCAAGTAGGCATTAATCTGGTTACCGGTATAACCTATATAGTAAAAACAATGTACCATTTTTTATCAAAATTACTTATTGTTTGAAAATGTAGAAAAAAAATCCGAAAATAAACTTAAGATGTTGGGTATCTAGCCAACAAACCTTAGGTTAATAGTTAATTGAGTTATTGGAATTTGGAGGATTTAATGAAAATTCGCTACCAAAACGCACTTACTGCGTCTGGTTTTTTTTTCTTACAAACATGCATCATATTTCGTTAAAAAAATGCAAAAATGAAATAATATAACAGTGTTTGAAAAAACAATTGTAGGGATCACCAACGACTTATGGACCATTCTGTGATTGTCAAAATATTTTTATAAGGTGCAGATTAAGACACCCTATAATAAACGTATACAATTTTTTCTCATGTTTTGTATAATAATATTGAGCTTTACCGTAGAAATGCGTCATCCTGTATATATATATATATATATATATATATATATATATATATATATATATATATATATATATATATATATATATATATATATATATATAAACAGATAAACTAAGAGTTAACCTGGATATGGATTCTAAATTTTCTGTAAATATTTTATTAAAATGAATGAAGGACAATAGCGGTTAAAGATGAAACTTAAGGGTTTTCAGAACATTCTTCTTGCGACATTTTCTTGACATAATCCGTATTTGTGTCAGGTTATTTGCCTAAATATTGCTAATTTTGACGTTTCAGATCGCGACTTGACGTTTTGGGGAAAACTCCAAATTTTTTCTTTAACTGCCCGTTACTTTTTTGTCTTTAAACTTCAGACCTAAATGTTGGTACGCGGTTCACTCTTAATAATATAAACACTCGTACCAAATTTGGTTGACCTTACTTTGTTATTCCCGGAGATAAAAAAAATCCGAAAGGAAACACAAAATTTTCCGGGAAAACCTGGGCCGATTTTCCTGGTTAACGAACTTATCCAAGCCACTTGCAGAAGGAAGGTACTCACGAAATTTGATCAAAATCGGCCCTTTATTTTTTGAGTTACTGGTGTGATATATATAAACATATAAAAATTGAAACTGGCCCTGGACATGGGTTCTAGTGGGCCTAGTTCGCACTCATTTAAAGAAATTTTTTCAAAATTCAAAAGTCGGAATCTCCTCATTGGTGATTTTTTGAAAGAAAATTCACTAAAAACTTGAAATCATCATAATTAACCTACTGTAATTTTTTTATTGAACCTCTATTATTTTGGTGTGTGTGTTCATGTGTGTGTGTGTGTGTGTGTATATATATATATATATATATATATATATATATATATATATATATATATATATATATATATATATATATATATATATATATATATATATATTACATGGGGACTTCGCAAACGGTAAGAGATAGAATTTTGGTTAAATGGGGGGGGGGGAAGTTGCGCTATTTCACGTCCAATCAGATGCTGTATCGAAATTATAAATATCTACAGGGGTTTTCACATATCGAGCAAAAACTTAAAATTGTGTTTTTCAACAAAAAAATTATAACTTCGCCATCTTGTAAACAAATTTAATAAAATTTGGTAGTTTTGTATTAAGAGACTACGGCCAATCGAAAGACGTTAGCGAATTTTTTTCTAGGCCTTCTAGGTTTTTTTTTGCAACCATAGCCAACTTAGTTATTTCTTATGACCGCCATATTGGATTTATACGCCATTAAATAGAGCTTTTTATCCATGCATAACAAGCCTACCTTTCGATGACGGAAAATGTAAATGTGATGGTAGAGATAACTGTACCTGTAACTGTTATGGGTTCTTGCTGATTTGATAAATTGTGCCTAAAATTGTTTCTTGATTTTGGACCATTATAGATTGCTTAAAGAATTCTTATTCCGTTTTCAAATAATACGTTTGGAGGATACAAAATCAGAGTGGTTTTCAAACATTTAAAAAATTTCTAGTTTACTTTTTTTAAATAGTGCAGATGTCACATCCACTGATGGTGCACAAAAATAAAATATGTGCTCTACAACGGGGATATTTATCGAAGCTTATTAAAGAGTATGTTCGTCTCTCCACATTTCCCCAATTTTCCATAAAAATGTTTCTTTCTGGTGTGATTTTGTTTGTCTTATTAAAAGTATTATAAAATATATATCTTCTCCAATGATGATAGCAGTCTTTTGCTGCTGAGATTCGGAAATGGCTATTTTGTTGACGAACAAACACAAGACCAGCATCAGCTCTGGATTGTTTTGTAGCGATATTAAGATTTTTCAATTGCTTTTCAATAATTTTATTCTTGACTGACAATCACAAACTGGTGTGATTATGAAATAGCAGTGGTTCATCTCTGTTGGTCCATTGCTTTTATAATTATACTGTTGACTGAATAACTGTCGAGTGCAACTACAATATTCGAACAAAAATGTATTTGCAAATAGTTGATGTATTGATGAAGAATAATGGAAAAAGTATAATCTCTGCTCCATACCACGCGAGCTAAAAGAAAGACACCATCAATAATGTACATTATATTATTATATATATATATATATATATATATATATATATATATATATATATATATATATATATATATATATATATATATATATATATATATATATATATATATATATATATATATAGATACGGACAGATGCTAAACCCTTTGGAGTCCGTGTTTGCGCAGAATTAAAACACAGCACAAGTCAGAAAATAGAGAAAACTTATAAAATCAAACAAAACTTAGAGAATACTAAAGGCAAATTAAGTCCTATTGTCTTTTAAAGGTATTACTAGATGATGCGCTCACCACTGGACAAGGTAGACTGTTCCAACTGTCAAACACTGGATTCGGGAGAAAATTCTGCCAACAACGTTGAACATCTTCCTGGAAAGTTTGTATTTGTTCGCACGGAGATGACCATCAGAATTCCAGTTCAACATTGACAGCCTATATATGCAATTTAGTTTTTGTAGTTTTGCGCATGCCGGCATTATCAAATAGTGATGCTGGATATGGACTTAATTTATACTGAAG
The DNA here is from genome assembly GCA_964006375.1 of Tillus elongatus. Lineage (NCBI taxonomy): Eukaryota > Metazoa > Arthropoda > Insecta > Coleoptera > Cleridae > Tillus > Tillus elongatus. The sequence goes on from OZ023266.1 coordinate 52,885,234, forward strand.
ATATTGTTTTAAATTATCTTCAAACTCTTTATTTGCGGCTATCCTTTGATAAGCAATGGACCAACAGCAACTTTGCAGTTATTTACTTTGATTTTCATACAGAAGTGTTATTTTTATAAGTAATACTAGGTGATCCAACAGATGTCCTGTACAAAATTCAATATGTCAAACAACATTTGCGTACGAAGCGAAGTAAATGGGAGGAAAAAGCGCTCTCAGTTTTTCCCAATTTTTCAAGTTTCCGGGCAACTTTTCCAATTTTTCTTTCCCTAAAAACCTTATTCGGCCTATTACGAACATTTTTAAAATAAAATTATCCAAATCGGTCCAGCTATTCTGAAGTGATGAGCTTACGAAGGAACAGCAATTAATTTTTATTTATATAAATTTCTAAAAATTATTAACAAATAGATAAATAATTAAAATGTATGAATAATAATAATAATGATAATTTTCTCTGATAATTAAATTTTTAAGTTGTATGACGCATATGACCATATATTTGATATTGCATTGACCTATATGGATATGGACACTCACTCTCCGTGCAATATCTCGAAAAGGGTTATCGATAGAAAAAAAATCTAAGGCATAAATTGTAGAAAATTTAATGCCGTACAAATTTTATAATATTTTTGAAAATGATTTGACCCATATGAAACGAGATATATTGACAAAAAAAAGGCTATTCGCTGCCTTTAGCCTAAATATCTAAAGACACATACACAAGATGGTATGTGATTTGCGTTGAGAACATCGAAACTAAGGGCGATCAAAATTTTAGCTTTACCTTTCATTATGAGGTTGGGTTCTTATTTCACTGGATTATCAGTATTTCTATGAAAGTAGTTTACTAATTTATTGGTTAAATGAACTTTGTCATATTAAAAATAAAACAAAGTAGAATGGAATCAATAAAAGATACAGAGATTAATAATTTTGTAACAAAAACTTTATTACACCACATTATAATCAAAAACTATTTAACAAGCATGCACAAGCTTAAGAAAGAATTATTAATGACTGGAATGCTTGTTTTGTTCTAGGAAACTGTTAACACAACAACATCTACAACTCATCACTTCAAAACACTAACTGACTGGTTCAAACCAACTCAGTGAACAGTTGGTTGATATAAAGGAAAGGTTGTCAAATAATTGGAAATACAACAAAAAAAAAATTATGTAAAGGAATATATGACACTTTTGTATAAGGTTAAAGTCTTTTAAAGATTATAAGTACTATGTGAGTATATACGAAATATAATTTTACTTTATATATTATATATATATATCTTAACCCGTCATCTCAACGGATACTGTAAAAATATATTAAGAAATAATAAACCGAGGCCACGACTGTTCACAAATGTAGGTCGGTCCTCTGTGAGTTGTATGTATGTCGTGTGCGATGTGTGAGTGATTGCAAGTCTGGCTGTATATTTAATTCTTAAGCATAAAAGATGAATCGGATTCGGATAATAACTGAGTACTCTAACGTCAATATAGAGTTTAGTCGAAGCAGAACTCATTCAAGAAACTCTATTTTATACCTTTCTTTTTTTTTATTGTAAACTCTTCCACATGGAATTCTGTAATATAGAAGTGAGGGTTATTTGTAAATACTTAGACTTATAATTTTAAGAAATTTTTGATTTGGTGTAAAATATTAATAGTAAACAAGAGATGTTTATATTGTAAAAGCTTCTCTTTAACGATCAGTTGGTAACTTCAATTATAATAAGCTATAATTGTAAATTAATTTATTTATGTATAACAAATGAGAGGTGTGTTTCCAGTTTTTAGAACAACAATTCTATGTGGTTGGGTAAACTCGTAGATGCTACATTGTAAAATGTCGTTAATATTGTGATCTTAGTTCTAGGTTTTTCATGATCATACCGTTATTTTATAGTGTAGCGTGCTAACCCAAACATAATATACAAAACCACGATGGTGTTATTGTATTTGATTATTACTCACGAACTGATTATTATTAAGATCTATTGCCCTTCTTCACTGCGGCATCATCTGTATTGGTAGGCTTTAGGTTTTTTTAGTTGTCTGTTTCGTTGTACATCATTGAAGCCGCATTTAAGTAAGTGCAATTCCAGAACAAATAGCTTTCATGTTTCTAACCCTGGTAAAGATGTTTCATATGCTTTTTTGTGTGTTATGTATAAAACATCTTTATCTTTACTGTAAGAAAGTCACTGGTAAATATAACCTTAAATAACATTCTCAATCCCAAATAATTTATTCTGTCGTTTTATTTCCTTTTTAAGGTTATATTTAACTGCAGAAAATATATATATTGTGGAAACTCTAAGTTGTATTTAATAATTATTTCAGTGATACACAGAAATATTGCGATGAAAGATAGTTATCTAGTTTTTCTGTTAGAATATTTTTTAGAAAGTTTTAAATTTGTGTAATCAAAATGCAATTAATTCCATAGCTTCGAGTTGCATAACTGCCATGGATGATAACTTTAATTTAAATTGTTCACTTTTTAATGTCAAACTCAGTGTGCGTAATATTAAAGATACAACTTAATCATGTTTAGGTTCATGATTCTTGAATGTATTATATTTTTCCTCCTTTCTCTCTCATTTATCTCATTTAATATAATAATAATAATACTTATCACACTATTATTATTACAATAGTCTATTATTTTTTTTTTTTGAGGATTCCAAACTTTTATGTTTGATATGTTTCGACATTTGTAATGGAACTGTTACAGTGAGGCAAAGATTAAAAATTTTGAAAAAAAATAATTAATTTGTATGATTTTTATTTCCCCCATCTAGAAACAAACTACATTGTATGTTAATGCAGAATATTGAAAAATCCAACTTCCCTTATAAGGAGGGTCATTATTTATTCAAAAATCTGGATCGTCAACTTGTGGCTTAACCTATACGTACAATTTGGAAAACCCAATTCCGCACAATACAGTTTTTAGACCTGATGATCGTTTCACTAACAAAGTTAGCATCATCAGAGGTGTGAATAAACTTAGTTTATTTATCATTCATCGTGAATAAACTTCTTATTTATTGAATACACTTATTGAATACATGCCCAACAGGATAATCCCATTAACAGGGCACCAAATAAAAAGAACAATATGAACAAAAAATACTTCTAAAACAAAACTAAAATACTGTGCAAACATCACAAGGCAGAAATTCCACAAAACAGTGCATATAATGGCCTTAATACCTGACAAAGTAAGATATAGCCACCCTACGAATAACTGCAGCCTTATCCGAATAGAAGTCGTACAAGTTTGCAATATCATTAAAGTCAGAGCTCATTGTGTACACAGGTGATTTAATATACGAGTTAGTCCTTGGTGTTGGAGGCTTAAACACTCATCACTCTAGATGCAGCCTGTGGAACTGAGAAATTTATTTGCATCAATAAGTCTGGACAGTCAACTGTGTTATCCATGGTAAGAACAAGTTATGCAGGAACATCACAGATGCAACTTTTCTACGTGAATACAAACTGGGTATGCCGGTTTGCATCAGCAATTGGCCATGATCACATCCCCTCTGTGGGTAGGTACCAGATGCCCTATATACAAGGTGTTTTAAAAACTTACGCTGAACATCTTCCAGAGCACCAATATGAACACTATAAAAGGTATCAAAAACCAAGTTACAATATTCAAGCCTCGATCGAATATAGACAAAATAGAGAATTTTCAAGCTATCCAAATTGGAAAATGATCTGCTATTCCTCATAATGAAACCCATAAACTTCAAACAGGATGCTGTGATTGTTTGAATATGTCCAGTCAAACTTAAACGTTCATCATATAAAATGCCAAGATAATTGTGCGTTTCAGTCCTAGCCCTATACACCAACCACTTTGTAGGGAAAAGCTATACGACTGGTTTTTCTAGTGTATGTCATCACTTTGCACTTCGAGACATTTAATTCAAGTCTGTTCTCAACACACCACAGCTGCAAGTTGTCAAGGTCCACCTGTAGTCTTGAACAGTCACCAATATCGTGAACACTGGAGTATAATTTGAGATCATCAGCAAATAATAGATGATTACCAGAAATTACAGAGCTTATGTTGTTGATACATAACAAAAGAGGAGCGGGCCAAGATTGGAACGCCGGAGTCAGCAGTGAAGGGAACTTTACATAAAGTTTGAAAGTTTATTCATCATGAATAAACTTGTTTATATACTATAAATTAACTTTATTCATCCCTCCGAAGACGCTAACTTTGATAGCGAAATGATTGTCAGGTCCAAAAACTGTACTGTAATTAATTGGGTTCTCCAAATTGTACTTATCAGTGCTCATGGCAGATTCCAATTTTCACTCATTGCTTAACCTAGTTTTTTCCATGGTTACACACCAAACTTTTAATTATTAAAATTCAACATTTTGTAGGTTGTCAGTTTGCCTTTGCTCGACAGTTTTTAAATGGAAACGTGTTTTGTGAGCTTATGCAAAAAAGAACATTGAGTGAAAATAAGAATACAAAGAACAGGTTAGCTAAAGTATTCGCTGACTTACATAAAATTTTGTTAACAAAACGGTAAAGATTTTGAGGTCATCCTAAAATAAATTGTCAGCTTAGCAAACAGTTATTTTAAAAAAGTTGCCCGTTTGTTGTTTTGGGGTAGGTACAAATGGTCCATGGTGTTTGTTGAATGCTTGTCTGATTAGTCTGTGATAATAATGTTTAAAATTGTGATCACAAAAGATGTAAGCAAGAATTCAGTAGACAAACAACTTTTCTGACTAAAACAAAACATTTCAACTTTGATCTCAGAAAGAGACATTTTAAGGGAGTAATCTGTCATTTGTATTTTATGTTTAAAATAATTTCTGGATTAAAACACCTTAACATAGTAACCGAATTTTATGTACAGTTGTCAATATTAATGAATTTTTATTAAAACATTCACTAGTAGAGATGTATCGATGGTGAGACTTTGCAAACATTTTTTCAAATGAGCACAAACTAGGACCCCTACAATCCATATCCCGGGTCAGTTTTATTAGTGAATTTTTATTTTTAAAAAATTTACTAATAGAGGTATCGATGGTGAGACTTAGCAAAAGAATTTTCAAATGAGCGCGAACTAGGACCCCTAGAGCCCATATCCGGGGTCAGTTTCAATTTTTATATGTGTGTGTGTGTGTGTGTGTGTGTGTGTGTGTGTTTGTGTCCGTATAATTATGAGGACAAACCACATGCATGGACGTGACTTGTCGGGTCTTCCCAACTTGTCGGGCCATACACGCGTCCCGACAATTTAGAGACGTGGTTTTTCGGATTCTCCACCTCTTAAATAGTATAAATAACTAATTTTCTGACGATGTCCTGATATACATACTATATGCATGTGTGTATTTTTGAGTTCGTGTTACTAAAACTGTCGGGCCCTATAAAAGTGACTGATAAAAGCGACCTCCATGGTCAATTTTTGAAACAAACCTAATTGTGTGTAAGGCCCGACAACTGTTTGGTAAAATTTGTGTAAGTCCCGATAAATATAACATTTTTTTACCTCGTGCAGGTAGTAAATGATCTGTTTTCAAGTGACTTGTCCCTGGTTTTATAAATAGCGTCTTTGTTGTTATTTTTTACTGCTTCATTTGCAAGGGTTATTGACGGGGAATAACGGTACATTATTTTTCCTTGGGCACTAAAGCAGATAGCGGTGGGTTTTATGTAGTATGTTATATTTCAGAGAATATTGAGATATTGTTAAATTTATTTATTGGGGAAATTTCATAGAAAACATTTACTCTTTTCTTCAAATGAAACAGAAGTCATATTTGGGATGGAAACATTAGTTTATATATTATTTTACATACACATATTTATGTATATATATATATATATATATATATATATATATATATATATATATATATATATATATATATATATATATATATATATATATATATATATATATATATATATATATATATATATATATATATATATATATATATATATATATATACTTATAGGGTTAGTATATGATGGATTTGTATTTACTGAAATATTCCTGATTCAAAAAAAATATCTTAACAAAAGCTTTTCGACATATTTTTAGCTACAAAGTGGCGATATTCAATTTATCCTAGCCTAAACAACTTAGTTGCTATGATAACTGAATCTTTTTTTAATGACAAGATAGTTCTTGATACGCCACTATAAAAATGTAATTAGGTTCAATTAGAAAAAAAATGAGAAAAAATTAATGTAATTATGCAGATGATCGCAAAAGTGATTTTTTTTAAACAAAAGCACGCTTAAAACCAACCCTGTACGCATAAGCAACATAACAAATGCTGTAAAATACCGCCCCAGTTACGGGACCTGGCGTGAATAGGGGTGCTGGGCGGGGAAGGAAATATAGAAATCAAATCAGAAAAAACACCTTCGTTGGACTTTTATTAGCACCTTTGTTTACATTTTGCTCCAACAATTCTTATTATTAATGTTCGTCGGCTTTTTGCTCCAAGTTCCCCAGCTTGTTTGCAAGTTGAAGGGACCAGAGTTTTGTTGTTGTTTATGCGCAAGACACTGTATCAGGCAGGCCTGAACCACCTGACCTGACCTGGCTAGGCCTGACCCAACGTGACCTGACCAAACCCGACTCTGACGTGATCCTGACCTGACCTGACCTGAGTAAAGGCGTATGAGAAAACCCAAGAAAACCCCAAAAAACATGCATTTTACACACAAAAATGTGTATGTGACCAGCGATTAACCAATAATGTCAATAAGTTGACAACAACAAATTCTCATAACGTAAAAAATATTTTCGACAACATAAAATAGTATAAAATTGCATATAAGGTAATAAACATTATCTATCAGCAGTTGACATCACGTTGGTGAAACTGCAGATGAGAGGCAAACTAGCTTTAATTATTAACTTTAATTCTAAAAAAGACTGACAAAACAAAACAAAAACAAAACAGCAATAATATTTGTCAACTAACTCAATGTTCAAAATGCTGTCCATTATTATCAATACATAATTGAACTCGCGTTTGATTAACCTGGACAATTGCACAATCCATCAGATTTAATGGTCTGTCTCTGTGGACAAGATTCTTCAAGTGACCCTAAGAAAACAACCACATGGCGTGAAGTCAAGAGGGCGAGCAGTTCATTTAAGTGAATCACAGCGCCCGATTCAATTTTCTCTAAAAACTTCATCCAAATATTGCCGCATGCGTCTCCCAAAATGACTGTGAGCTCCATATTTCTCAAACCAAACTTCATTGACTGGACCCACTGCAACCACTGTGGTATAATTTCTTCTCTTAAAAATTTTTATACTTTTAAGATGTTAGATTTCCCTCAATAAATAACCGCCCAATATTACTACTGTCTAGTATACCCGTCCATACATAATTTTTTTGTGGTCGTTGGTTTGGAGCCTCCAGCATCCAATGTGGATTCTACTGAGACCAATAACGATTATTTCTACTAAAGTCTGGCTTCTCATTAAATTTGCCATAATATAATAAAATTCAACACGCCTCTTAAAATCGCCAACTACAAGTTCCTGTACTAGCTGTACTTTGTATGGGTGAAATTTTTTCTTTTTCTTTTTAGCAAAGTAACCACAGATTTTTGTGAAAGACTGTGTAATGAGTAACTTAATTTGTAGATAGATGAGGGGTTTAATAAAAAGACAACAATATATCTAATGCGTTATTACCAGCTACAGCCGTGTTTGGTCTTCCTATTCTTGGCTTATCATTGACACTACCAGTTTCGTTATTTTTTTTAATGTTCTGGAAACATACACTTCATTAATTTGTGCCCAGACTCATAAAAAAACATGCACATTTCTTTACAAAGCTTCCTGTCACCGTAGCCCAACATCACTAATATATCAGTTCTTAGCTTTTCGCTCAATTCTGCCATAATAATAATTATTATTAATTTCTATAAGTCCTCTATTTTCCAATATGAAGCTCTCTAAAGTATTACAAACTACAGATAACTGACAAAAAACAATGCTTCAAATTGGCAGCTGCAAATACTATCACATTTTTTCAATTGATAACTTGATAAGAAATTGATTAATGAAATCCAACTGAAGGCAATTTTTAAGAAACTTATTGTTTTTGCAATTTTTTTCTTATTAATCCCGATTACATTTTCATAGTGCCGTTGCTAAGAAGGATATGTTCTTTCCGTAAGTGCAAAAAAATGCTAAAAAGGCTTTCTATGCAGCAGATATCCTTCTGGTCTATATCCATCCTCTTCAAAATTTAAATGAGTTTGTGGTGTTGGACCCTGTCAAACGTATTCTCGTATTAGATGAAGCATAGAATCACAACCTTCCTTTGGTCGTTGCAGTTCTGTATCAATACTTGAGTTGCAACTACAGCCTCTCTCGTACCTAGTCCCCTTCTAAATCCAAATTGTGTGAACCCTACCCCTCTTTCGCATTTTATAGAAATTCTGTAGTGAATAATCTTGAGGAATATCTTTAACGTGTGGCTTATTAGATTGATCAGCCTATGGTCCTCGCACTTCGTTGCGTTACTCCTTTTTTGGCAGGGGGATAAAATGTGATGTAATCCACTTGGCAGGGAACTCCCCCATTTTATATATCTTGTTAAATATTCTGTGCAGTACGGAAATGCCCCTGCTGTCTAGTATTTTTAATAGTTCGACAGGTATGCAGTCCGGGCCAACTGCCTTTCTGTCCTTTGACGTATTTATTCCTCTTACAGTTTCTTCTTTGGTGATAGGGGGTCCAGACACGTCTACGTCCTCCGCAACCTCTATATCAGGTCTATTATCGTCGAAAAGGTTGTTAATATATTCCTCCCAAATAACTCTTCGCTGCCGATCATCTTGTTCCATTTCCCCATGTTCGTTTTCTACATTAGAAAAGTGTCTCTTCCGGTAAACTACGGACGCCTCTCTTATTTTTCTGTGTAAGTTAAATTCATCGTGAAGCTCTTGTAGTTGTTCTATCTCCCCGAATTGCTTCTTTAACCAGTCACTCTTTGCCGCTCTTATTTTCCCCCTAATAATTCTTTAGATGTGTTTATAGCTCCCTGGATTTCCTTGACTTTTACATCTTCTCCTTTCTTCAAGCATGATTTCTGCTGTCATCCACTTGTGTTTCTGTGTTTTCCGCTTATGACCTAGTTCACCTTCTGCGACCCTAATCAAGGCTTCCTCCATTTCTCCCCATATGGCATATATGCTTGCACTATCTTCCAACTTCTGTTCTATGCATCATATTTATATAAAAAATGCAAAAATGTATTAACGAATTTGTTCTACGAAAATTAGCCAAAAATTATAGACCGTTAAACCATAAACTTAACTAAATGTACAGCGAAAGCATCAACTTAACTGAACCGACGGCCACAGCATCAGAGAAAGGGTCTATTTGAAATGAATTTTCTGTAAATATTTTAGTAAAATGAAGGGCAATGACTTAAGGGTTCGCAGAACACACGTTTTGAGGAAAACACCAAATTTTTTTTTACTGACCATAACTTTTTTCTCTTTAAATTTAGAGATGTATATTATGGTACATGGTTCACTCTTATAACATCAACACGCGTACTGAATTTTGTTGCCCTTACTCTGTTATTTCCGGAGATATTAATTTTTTAGAAAGAAAACAACAACAAAAAATCCAGGAAAACCTGCACCGATTTTCCTGGATAACGAACTTATCCAAGCTACTTGCAAAAGGAAAGTACTCACCAAATTTGATCAAAATCGGCCCATCGGTGTGATACAATATATATATATATATATATATATATATATATATATATATATATATATATATATATATATATATATATATATATATATATATATATAAACACATATATATAAACACATAAAAACTCAAACTGACCCTGGATATGTCTTCTAGAGGGCCTAATTAGCGCTCATTTGAAGAATTTTTTAAATTTAAAAGTCGGGATCTCATCAGTTAATTTTTTTGAGAAAATTCACTAAAAGGTTTCCTAACTTTTTTTTGTCAAAAACTGCTTTGCAGCAACAAAAAATTACAAATGCTTGTGATTCTCTTAACTTAGTTCTTCAAAGGTAATTCCAAAAATATAATTAACAGTTAATTATCATTGCTAACGATGACAAAGTAAAAAAAGTATGCTCAAACTGGCGACTATTTTCTGTTTGGCGAACGTCATATCTTCTAATAAGCTCTACAGTGCAAGGATTTCTAATAACCTGAGGCAAAATTTCTCTGCAGGCACGAGTAATTTTGTTAATAAAATCCTTCAAATTTCTTGGTTGAACAAAATAGACCACATATTTTACATAACCCCACAAAAAATCGAATGGTGTCAGGACAGGCAAGCTCGTGGGCCACCTGACGGTTCCCTATCCGCCTTGTTCAGAATTTATAGTTTAAAAGAATTGACATAGATCTTAAGATGAACAGTTATGATACTGACATAATACATAATAGTTGTGATGCTGTGATTGCGGACAAATAAAATCATTATTGAAAGAAACATGAAAACCGTCTTTTGTTGGGTTTTCTCTAAAACTTTTGAAATGAGAAAAATGTTTGACATATTATTGATTAAGAATGAAATAAGAAATCCAAAATTGACTAAAATACAGAGTGTTCTATTGAAAAAATGAAGTTTATGTCAAAAAGCACACTTTGGATCCACGCTGTATGTCTAAGTAAAGCTTATTGAAGCAGCTTTTCACCGAACAAATTTTTATCTAAAACTTTTTCTTCTAGGATATACGGGGGCTGTGATATGTAGCGTCTAAATAGATCTCAAAAACACACATACACATCTATATATATATATATATATATATATATATATATATATATATATATATATATATATATATATATATATATATATATATATATATATATATATGCAGTTGTCCCACGACAAAAGCCCGGAATCGATTTCTCGGAAACTAGACTTTGCAAAATTTTTAAAATTTGGCAGCTTATTGAAATCAATGGATGCACCTTGGTTAAAGTATTTTCCAGATAGTGGCACTTCTGGATATACAGGGTGTTGATGTTAACTTGCTTATTTTAGATAGGACACATATTATTGCATTTTTATATTCAACGCAAAAGTTTAGACACGTCTTATGTATAATATTCCATACCTAAGTCCAACCGTGATGTGATTTTATTTTGATAATAACTACAGAGTGATCAAAAACTCTCATTGAAAATTGAGTTTAAAAAATCGTTGTCTGTTTTTCAAATAGAAGCTCTTATTTTTATAATCATATCTTATTTAACATTAAAACTTTAGGTAAGGTTGCCTCTGCCAAAAATTTGTAGTTTTCAAAATATTGGCAATTTAACATTTTTATATTGAAAAAATGTTTTACGGCTTTCAAGTTTTATTGTTATATAATCATGACGGCGACGCCTGTCAAAAAAAATATCGAGAATTACAAAAACCTCAGTATTTGTTGTCATTTGACAATTATTTATAAAAATTATACCGGGGCGACTGAATTATACTCACGGAGATTATTAAAATTTCTTTTTATATATGATGAATGTAACCAAGTTTTATCAAGAACGTGCCAAATATTTGCTGATATCCAGATAAACAAAAACCGTCGCGGAGGAGTGTTCGGCAAATAATAGAAAATTACAAAACTTTTGGCACCGTGAAGGCAAAAATGCATAAAAGAAATAACATCCTTAAGACAAGTAGCTCTGCAGACAGGACTTTCGAAGAGCTTGATACACAGAATCCCGTTAAAGCACAACTTCCACCCTTATTCAATATCTTTGGTTCAACATCTGGGAGAAATGGATATGCAGAAAAGAGTTTTGTAAATTCATTTTAACGATGATACAAGACGACTCTCGATTTTTTGGACAGCATAATTAGGACTGATGAAGCGAAATCTATGAAAAATGTTCTTTTCAACACACAAAATTCTTATTTTTGGAGTAATTCAAATCGTCATGAAGTAAGAACCCGGCATTTTCAAAATATAAACTGAAAACTGAAAATGAAGTATTTTCTAATATGCAGTTATACTTCAAATTAACTGAATTTGAAAAAGTCTGGACGCAGCAAGTGCCTTATGCTGGTGAATTTTCATAGAAATAATCTGGTACCAAACATTCTTTTTTATTAAATGCCCATAACTTTTTTTCTGGTAACTGAATGTTGGCATATGGTTTACTTTTAGCGAATTTTCTTTACAAAATTAACTAAGAAGATCGCGACTTTAGAATTTTGCAAATATTTCTTCAAATGAGCGGGAACTAGGCGCCTAGAACACATATCTGGGATCTGTTTCGATTTATATATATATATATATATATATATATATATATATATATATATATATATATATATATATATATATATATATATATATATATATATATCAACTCAAAAAATAATAGGACGATTTTGGTCAAATTTTATAAGCATTTTCCTTTTGCAAGTGGCATGGATAAGTTGGTTAGCCAGAAAATGCAGCCCAGGTTTTCCCGGAAAAATTTGTGATTTCTTTCGGGAATAACAAAGTAAGGGCAACCAAATCTGGTACGGGTTTTCCTCAAAACGTCCAAGTCGCGATTAGAAACGTAAAAATTGGCAACATTTTGGCAAAGAACATGAAATAAATACAAGTTACGTAAAGAAAATGTTGCAAGAAGAGTATTCTTAAGTTTTAGCTTTAGCCGCCATCGACCTTTATTTAACTAAAATATTTCCAGACAATTCATTGCAAATAGACCCTTTCTCTGATGCTTTGGCAGTAGCTTTAGTTATGTTTATGGTTTAACGGTCTATAAATTTTAGCTAATTTTCGTATAAAAAATTCATTAGTGGGGAGACAGCGACGTTTGAGTTTGAAAAAAATTTCTTCAAAGGAGTACAAACAGGCCCCCTAGAATCCATATCCGGGTTTACTTTCAGTTTTTATCTGTTTGCATATATACAAGGTGACGTATTTCTACGGTAAAGCTCAATATAATTGTTATTATGCAAGATGCGCGAAAAATTGTATACGTTAATTATAAGGTGCTTTAAGCTGCATCTTATAAAATTATTTTGAAAATCACAGCGTGGCCCATAATTCGTTGGTGATAACTGCAATATTTTTTTCGAACATTCCTTATACTGTTGCATTTTTAATTAAAATATGATGCATGTTCGTAAAAAAAATCAAGACACAGTAAGTGTGTTTTGGTAGCGAATTTTCATTAAATGCTAGGAAACAAGTTTTCTCAGAAACATTTAAAGTTAAAGTTATTTTCGGAATTTTTTGGTACATTTTCAAACAATACGGTATTTTAATAAAATGTGGTAAATTTTTACTATATAGGTTATAATGGTAACTAAATTGATACCTGCTTGAATTAATACCCAATTTGGTGGCCCATTATTTTTTGAGTTACCGGGGTGATACACACACACAGAATATATATATATATATATATATATATATATATATATATATATATATATATATATATATATATATACATATATAAACACATCAAGATAGTAACTGACCACAGACATGGGTTCTAGAGGTCCTAGTTCGCGAATTGTTTTAAAATTCCAAAGTGTAGAAAAATTCACTAAAAAATATATGTACTAATATATTTCAGAGTAACAGCACAAGGTCAATGTGATCAACTATACAATACCTCCACACAGCATTTAATAAACAAACCCTTCCCCTTATATTTGTCGGTCCTTACACGCACATAAGCCAGACAGTTTTTTTCTAAACTGGTTTTTTTGTTGCCATGTGTAATTCAGAAACACAGTTATGTTTGTAGAAAAAAACACTATGGTTTATGGGGTCTTATACACACTTCAAACATAATCCATATTTAAGGGGTCTTCACACAACGTGTGCGTTAAACATAATTGCGGGACCTCACTTTATTTGCAAATATTTTCTAAACGAGCGTGTGTATAGTATTTTGGCGCGAATTATCCACATCTGGCGATAAATCTACAACTACGACTCATCTCAAACATTAAGATCCCACAAGTTGGTGTGTTTTCGTGTGTCCCTGCAAACATACGAGCACATGTATGTGTGTGTGTGTGTGTGTGTGTGTGTGTGTGTGTGTGTGTGTGTGTGTGTGTGTCCCCGTCTGATAACTCAAAAAATAATTAACCGATTTCAATTAAACTTGGCAAGTTCCTTTCTTTTATTAATGGCTTGGATGAGTTCGTTAAGCAGGAAAATAAAAAAAATACAAAAACATAACAAAGCTGCTTTAATGAAATTTACTATATATGTTGCCTTGGGAGAGACCTTACTACGTACCAAAATTCAACTTTCTAAGTTTATAAAAAATTGAGATTCGAATTTTAAATTTTCTTTCGAAAAAATTTTTGTTCTCCGAAAATTACAAAGTTATTTTAATGAAATTTTGTGGATATCTTGCCCTAGGAAAGACCTTACTACATACCAAAATTAAACTTTCTAAGTTTATAGAAAATATAGTTATTCAAATTTGAAGCATTTAATAAAAATTCACTACCATAACGCACTTACTGCGTACCGATCTTATATATATATATATATATATATATATATATATATATATATATATATATATATATATATATATATATATATATATATATATATATATCCAACCGATAACTCAAAAAGTAATTAACCGATTCTGATGAAACTCGGCAAGTGCCTTGCTTTTAGTAATAGCGTAGATAAGTTCGTTAGACAGGAAAATCTGAAATCACATGGCTTGGGGGAGCACGGACACTAACAGACGAGGTGAATCACTATTTGAATACATTTTAGGGGAGGAGCTGGTTGTCAACAACATAGGCTCGGAACCCACCTTTCTTACAGCTAACCGGAGAGAGGTTTTAGATCTTACGATCAGCTCAAGGCTTTTGAGCTCAAAAATCCTCAAATGGAGGGTGTCTGAACCCTCATGTTCAGACCATGCCCATATCCTATTTGAAATTGAAACAGGCCCTAGACCTGTGTTGGAGTATCGGGACCTGAGGAGGACGGATTGCGAGGGATACAAACAGTCCCTCGCCGGCAGACTTGGGTCCGCAATCCCCACAGTGAGGGATCGTGATGAGATCGAGATTGCGGCCGAACAGGTTAGGGAAGCTGTGGTCTCTGCCTATCACAAAAACTGTCCACTGAGGTCAAAGAGACAGTCGGGGGTCTACTTGGTGGAATAATAACCTCGATAAACTACGAAGAGAAGTTAGACGTCTCTTCAATCGTGCTAAGATTACAGGCAACTGGGAGCAATATAAAACTGCTCTAACACATTATAATAAAGAGATCACGAACGCTAAGAGGGAGTCCTGGAGGAGGTTCTGCGGGGACATTAATAATTTGCCCAGCAGCGCCAGAATCCACAGGATTCTCTCACGCGACCGTGTACAGGAACTGGGATCGATAAAACGACCAGATGGTTCCTTTACTGAATCTCGGAAAGAAACGTTAGAGCTCTTAGCACACACACACACTTCCCAGATTGTCTGATCCTGAGCAACGGTGAGGTCCTACCAGCTGAGTGACGATCTAAACGCCCCCAAAGGGAGGACTGGCTAGTTGCTCGGAGAATAGTTACAGCCTCGGCAGTGGAGTGTGCTGTGAATCATTTCCAGCCATTCAAGTCGCCAGGGGAGGATGGGGTGGTACAGGTCCTACTACAAAAGGGACTGGAGATTCTCCTACCCTTCCTTATCAGGCTGTTCAGAGTCAGTCTGGCCTGGAACTATATTCCTTCCAGCTGGACGGTGGTTAGGGGGGTTTACATTCCCAAATTGGCACGTAATGACCTCCTACCTACTTCACTGAGACCTCTCAGTATTACATCACTCCTCCTGAAGGGATTGGAAAAAATACTGGACGGACACATTAGGGCGAACATCTTACCCAAGAACCCCCTAAATACCCACCAGTATGCCTATCAAACTGGCAAATCAACTGAGTTAGCGCTCAATAACCTCGTCGAGAAGATCACACACTCTGGAAAATGGAGAGGTTGCGGTGGCGGCATTTCTCGACATAGAAGGAGCATTTAATAATGCATTACCGATCTCCCTCTACGAGGCCACTATCGCTAGGGGGGTGGAACCTACCATCTGTGGTTGGATCGGAAACATGCTGCACAATCGGACCATTATTACCTCATTACGGGGAGAGGTGGTCAGCGTTAGGGCTGCGAGAGGGTGTCCTCAGGGGGGCGTTCTATCCCCCCTGTTGTGGTCCCTCTTTGTGGACGACCTGCTGGCTATCCTCGGACTCTGGGAGGTTGTGATCCAGGCGTATGCGGATGATCTCGTCATAATGGTTAGAGGCAAATCTGAGGAGTAACTGTCTAGTACTCTTCAAGAAGCACTAAATGTAGTCAATGATTGGTGCCGTAGGGAACAGATGTCTGTGAACCCTCGCAAAACGATCATTGTCCCGTTCACCAGAAGAAGAAGGCTGGACAAATTAAAACCACCTAATCTTATGGGGGAAAACATTCCATTTTCGGACCAAGCAAAATATCTGGGAGTTATCCTAGATAAGAAGCTCAACTGGGACAGACAGTTAGAAAATGTTATCCGCAGGGCTAAGATGTCCCTGTGGACCTGCCGGAGAATCTGTGGGAACAACTGGGGAACAAACCCCCAACAGATGTACTGGCTCTATGTAGTGGTTATCAGACCTATGATAACATATGGAGCCATAGTTTGGTGGCCTAAGGTACTTCGTGGTACCGCGAGGGCCAAACTGGCTCATCTACAGAGACAAGCATGTCTGATGATAACGGGAGCGATAAGCACCGCACCATCAGTCGCTCTGGAGGTCCTCCTCAATATTCCCCCACTTCACATATGGTTGGAGAGGGTGGCGAGGTGGACAACGTACAGACTAATACAAACGGCAGATAACATGCCGAGGGAAGTCAGTCTGAGGGGGTCCGGACTCCTTGATGACAGTGATTGTCACAGGATTCTGGGAATGGTCTCGGACTTGATGCCTACAAAAATCAGCAGAGATCTGTCTTTCAAGACCGTCCTCCCGGAAAGGGAGGACTGGGACCGGAACCAATCGACCCTGTTGAGAGCGGACCTCTGCTGGTACTCTGACGGCTCCAAAACCAATATGGGAGTAGGAGCCGGCGCATATGGGGGCAGCACCGATGCTAGACTATCAGCTAGCCTCGGCAAGTATGCAACCATACACCAGGCAGAAGTTTATGCCATCGAGATGTGTGCAAGGGAAAGCTTAAAAGACCTATGCACAAACAAATCGATAAAGATATATGCAGATAGCCAAGCTGCATTAAAGGCTCTTGGTTCCTACCAGTGCAATTCAAAGACGGTATGGAGTTGTAAATCTGCCCTTAACGAATTGGGCAGCTGTAATGAGGTGTCGCTGGTCTGGATACCGGGACACTCGGACCATGATGGCAACGTTGCGGCAGACGTGCTTGCCAGGAGTGGTGCCCAGTGTGAGTTTATCGGACCAGAACCGGTGCTGGGAATAACATCTTGCACAGCAAAACGCACCTTAAAGACCTGGACAGATAGAAGGACAATTCAATATTGGCAAAATCTTCCAGGATTAGCTCACTCTAAGGCCTTCATAAATGGCCTGTCTGAGTCAAGGGCTAAGAAACTTCTAGAGTTGAACAGACAACAACTGAGTACTCTAGTCGGCCTGTATACAGGACACTGTCGCTTGCGGCATCACATGCACCGTATTGGGATCGGTCAGGAGACCGAGTGCCGGCTGTGTATGGAGAATGACGAAACAGCAGAGCACGTGCTGTGTTCCTGTCCGGCAGCGGATAGGACTAGACACCTGCTCTTTGGCAAGGTAAAGCTTGCTCCAGAGGATCTGGATCAACTTTCGCCTGCAAAGGTTATCGACCTCTGTAGGAGGCTGGATTTGTTGGGCGAAATATAGACATTAGGCGTGAGCCACAATAGACCTTATGGTCGCGGTGGAGGGACCGATATGGACCACTCACAAACTAACCTAACCTAACCTACTATATGCCAAAATTTAACTTTCTACGTTTATAGAAAATTGAGTTATTCATATTTGAAGCATTGAATGAAAATTCGCTACCATAACGCACTTGCTGCATCCCGAATTTTTTATTATTTTAAATTTTTTTGTGACTGATGCCTTAAAATGCGGATTAGTTCCTGAGAAGATAGCAAGCATTTGTGAACCCAGAGAATGTCTCTTTGTACTAAATACAAAGAGAATGTTTTTGTAAAAAGAAAGCTTAAACACCTTACCATGACAAATTACTGCTAATGATGCTGGTGTTCATGAATCCTATAGACTCAGTCTTGAGGTTGAATCTATCCCTTGACGACAGATACACAATTAGACAGGTAAGTCAACAAGTCTGGACCTTTTATAGGATCAGTCTCCACCGCAAACCTAATGCTTGACCACTGATAAAGAGACAGGTAAGCCATCAACAGTCTATAAAGTGTTGCCATTTTCTCTCGCCTAGACAAGGACGGACAATGTGTTACCGAATTGGGCATTTGAGTATGTAAACAACATCTGGTATTTTAACTTTACATGTCAACTGGACAATTTGATATTATCGCTAACTGCCTGCCTGTGTCATCAACCTAATTGCCTCATTTTGTCGCTGTCCCCTTTCTCGTATGCCGACGACACTTCATAAATTATGCGATGTACTCCAAGCATTGCTCGTCAGCATACCTGTTTTACTGTGTTTGTGCCTTGACCAATACTATATTAAATGACCTAATTTCTCAAATATTTTTTCCATATATGATCCTAGTGATTAATTAGTAGTTTGTAACATTGTTACATGATAAGAAAGGAACAACATGACAAGAGCTGCAGTTATTGGATGCTCTACCTGGTGAGACTACTACTAAGTTTCAAAATATTTTTCCATTTTAGTAATTAACAGTTTTATGCACAGTTTCACAAAGCTAGTAGTAGTTTGTAACATTGTTACATGATAAGACAGTAACAACATGACAAGCGCTGCAGTTATTGGATGATGTACCTGGTGAGACTACTGCTAAGCTTCAAAATATTTTTCCATTTTAGTAATTAACAGTTTTATGCACAGTTTCACAAAGCTAGTAGTAATTTGTAACATTGTTACATGATAAGACAGTAACAACATGACAAGAGCTGTAGTTATTGGATGCTCTACCTGGTGAGACTACTGCTAAGCTTCAAAATATTTTTCCATTTTAGTAATTAACAGTTTTATGCACAGTTTCACAAAGCTAGTAGTAATTTGTAACATTGTTACATGATAAGACAGTAACAACATGACGAGAGCTGCAGTTATTGAATGCTCTACCTGGTGGGACTACTGTTAAGCTTCAACATATTTTTCCATTTTAGTAATTAACAGTTTTATGCACAGTTTCACAAAGCTAGTAGTAGTTTGTAACATTGTTACATGGTAAGACAGTAACAACATGACAAGAGCTGCAGTTATTGGATGCTCTACCTGGTGAGACTACTGCTAAGCTTCTTTTAGTAATTAACAGTTTTATGCACAGTTTCACAAAGCTAGTAGTAGTTTGTAACATTGTTACATGGTAAGACAGTAACAACATGACAAGAGCTGCAGTTATTGGATGCTCTACCTGGTGAGACTACTACTAAGTTTCAAAATATTTTTCCATTTTAGTAATTAACAGTTTTATGCACAGTTTCACAAAGCTAGTAGTAGTTTGTAACATTGTTACATGATAAGACAGTAACAACATGACAAGCGCTGCAGTTATTGGATGCTCTACCTGGTGAGACTACTGCTAAGCTTCAAAATATTTTTCCATTTTAGTAATTAACAGTTTTCTGCACAGTTTCACAAAGCTAGTAGTCAGAGCTGCAGTTATTGGATCATCTACCTGGTGAGACTACTGCTAAGCTTCAAAATATTTTTCCAACTAACAGTTTTATGCACAGTTTCACAAAGCTAGTAGTAGTTTGTAACATTGTTACATGTAAACACAGTAACAACATGACAAGAGCTGTAGTTATTGAATGCTCTACCTGGTGAGACTACTGCTAAGCTTCAAAATATTTTTCCATTTTAGTAATTAACAGTTTTATGCACAGTTTCACAAAGCTAGTAGTAGTTTGTAACATTGTTACATGTAAACACAGTAACAACATGACAAGAGCTGTAGTTATTGAATGCTCTACCTGGTGAGACTACTGCTAAGCTTCAAAATATTTTTCCATTTTAGTAATTAACAGTTTTATGCACAGTTTCACAAAGCTAGTAGTAATTTGTAACATTGTTACATGACAAGACAGTAACAACATGACAAGAGCTGCAGTTATTGAATGCTCTACCTGGTGAGACTACTGCTAAGTTTCAAAATATGTTCCCATTTTAGTAATTAACAGCTGCAGGGGAATGTAAGTTGTTGATAATCTGCTTTCATGTTTGTAGCGGCAAATTTCTCCTATAGAGGGATAATAACTTTCGAATTCTCGATTTTTATTTTTTTTCAAATGAGCATGAAATACAACCTCTGGAACCCATTTCCGAGGTGTATTTATATGTTTAAATAATGTGCAACATGATTTTGCGAAGCTTCTATGGTACCTTGAGACTTTCAGTTTATTTCATTACACTAGAAAATTGTGTCCAGGGACTAAGTTCGTTGGCCAGTTCTAAGAGTTAATGCTTTCCACAGAAAATTACACATTTTCTTTGTTACTTGTCAAATTATTTTTACGAAATCTAACTCATACCTTCCCATTATGCTAGAGATATCATGTGACAAATTTAGTTTTGTTGAATTATTGTAATTCGCGTTTTTTTTTAAATAAAATTTAACAGCATTTGGAAACTGGCACGAATGATCTCAGTTGCTGTTAGTAAAGGACATTACTGTGCAGCATTACGTTAAATAGAATCAACCAAGATGGAGATATTAAATAATTTGGTCGTCGTCAGTGTTTCTAACCCACAGAATGTCACATTGTTTAAGTGACTCTTCATATTGATTTAACCAAAAAAATTCAGATGCTTTTGAATGACTTGTGTATAAAAGTCAGCTACTTAAATTTAACAGAAATAAGTAGAATGGTGTGCTTAGCCTATAAAGAAAGTTGCATTATGTATTACAAAACTTATGAAAATTTGCTACTATAATACACTTGCTGCGTCCCAACTTTTTTTAACTCAACATATTTCCCTTAAATATGGTGCTTTTCCGGAGGCCCTTAAGTGCAGTACAATTATACCAATGGATAGTGGATACTCTGCCGAGTGTTGAGAAGCTATTGGAACATTTTGTATATTGTCAGTTAATGGATTATTTTCAAAAAAACAAACTGTTTGTTGGTTATCAGTCTGGGTTTAGAAAGCATCATTCTTGCGAGACTGCTTTGCAGCTGATGATTTCTAAGTGGAAGGAAGCAATAGATTAAGGGAAATATGTACTAGCTGTGTTTGTTGATCTTAAGAGAGCTTTCGAAACAATCGCAGGGATATTCTTCTGCGGAAGCTGGCATATTATAGTATTGGTGGAAATGTGTTAGGATGGCTGAGGCAATACTTGACGGGCAGGACACAGAGGACCAGATTGGAGAAAGAAATATCAGATGAGGTGGTGTGCTGCACTGCAGTTCCTCAGGAGAGTATACTCGGACCCCTACTTTTTATCATTTACATGAATGATATTAATTTTAGTGGAGATTTTGAATATATAAGTTTGTTTGCTGATGACACATTGATTGCCTGTACTGGAGACAATGTTGCAAATATGGTTACCTGCATGTGAACATACTGGTGTTGAATGCGGACAAAATAAAAGCTATGTTATTGGGTAGTAAGTATAGGCTGAAGAAGATAGATTGTACTAATGTAACTTTGATGATTGAAAACAAGAGGATAGAATTTGTAAAAGAAATGAAATATTTCGGTTTTGTTTTGGATGAGGCACTTAGCTTTAAATCACTCTTGAGTACATAAGCAAGAAAATAAGGTAAAAATTATTTTTGTTCAGCAGACTCAGTTACAATTTGTCAGTGTATGCTAGTATCACAGTGTATCGCACACTGTTACAACCTCATTTTGATTACTGTGCTACCTTGCTTCATGTGATGGATCTGAACTCTCTGAATGTGTTACAGAAACTGCAGAAGCGTGGAATGCGAATTGTCTTAAAAGTGAGCAGATATACACCTATAAAATTGATGCTAGCGACTTTGAACTGGCAATGCGTTGCAGATAGACTGTACTATCTAACGATGATATTTGTTTTTAAACTTGCGAAGAATCTGTTGCCAGCCTATTTCGATTAATTTCTGGTTTTTAACAGAGACATTCACCAATATAATACGAGGGGTGCTGATGGTCTGCACATATATAGAACCTATACAAGCGGAGCAATGAAATCAGTGTTTTGGGTTTATTTAGGAGGAAACTTTTTCAGTTATTCCTATATTGAAATAAAATTATTAAACTGCTGTGTTAATTGGATATTTTACCTCGAATATTTTTTTGATTATTTCTCACGTAGATTTTTCTGTTTGAACATAGAAGAGGTCTTCAGATGTAAGGAATGTTTATAAAACCACTATATGCATCATAAAATGGCAATCTGTCGCTGGTGGCGATTTTATCTTAATCTTGTATGGCTTAAAGAGAGCATAAACGCATTTCTCGTTTAACAGGTCATCAGAAAATATTAATTTAAAAAATATCAAGTGAATAACAAATAAACCCTTGAAATGTTATATTGTGTTTTATTTACTTACTAGCTGACCCGGCAGAGTTCGTCCTGCAGCCCCGCCTATCTTCTTTCCAGGTTGTGAATTGACAAAAAGGATAATTAATTTACTTAATGGAAATAAGTTAATTATCATTTTGTGCTCACACCCATACTTACGGAAGCGTGAATTGAAAAAAAGAAATGTAATTATGATCATTAATTTACTTAAATGAAATAATATGTAAATCATTGTTTTGAAAATCATTTGTTGGTGTTTTTAATGCATTCATCGCAACGCTTGATGATAAACCACATTTTTTTTCTTTCTGAAGAGCAAACGAAAATCGTCAATGGTTTACCCACTCTCAAGCACGCCACATACAACTGCCCATGGGAAAAACACAAATTCGAGGTTTATGCCACACACTTCCAACGATTGGCCTTGTGATTTTATAATCGCCATTGTGAATGCAAGGCGTGTTGTTGGTTTGCTGTGTGCATACGTCGACCAATATTTCAACGCCACACTTGTGGCATCTTTTCACACTGAACTATTGATTTGAATTCAACATATTTTTTCTGACTATAAATCTTCAACGTGGAACTTCGGAACACTTGTTACAGAATAATGTACACAGCAGAACTGTTAAGCTGAACATGGCACAGTGATGCCATATCGAGACTCTAATTTTACGAATTTCGGATATATAATGGTCAGTGTTTTGGCAAAAACTAGTTTTACTTGTTGAAGCGTAGCTCGAGACGAGTAGGACGTGATGTTACATGTTTCACATCAACAACACTGAAGGTCTATGGGTTATTTACAATACAAAAATCAATGCACATGGCAAAAACGCTGATTGTCGATGCGAGACAGATCAAAAACGCTGAATGTTCAAATGCAGCCACATGGTCCACCAAGTCGATGAGAAGTGGATATTACTACGAGGATGTAATATCAATTTACACTCCAGATTATTTTCGTAACCATTTTAGAGTGTCTCTGAATAACTTTCCATGAAGTGAGAATCACATAGAATACCCGCGAAAAGAGACAAATGCAGAACAATGTGGCTACTAACCAGCACGCTCCAGCAGAATCATCCTGTATAATAATAAAATTGAGTGATTTTCAATTATTACGCTCAAGGTGCTTGCTTGAATCGAAACAGCAAGACTTTCTTCGATTTGTAAAATCGGATCAAACGTGAAAAATCACCGCAGCCTGTGCTTGACATAGCTATGCGTATAATTTAAAATATTTATTGCCCAACACGATATACACAATAACAAGATGAACAATTTTTTCTAACGTTTGCCATTTGCCGAAAAATATACAGGGTGTTTCTTAGTCGAATTCAAGGAAAACTTCAAACATATAATTTAGCAGTTGTAACGATTCACTTTTTACCTGGAATCATTATTGGTTTAAAAACACTTAGAAAGCCCCCAACATCTAAATAATACCAAAAACCCTGTCTATATTAAGTACTTCAAGTTTTTGATTTCAAAATTATTTTGATGAAAAGTCGCTAAATCTTCAAGTACTGTAAACCCCTTTACTGCAGTTCTAATTTTTACGTTGAAATTCAATATATGTTTGCCAAGGAAAAATGCGTCGCATTTTGCTGAAGGAATATTTCCAAGAAATAAATATCGTGCGACTGGCTCTGTAATTTTCCAATCGGTGATGTCACCCAAGGACGACCGTTTGAAACGTTGCACAAAATTCCCGGCAAAACCTTCAACTGTAGACACGGGAGGTGAGGCGCCAGGAAAGCGGGGTGAGAGCTGAACGACACAGCACGTTACCTCGTAGGAGTCAGCCTGGCGCTTATCAAGTCAACACCCTTTAGTTGCGGTGGCTAAAAATTATCTTAAAAAAAGGGCGATAAAATCCTTTCTGTTATCTATACTATCAAATAATAATTGTCAGTGATTATTTAAAGTCATTTGAGCTGTTTTGGAGTTTAAATAAAAGTTGTGTTTAGCATAAAAACGCGAGTTAAGTTGTGGTCCTTTGTTTCCGACCCGATACATTTCTTACGTTAATCAGAAAGAGTTCCTGCATATTATCGAAGCTTGAGTCAGTTAGCAGTGAATTTTACTTGAGCAAATACACGTTTTAATTGCGATTTGCAAACTTTCCGTCAAGCGAATTCAGAACATCGACATGGTCAAATGGTTTCCTAGTATTGGAGCAATAAATTCACCAGCCCAATAACCGCTAGTGGAAAGTACCACTCATTTTCTCCAGCTTCTCTCTTATTGGAGTCTGTGAACCTGTGTCAGGCCCTCATAGTTGATCCCACTTGGAAGGCATCTTCATAGGGTCATCAGGTAACTCAATACAGGAACATTTGGTGAGTCTGTATAACTCTTTTTCTCTGAACCGGCAGAATTTTTCATGCAGCAATCTAATATCTGAAGCCTTATAACTTGAACTTTCCAAAATAACGTAAACAAATTTTAACTTAAACAGTGTCAGCGAGATGCTATCAGGATAACTGTAAATTTCCTGTTTAATCTGTTGAATTTTGTGAATTTAAACACATAATTCTTGAAATAGTACTTAGCAAATTTTGTCTGTAAAATATCTAACCTGTACATTCTTTTTAATATCTCTTATTTTCATTAATTAATGTAGAAGTTTCACGTAGGAATATATTTTTTAAATGGAGCCTCGCTCAAAGCACTGGCCAGTTAACTAATTGAAAAATTCATCAAATTGATTGACAAACGTCAAGTGATTTACCTAATAATTTGTGTTTGCTTTTGAGCTGTAAAATACAGCATTTCATTTTACATATAAAGCTCAAGGGCTAACATTAGTATTTTAGTAACATGCAACCATCTTTATCTTATTGTTTTGTCATATGTAAGAGAATTGATAATTTCTTTTTCTTGAAGTTCTTGCTGTTTATCTGACTTTTATTTGTGTGCAATTGATGTTTATTTGAGATTTACCAACCATTTTTATTTCATTTTGTTTGCTATTCCAAATTTAATTTGTATGAATAAATTTATATACTTTGTTACATTAACATAGCTGTTTGATTGAAGAGAAATTCCTCGCTAATATCTCCTTTCTTTTGGTGTCTGCACAAACAATTTATTCTTACTAACGATTATCTAGATATCTAAATTTCTATATTACCTGGCACTAGTCTGGGGCACCCACAAATATAGGACCCCAGGCAGTGAGAAACAAACAAAGAAAGAACGTGAGTATCCAACTACATCCAGATCTGTCAACCTCCTAAAAGTATTGCTAATCTTAATGAATATCATAATCTGATAGATAGCTATTTTAGGGTAGGGTGTTATAGGCAATCGTGACCTCACTATTGAGCAGATCTATATCCACCTGAGGTCAATCACCATATACCACGGTTCTAGTTTTTCTTTGAAGGAGGTAACACAGTTACCTTTCAATATAAATGGTGTTCAAAATTTCCAAAAAAAGTTCTTGATATGTTGAAAACGTTTGGAAAAAATATTAAGGTGATATATGGTAGACGTTTTCTAGACTCACATTTTGATATAATCGGCATCAAACTATTTCTACCAATGGCGTCCATGCTGCCATTTAACTGAAGTTTTGGTTCTAAAAAATGATATGCCACAATTTTTTTTCAAAACAGATTTCTAACAATTTTCAAATGTGTTTATCGGAATGACGCTTTAGGTTAGACAAACTTACACATTATTTAAAATAAAAAACATAGCAAAATTCGCATATCCAGAATTAACAGTTATCCACTATGTGTATGGTTGGGCTGACGGAAATGCGTTAAAGGCCTGGAAAACAAGTACGTGTGGTGGGTTTTTGAATAGGGAAAGCAATGGATTATAGATGCCAGATTTCTCAGATCGTTAGAAATTTGATTTACCCTAAACCAAAACATTTTAAACACATAAAACACGTTTCCAAGTGGCACTTGCTGTTGTCTTTTAGCAATCTTGTGCAAATTATTAAAGTTCAAAAACCACCACTAATTTTTCTCTTTCTGTGTAGACGACGACGCCAAGACGGGGACAGCAGAAAAATTAGGAAATTGTTTCACAACCCATTAACCACTGATATGTTTGGTAAACCCTGCTACTAAATTGGCGTTTGCAACTTTTCATTTCCTTGATTAATTTAAATGTAGGCTCTGGTCAAACATTATTAATCATTTTCTGTTTTTCCCTGAAAGGATAAACCGAAAAATGTCTGTTTCGTAAATTACTTATAACACATTCACAAACTTGTACGGGACCACTCGTAAGCGGGCCTGGGAAAGAGAAACCATTGCATCTTACTCTAAAGATCGCATACTGATTAATACTGACTCACGGAGGCAGATTTTAAATCACTTGCTGGAGACGATATAAACTGCATAGATAAAACAACATTCACAGAATGCAGTGGCATAGGCAGACACAGTAGGAAATAAACGATTCCGACTCCCGATTATCGGATTTGCACGCTTGTATCTGTCGCATATTATGCCGCGTCTATCTGGCGTTTGTGACATTGCCAAACTCGATAAATATTCCAAATACCTACTGACAACTAGATTCAAATTTAATAAAAGGAACAATTCAATTTTACTAGAAATATTTAGGGGAAGCCGTGCTTCCAAGGACTGCACGCCAGCTGGCAATTATTCATGAGTGCGTCCCAATTCTACTAGATCCAGAAATGTTTTCACTCCCCAAAGGTTGACTCAAAGAGGAACTTTAAAAAGTAATCAACTCAAAAGTTAATTTTCCTTCAACATGCCAGCCTGACTGTCCGAATCCTTTTGGTACCAATCCTATTTTTGGGAACTAAGGATTGCCTAATTCAATGAGTGAAGATTGGAACCTGTGATGAGCACTGATAAGTACAATTTGGAGAACCCAATTTTTTGACTTGATCGTTTATTCATCCCCTTGATGAAGCTAACTTTGTTAGCGAAACGATCGTCGGGTCAAAAAACTGTAACCAAAGGTTGACTCAGAGGAACTTAAAAAAATAATCACTTCAAGGAGCTGTTCCAAGAACACCACAAATGGAGGAAGCTGTTTTATATTGTTAAATAGAATTCTGAAGTACGACATTTGTGAACTTAACTATTTTGCATAGCCTAGTTTTTCTCCATTATTATTTGATTTAACATTTTAAAGATGTGAGATGACAATGATTAATACAATATACAAGTCCAACATAGTTGTATGCTTTTGTGACTGAATACTAATGCGTTTATTAGTTCCTGAGACTATTTCTTAAAATGTTACAGAGCAGCCATGTAGTGAAATGGTTTCATGAAATAATCAACAATCAATGAAAAAGGAATTTTGGTTGTTTGTAAGAGTATTCTTGTTGCAAGTGTGTCCATATGAAAAAAGCATTTGACCATCTCCAATAAATAACACGGTTTACATAGGTACAGATGAAAGTTAATAATACAAATCAATAAAACAAACTCAATTTATTCTATGATCAACATTTCCTACAGGTTTCTCTCACTTTAGTAATAAACTCAATAACATCAGCATCATTTGGAGACAATAAAAAATTCAATCTTTTCAATCAGGTTTACAATGTACACGAATTAAATTAAATAAATGATTAATACAATACTTGGCAATTAAGCAGAATAAATAAATTGTTAGGTCCTAGCGTTTATGTCTATGCTTAGAATTGTCTATTTACTTTGGTAATTTCAAATTATTAATGATGGCATATGTAAACTCCTGCGTACTGGACTGGCCACCAATATCTTTAGTGCGGACTTTTCCACCTTGCAGAACTGTATCGACTGCATTTCTTATCATAGCGCCATAAAGAGGTAGGTTGACATGATTCAACAATTTTGCTGAACACAGCAACATTGCAGTTGGATTGGCAACATTTTTCCCTACTGCTTCAGAATATGTGTGCCTCGCACCCTAAAACAAAATATTTTAATAAAGAACAGTATTAATATTAATAATTTACTGTGTCCAACAGACCAAGTACAGGACCAATTACAGGATACTTACAAACTAATTAGTGAGTGAGACTACCATAAATTAACAATAACAAAATATTAATCCAAAAACAAACCTAAAACTACAACATTTAAATAGCTTTATGCAACAATGTACACAAACTGTCGCTAAATATATCACTATGTGAATAAATGATATTGAAAGTTTCACACATTACATATATTGGAGATCTTAACATAACAACAGTCCTTGCCTGATTATTATAAAATGACATATTATGCCTTTCATTCATCCTGCGAATATGGAAATTTATCTGCGCCAATAATTCCGGACAATCAATGACATTCTGTATCAGTTTATATAAAAACTTGATTGAGTCAACTCTTCTTAGCTTACACAAACTGACGAATTCAAAGTGCCCAAGCAAAACAGAATGATCGAACCCCCTCTCCGGATAACGCCCAGTTTCCTTAAACCACAGATATTTTAGGAACTTTCTCTGGACAAATTCGAGTGAGCTTATATGCACACCATAATATGGGCCCCAGACAAGAGATGCATATCGTAACTTGGAAATAACAAAAGCACAATACAAAGCTTCGAGAGCACCAAAACATGTAAACGACCCACAGTTCTGCACTATAAATCCCAAAAACCTATTACACTCGTTTACTATGGTATTGATGTGAATGTCAAACGACAGTTTCTTATCAAAGTGGACCCCCAAGTCCTTCACAGTCTCCACACGATCGACCACCAACCGATCCACAGTATACTCAAACTGAACAGGGAAAGCTTTATGTTGAAAGTCATGACCTTATATTTACTCACATTTAGTTCCAATCCATTCTGTAAGCACTACTCATAGAGCAAGTCTAGATCTTCCTGCAGTCTAACGCAATCATCCAGCGACGTCACTTTCATAAGCAGCTTCAAGTCATCTGCATAGAAAAGTCTCAGCACACTTAAATTACTGTCCAAATCATTGATAAATAATAGGAACAATAGCGGCCCCAGATTAGAGCCCTGAGGAACACCCGAAGTAGCAATGAGCTCAGAGGACCTGAACCCACCATAGCTAACAAATTGAACACGATCACTAAAATAACCCCCAAAAAGACATAACATGCTATTGCTGAATCCATACGATGCAAGCCTCCTCAAAAGGACAGAGTGATCGACACGGTCAAAAGCCTTTACAAAATCTGTGTAGACAACATCAATCTGACCCCCAGCATCAATGCCGTCTGATACCCACTGAGCGAAAACGGCCAAGTTTGTGACAGCTGACCTACCCCTCACAAATCCATGTTGACAGGGTGATATCAGTGTTTTCGCAGAGTTGTAGATACCCTCATATAGGACCATCTCGAAGATCTTGGCAAAAATGCAGAGTAGAGCTATCGGACGGTAGTTGATGACCAAATATACATCACCAGTCTTAAATATGGGGCATATACGTGCCAACTTCCAGATCACGAGAAACCGACCAGTGTTCAAACATAAATTAAATATGTAGCAAAGTGGAACAACTGAAACACCAGCGCAGTCTTTTACAAGGAAAGACGGAATCTGATCTGGGCCAGACGTCATTTTACTGCTTAATTTTTTTATAGCTCTCCGTATCTCTTCCTCCGTAATTCTAGATAGGTGGACGTAATACTGATTAGGCTTTGAGTCAGACGCATTATTCTGTAAGTCAATTCTGCCGGCTGGTGTATAAACACTACCAAAGAATGCAGCAAACACATCAACTATTTGTTGTGAGCCAGTTAGCACATCACCGTATAATACATCTGACCAGGTATTCTTGTGCGTTGTCAGTCAGTGATCGACTGCTGAGTGTCACAGAGATACCTCCTATATGCATTGCCAATCTGACGCTTCACCAAAATTCTCAATTCCCTAAACCTTTGCAAATGATAGTTTGAACCACACCTTTTATACTTTAACCAATGCTAATGTTTCAGTTTAATATTGGCTCTAATCTGATCATTATACCACACAGGGTAGTTATATTTACAGTTTCTATAGACAGGCACGCATGCATCAAACACCCCATACAGTGTGTCATAAAACTTATCACATGCTTCATTGCAGTCAAGACAGTCATACAGGAAAGACCAATCAACCCCGAGCAGTGCATCATACAATGCACCATAATTAGCCTTTCCGAAATTATACATCTTCGGTGCTCTACAAACATCAAATGACCTAAATGAACTATTCAAAGAAATATCAACAAACAAACAAGGATGCTGTAGGTCATCCCTCACCAAAGGCACCCCTTCATGTGAAACTTCACACTTCATATCCGAAAAAACTAAGTCCAGAATTCTTCCATTAACATTTAGTATTTCATTATATTGAGTGTAACCGAAAAAACTAGCAAAGTTTGTAACAATAAGTTTCTTACTATCTGTACTAGCATCAAAGTCAGCTAAAAACAATACATTATCCCCAAACAGTTCACTCACTTGCTGAAGAGTTTCAAAAAAAAATTCATAGTCATCAAACGTGACCTGTGGAGGCACATAGATCACACAGACAACCATACTACATGATTTAAATTTACATCTGCAGGCAAGAAAGTCAATAGATGGTACAAGGTTGTTTAATATATCCACTTCAATTACTTTGCACACAACAGGTGTTCCGGCAACCAGAACACCACCCCCACAGGAAACATTCATAGCATCTACACGCCTATCCCGCCTAAGAACCGCATACCCATCAGGATTTTGATTATTACCTACTTAATAAGCAAAATATGTTAAGTGCCTAAGCAAAACAGAGCCTTTTATTTTCAAAACCCAGTTCAGGAAGAAATCAACAACTGCAGGTTTGTTGAGTTACAACAGCCCCCACTTGCTTACAGTTGTCCAGGCAAATGTCACGAATTTTTCGTTAATCTTGTCTACATTTTCCACTTCTTTGATTTCCTAAAGGTATTTTTCTACACATTTAGCTTTTTTTGGTTAACTGTTATCACATTAACTTTTCTTTTGTATGTAAAGCGATCTTTCTTTAAATACAAAAAATTTAAAATAATATAAGAATATATTTGAAGTTTATTTTAAATTTTACTCGAAAATGTACACTGTATTTGTCATCAGAGTGATCAGTGGATGTGCCCTTATATCCATACACACACTCACATGACGGGGTGCTGATTTAGTTGTGCCACTAGTTACAGAGCTCTTAATTTACATGATTTAAGTGTACAGTAGCATGAAAAATTCCCAAAATGTTGTTTTCCATTTTTGTTAGAACCCTGCAGCAGTCATATTGTGACACAACCGTTTCAGCATGTACTATGCTTCTTTTTTTTTAAAGATTACATTGTTGGTAATCGATTGAACATGTTATCATGAAACTTACATTTTCAGTGCATCGGACTGGAAATATGGCACACAAAATTTGTCGGTCAATGTTACCATTCAATTTTTAAAATATTTATTTAACAATTATGAAAAAATCAGCTGGTTGGTAGTAAAATGATTATCTCGTTATTTTGACCAGTTATGGGCAGGGGATGTGCCGTACGGTGTACCAATTTTGTCAGACAAACATCTTCTAGTGTTTGTCATTTCATTAACTTTTAAATAAAGTTAAAAACAAATATCTGGTTATATATTTTTAAAGCATCTCAAAAAATTAACGCTTTTCACAGTTATATACTAGAAAACGCCGCACACACAAGAATTTTTGTAGATACGAAACTTGGTAGATTCATCAAAGTGAAGCTGCACAAAGTTACAGAGGAGTGGTAGTAAACTTGAAAAAAAGGATCTGTCCTGTGGACTACAACTAATAATATGGGCATTCACTCTAATTGTAGAATACACTACATATGATGACATCCACATTTGAATTTAATAGTAAATTTATCAGAATACTTACTGGCTCAAAAACAACTGATTCGCCGGAATACGAGGCTCCAGATACAACACCAGCTCCACCAACCAAACCAGATGCCAGGTTATCAACTATACTGCCATAAAGATTGGGTGTTACCATCACATCAAATTGTTGAGGTTTGGATACCATTTGCATTGTACAATTATCAACGATCATTTTTTCAAACTCTATTTTGGGGTATAGCTGTGCCATCTAGAATGATTATACTGTTTTATTAGACATTTTTATTCAATAATGGTCAAATACTTGTGACAAGTAACAATCTTAGTACACATAAGAAAAATAACAACTTGTAAACAAGATTGGGACCAGTTTAAATATTAGTCAAAAATCAAAGTGTGTTACTGAAAAATACTGGATAGTTAAAATGGGAAGACAGCAAACAGTCGATCACCGAAAACGGTTTTTAGCAATCATGTTTTTTTAATCATTTAAAACAATATCCATTGTTGGATATTGTATATTTATTATATAAACTATATCCACGCAAAGTAATATTTTTGAAAATAATTTTAAAAGATGAAGCTTAAGTTAGATGGTTCAAATAAAAAATACAGCTGTGTTGTCAACATTAAGATGAGTTTGACTTGATGGCAAGCAAGAATGCAGTTCTGAAATATATGTGCTGAATAAGAGCAAATCCAAGATGGAGCCAGGTGGGAGACCAGATGTAACAGGCAAATAGTCAAGATCTCTGACAAAGTTTTCTTACATGTGGACCTCAACCATAATAATTGCCAATTAGTGAGAGTCTGCTGTTCTAAAAACCATGATATTTTAGTTAAGGAGAGAAGTTGATGGTTTATTTTGTTGAAGCCTTTGAAACATCAACCAAGGGTAAGTGCTAATGATTGTTATCTGCAGCCAGTAGTATGTCATCACACACCTTAGGCAGAGCAGTAGTCATAGTATGGACCAGTTTGAAACCCGACTGATTTGAGAGCATAACATTTTTTATGTTTTAAGTTAAGTGATATGTTACCAATGAGATAACAAAACTACAATACTTGTATATTTTTGGGAAACACACCTGTGCATTAAGCAAAGACTTAAAGAGGTTGGTCTCAAGCCATATGTACCAAAAAATCACCAAGAATCCAGAGATTACATTGTGTGGCACAAACTATAATTTGGCGGAGAACATCAAAATTGGAACAATGCCCACTGGAGGAAAATGTTCCTCCACTTAAGAGCCATTTCTGTGTAAATTAAATTGATGGTAGGGAAAGATGGTATCTACACCAAGATAATCAAAATGCACAGTTTATTTTACTCCTATTGTATCTTTTGGGGGAGGTACAGTTATGGTGTGGGGAAGTATATGTTTGGGGGTATGCACAAAAGTTAGAGTTGTTTGTAAAAAGAAAGAACTGCAGGTAATCCTGTCTTGTAGACACCTCACTAGTAAACAAACATTCAGGTGGAATCGGAGCGCAGAAGTGGACGCTGGATGATGTGCACTGTGCCAGATGAGTATTACCAAGGGCTATTTTAAATATAGAAGGAAATCAAGGGGTGAACAAATATTTTTATAATGTAAATAAATTATAATATTGTGTCATCTGCATAAATCGATATTTGACATATTTTGCAGAAAGCAGTAGGAAAACGGAAATGTAAAAAGTTAATTTTCAGCCATTGTGGTCAAGGGGAAAAACGCGGCCTCTGGACCCAAGGGTACTGGGTTCAATCCCAGATTTCCCCTCTCCTACCTTTTTAAGTACATCACTAACATCAACACGTTCCGCCCTTCCCAGAGGACATAAAGCCGTCTGTCCCGCGCCCATGCGATGTTGGACAGTTAAAGACCCAAATTTCCCGGACAGTGAGGTGAATGAATCACTTTAGTAAAGTCAATGAAGCAATTTCCGTTGTGAATTGCCGATGATAAATACAACTGTATATGCTAATAGCAAACGGTATCCAGTATTTTTTTTAAGTCAAAATGTTTCATGTTAATGAAGCAATTTCTACTTACAAGTGTCAATGATAAACGTAACCGAGAAAATGGCTCAAAATGGGCTTCGCTTCAAAGTGTTTGTTTTTATTTTAGTTTCCGACCTTAAATGAGTGTGAAGAGTGATTGAAGCAATTTCCGTTGCGAATTGCCGATGATAAATACAATTGTATATGCTAATTGCAATCGGTATCCAGTATATTATTTTGAAACATCGCAATGTTTCATGGTAATGAAGCAATTTCTACTCACAACTATCGATGATACACATGTCAAAGGGAAGCCCATTTTGAGAAATTTTCTCGGTTATGTGTATCATCGACAGTTGTGAGTAAAAATTGCTTCATTACCATGTAACATTGCGACTTTTCAAAATAATATACTGGACACCGATTGCTATTAGCATATACAGTTGTATTTATCAACAGCAATTCGCAACGGAAATTGCTTCATTCACTTTTCACACTCATTTAAGGTCGGAAACTAAAATAAAAACAAACAGTCTGAAGGGAAGTCCATTTTGAGCCATTTTCTCGGTTATGTTTATCATCGACAGTTGTCAGTAGAAATTACTTCATTACCATGAAACATTTCGACTTAAAAAAATATACTGGATACCATTTGCTATTAGCATACACAGTTGTATTTATCATCGGCAATTCCCAACGTAAATTGCTTCATTGACTTTACTAAAGGGATTCATTGACCTCACTGTCCGGGAAATTTGGGTCTTTAACGTGCCCAACATCGCATGGGCACGAGACCGACGGCTTTACGCCCCCTGGGAAGGGAGGAACGTGCAGATTACCTTGCTCAATCAGAATGGCACAACCTCTGTTGATGTTACTGATGTACTTAAAAAGGGAGGAGAGGGAAAATCTGGGATTGAATCCAGTACCCTTGGGTCCAGAGGCCCACGTTTTTTCCCCTGGACCACCATGGCTGAAAATTAACTTTTTACATTTCCGTTTTCCTACTGCTTTCCGCAAAATATGTCAAATATCGATTTATGTAGATAGTGCCATATTATAATGTATTTACATTATAAAAACATTTGTTCACCCCTTGATTTCCTTCTATATTTAAAGGTAATACTCATCTGTCAACAGTGCACATTGTCCAGCGTCCACTTCTGTGTTCCGATTCCACACGAACTGTTTGTTTCCTAGTGAGGTGTCCACAACACAGGATTACCGAACTGCAACACTGAGATAGCATGCATCTGACAGATGTGCAATCATATATATATATTATATAAGATTAAACAGCAGAAAATGTCTATGAACAGACATCCCCTGGTAATGTTTAAAAATTATTAAACTGTATAAAATTCATACCTGTTCACAGCTCTTTAAAAATAAACCATCTCCAAGTTTCATAATGTTTGCTTTATGGACTGCAGTTACCTTCTTTCTATTATATTTAGTTGCATAATCAAATGCGAACTTTGCAATTCTCTGAGATTTCTTTGCTGTTACTATTTTTAGGCATTCTACTACACCCTTTACACTTTCATGTTCTAGGGCAGAGTATTCACCTTCCGTTTGTTCTCTGATAATAATGCAATCAACATTTTCATGTCTACTTTTTACACCGGGCAAGGACTTCACATGCACAACATTAGCATACAGATCTAGCGTTGTCCTTAACTTCATGTTTAAAGTTTGAAGTTCTCCTGTGTGACTGTAATCTGGTGTCGCCAGAATGCCTTTGAGACATACTCTGTTGTTCTTGATTGAACCTACAACTTGCTCTAATGGAGCACTTAAAGTAGGATTTACTTCAGAGAAGAAAAATGTTTCAAAATCTATAGGAACTCCCGCAGCTTTAAAAACTTCCTGCACTGAATAAACAAGTTCGGGACCTACACCATCTCCGGGTATCAAAGTGCATTTTGTTCTTGGACGTTCTCTTGTCTCAGTCTACAAATATTTTAACTAATTAATTAGTATACTATTCTGTTATTGATGGTACTTACATCGGGGGAATTGGTTTGAGTATTTACGTGAATATTACGTACTGCAGCACATTGGTTTGCCTAGAGCAATTTAAAATATTGAAAGTTTAATTAGTAGGTAAAAACATACAACACGCTACAATTATCAAAACATATTACCTGTATCAGAATTCTCGATATATTTCGGGAAAGAAGAGACATGCTGGGATGTTTTTATTTAAAATAAATACCTTATTTAAAAATTTTGGTTTTCGGGTTAACCTGTTATGAGATTAACTGACGTAATTGACGTTTAGATTTATGACTATCAGCTACATTTCGTGAAAGTTATGTAGAAATTTCAGAATATCGTGAATCGTTGCAATGACATTTGTTTTCCACAGAATAGTAAGTTTATTTTATGCACAATCGTACTTTTTGCTTTGCATAAAGCAGCGTGCTACTTCTTAGCTTAGCATGCTCCAATAGACAAATGGATTCTACCAAATTTTAATAGTTACCGTTGATTAAAGCCTGTAACGTATCACACTAATAAGGTTAAGGTTAGGAACTTTCTTTCTCGCCGGTCCATAGTTTAAACATTGGTTTAAACTTACTACCATTGCTGTTTATAAGGGAGGTAACTTGCTGAGGGCACCACGCGTCAGCAGCTGAGTTTAAACGCTTATCTGCTGACTACCGATACATTTCAGCAGTTGCAGACTGTTGATTTCAGACACTCTTTTGTGACGTTTGTCGTTTCGCTTTGACCAATCGGCATCAGCTGAGTCCCAGCGGTACTGGTAAACGCCGCTTCATTTACACAACTATTCAATTGGTGAATTCTGTCTTAGTTTCATCGACTGTAGAGTTTGAAGTAAGCAATTATTATACTTAAACGACTGATGTTTTAGCTATCAATCTACAATTTTAAAATAACTTATTCTATTACGAAATGTCAAAAACAGTGAAACTAATATACAAAATGAATAAAAATAATTTAATAGAAAACTATGTTAAAGTTAATTATAATTATGATACATACATAATTATCAAACAAGGAAACGACAGGAAATTCATCTTCTATTTACAGCAACTAACATAGGAAAAAGAAAGTAACGTTCCGAGCTGCCAGGTGGTTTATGTACTACCAACAAACACAAAAGAAAGTGATAACATAGTAAAATTTACAAAAAAAGTGGAAGAATTTCTGATAAATAAGACATTGAAAACCTAAACTTTAAGAAATAAAGTATTGTATGAATTAATGAATTATAAAGTTGCTGTTTATATTTTATTTTATTAGACTATTTGTGTGATGCCAAGATGTTTACAGGAGCTATATATTCCTGCATTATGGATTTTGTAAATCTTTTTTGGAAATATAAATGAATAAAAATAAAAAGCCTGGACGCAGCAAGTGCGTTATGGTAGTGAATTTTCATAGAAATGATTTGGCACAAAATATTTTATTATAACTTTTTTTTCTTGTAACATAGAAATCTAAATTTTGGAGTATAGTTTACTTTTTATATCATAAACCTACCTACCAAATTTGGTTATCATAGATTTTTTATTTTTTAAGATAAAATTTTTTTCAAATGAAAACTCAACATTTTCCCGGAAAACCTCGTCCGATTTTTTTGATTAACGAACTTGTCAAAGTCATTTATAAAAGGAAGGTACATAGCCAATTTTATTAAAATCGGTTTATTACTTTTTGAGATAGGAATTTTTTTCGAATGAAAACTCAAAATTTTCCCGGAAAACCTCGTCCGATTTTCGTGACTAACGAACTTATCCAAGCCATTTACAAAAGAAAGGTTCATGCCAAATTTTATCAAAATCGGTCCATTATTTTTTGAGTTATCGGTGTGATACATATATATATATATATATATATATATATATATATATATATATATATATATATATATATATATATATATATATATATATATATATATATATATATATATATATATATATATATATATATATATATATATATATATATATATATATATATATATATATATATATATATATATATATATATATATATATATATATATATATATATATATATATATAAACATATAAAAATTGAAACTGACCCCGGATATGGGTCCTAGATCGCGCTCATTTGAAGAAATTTTTTCAAAATTCAAAAGTCGAGATCTCCTCATTAGTGAATTTTTTCTAAGAAAATTCACTAAAAAATTGAAATTAATAATGTACGACCGAGCGTCGATG
Organism: Tillus elongatus; assembly: GCA_964006375.1. Lineage (NCBI taxonomy): Eukaryota > Metazoa > Arthropoda > Insecta > Coleoptera > Cleridae > Tillus > Tillus elongatus. The sequence continues at coordinate 52,924,013 of OZ023266.1, forward strand.
ATTACTAGTGGAAACATCATGAATGAACACTTCTATCTTGCATACGGTTACCATAATTTTTGAACAGAAAAAAGTACATGTAGTATTTTGAAGGAAAAGCACTATTGATAATTTAAGCGAATTTGTTTTGTCCAAATCTTGCCAATTTGTAGTCAAGCAAAATAAAGGTATATTTTTTATTTTGTACAGATGCAGCAGCAAGGAAACAAAGTATGTTTATAAAATATATATGTAATAATAACTATAATATAGAAGAAAAATAAAACTTTTGAGTTTGTATATATATATATATATATATATATATATATATATATATATATATATATATATATATATATATATATATATATATATATATATATATATATATATATATATACATATACAAACTCAAAAGTTTTATTTTTCTTCGACATGCCAGCTTGACTATCTAAATCATTTTGGTACCAATCTTATTTTTGGGAACTAAGGATTGCCTAATTTAATGAGTGAAGATTGGAACATATGATGAGCACTGATAAGTACAATTTGGAGAACCCAATTCATCACAATATAGTTTTTTTAACCGACGATCGTTTATTTATCCCCTTGATGACATTAACTTTGTTAGCGAAACGACCGTCGGGTCAAAAAACTGTATTGTGATGAATTGGGTTCTCCAAATTGTGCTTATAAGGATTGCCTTCAAAATTTGTGGTGGACTCTTCAAAAACTGGAACATTTCGCTGCAAGTCTCATTGAAGTTTGTGTAGTAGATAACTTCAACTGCGATTTTTTGGAACTCCAATAGTTACTTATATTTGAGAACAACCGTTCAAGCGACTCACTAGTCCCAGACAAACAAAAAATAAGCTCGCATAAAATCTTAACATTTTTTAATCCGTTTTCTATTTGGAACAGTTTGAGCCATCGATCTTCAGTACAAATATTTCTGGAATTCCACTCAGCAATTTTCTTCTGTAACGTTGGTTCGTATCAGAGTAATCTCATCGAACAGTTCGTCCTGATTTAATATCAAATCTAGGTAGTCCTTGAAAGCCCCACATGAAGCTAAAATTTCAGCCCAAGAAACTTGCCTTCCCAAGTTAACCCATCCAAAAAGCTTTAATTCAGGGAGCTGTTTAGGAAACATGGTATTTTGACGATAGTAAGTGCTTATATACTTACCTGCATTTTGTACATATGGGACAATCAAAACACAAGGGGAAGAAATAAAAATACACGATATGGTAATGAATTGTCCATTCCACTGCACCGAATAGGAGCCTCGCAGAATGGAACAAATCATCTGGGAGTGAAGTTTTTAAATGCACTGCCTCCTTTTTTAAAGGAGGCTTAGAAATATTTTTTATAATAGAGTTAAGGACTATTTGCTAAATGGGACTTTTATAGCCTTGTTGAATATTTTGATTATAGTCAGGGTGTTTGATAGAGGTGTGCGAACCCATGTTTTGTTCGAACCGAACTATGAAATAACCCAAGCAAATATGTTGCATCACACTTCGAACCTCTGAAATAGTATGTCTAAGGTTCACAGTCGAACTTCGAACTTTTTAGAAATTCAAAATCGAACATCGAACTACCCAAAATTCTTCAGTGTTCGTATATCATTTCCTTAAATACAAAATGTAGGAATATTGTAACATACAATATTTGATATGTAAAAGATGCCCTCTTTTTTTACAAAAAGGAAGGGTTCGACAAATTTGCAGGTTGATTGGGTGAAGATGCCTTCCGGTGCTGATCTTTGTGCAGATGGGTCAACGTTAAATCAAAAACACAAAATATTTTAAACTTTTTTAGATTTCTAGATCTATAGATAAGCTCAATTAGAAATATGTTGTTGTTGTTTGGTATTGGCTAGGCAGTTTTAGCAAACAGATTGAGAGGGTTCAAAGTGAGCATGATAGGTATAAAATAACCACTTAAAATTTGAACTGTCTCCTGATTGTGAATAATTAACTGTTTTCGCTCATTGTGAAATAAAGCATGTTGAAACCAGTGTTTTCCAAAGGTAATCTGCAATTATCCTCAAATTCTGAAAATTTACGCTACCGATCGCCTTCGAACACCACCATAATGTTGTTACTGAAATAGGTCTTGAGAGGCTAGGATATACAAGAAAAATAATTATGTGATTACTAAATGGCTCCGTCGTGTCCCATCTACTGTCAAAAATATGCATGAGTGAAATCTCCTGAAATTACGCTGTCGACTCAATGAGACCGATAACGAGTTTAAAGCGGCTACCGAGTTAAAGGGGCCGCAACTTCGCTACCTTTGGCAACATTCAATGCCTGTAAAGTTAAATTTCGAAGTATTTTTGAGCAACGAACTTCGAACTATTTTTAAGAATTACATATTTCGAACTTCGAACTACTTCAACATCGCTAGTGCGAACATATTTTCGAACCGAAGGTTCGGTTCAAGTTCGGTTCGGAATTTCGAACCTTCGCACAGCTCTAGTGTTTGAGTTAATTTTCCTGTATCATTGTGTGGCTGCTTTTGGCTTGCAATGTAGTGATATTTTATACATTTTTGTGTATTTTATGTAACTGTGTTTAAGAAGTGAGAGTTTGTATACATTGAATTTTATTGTTGTGGTTTTGTATGTTTGTTTTGTTCATGGTGTTCATTTTCTTTTGTTTGACTGACCATGTAATTTTGATGGTGAATAAATATGATATGCACTTAAATTTGAATTCCAGTTCTGCAAATAAGTTACACAATTTAAATAGAATTGCTCGACATGGGTGATAAAGTTGTCCCGATAGTTTACACTGATCTCTTCCATATTTTCAAGTTTCAAAAGTGACTCTCTCACTTTAAGCGGCAAAAATAACTCACTTAAGCGATTTTGAAACTTACTTATGAGTTCGAAATACTCCAAAGTGGCTTCTGTTGCACATATTTTCTCACCTTCTACATCTAAAATCACTTTGTGGGAGAGAGATGCAATGTTGTGTACAAACCACATCTAATCTTCGCTGCGGTTGGATTTTGGAAAAACTGTTGGACAATTGTCAATAGATACAAAAATATGCTCTCAAGGGTTCGAACATTTGTATAATTCGTTCAATGGCTGGCATCAGGCTAAAAAATCTTGTTTTTGAAAAAGATAACATTTGTTTGTACTCGACAGCAACAAAATCGCAAAACTGTTTTAGTTTTTCCACTCATATATCTGTGATACGGCGTTTTTACTAATAGATAGCGGAGCCCCATGAAAATGATGCGTTCAGAGAGACTTTTGTTTGTATTATTCGTCGAAAAAATGGAGCTGCAATATACAGGTGCTCTCAAATAGTGGCTGAATTTAAAACATGTTCGGAGAAACTTTTTTAGTGTTCTCACAAATCTTCTTTTTTGTGAGATTTTGTGAAATTAATAAAATTCGGGACGCAGCAAGTGCGTTATGGTAGTGTATTTCCATAAAAATATTTTTAATAGCAAATATGTGTTTTTTTTTCTTCAGAAAGCAGGCATCAAATTTGATTACCAGTTAACATATATAGTGAAAACAATGTGCCATGTTTCATCAAAATAACTTTATTGTTTGAAAACGAAAAAAAAATTCCGAAAGTAAACTTAAAGTGTAACCGAAAAAATCCGTTTCTTGGTCAACCTTATAGGTTAATAGAAAATTGAGCTTTTAAAATATGAAACATTTAATCAAAATTCGGTACCATAACGCATTTGCTGCGTCCAGAATTTCTTTACTTACAAACATGCATTATATTTCGATGGAAAATGCAAAAACATAAGGCGTTTTTGACTAAAAAATTTTATTTGTATCAGCAACGACTTATGGGCCACCCTGTGATTGTAGAAATATTTTTTTAAGATGTAGCTCAAAACACCCTATAATTAATGTATACAATTTTTTTTCATATCTTGTAGAATAACGGATATATTGAGCCTTATTGATTTTTTACGAAAATTCAACAAAAGTTATATACCATTAAATGATAAACTCTATAGCTAAGGCTACTGCCAAGCATCAGAGAAAGGGTCTATTTGAAATGAATTTTCTGGAAACATTTTAGTAAAATGAAGGACAATGACGGTGGAAACTAAGACTTCAGGGTTTGTAAAACATTCTTCTTGAGACATTTTCTTTCCATAGTCTGTATTAGATTCAAGTTCTTTGCCTAAATGTTGCAAATTTTGACGTTTTAAATTGTGACTTTGACGTTTTGAGGAAAACCCCATTTTTTTTTCTTTAAATGCCCATAACTTTTTTGTCTTTTGACCTACAGCGCTAAATTAAGCGGAAGTAATTTACCTATAGCGATATAAAACGATGTACCAAATTTGGTTGCCCTTACTTTGTTATTTCCGGAGATATGAATTTTTTTCGAAAGAAAACACAAAATTTTCCGGGAAAACCTCGGCCGATTTTCCTGGCTAACGAACTTATCCAAGCCACATACGAAAGGAAGGTATTCACCAAATTTTGTCAAAATGGGCCCATTATTTTTTGAGTTATCGGTGTGATATATATATATATATATATATATATATATATATATATATATATATATATATATATATATATATATATATATATATATATATATATATATATATATAAACATATAAAAATCGAAACTCACCGCGGATATGTGTTCTAGGGGGCCTAATTAGCGATCATTTGAAGAAATTTTTTCAAAATTCAAAAGTCGGGATCTCATTATTGGTTTTTTTTTAAAGAAAATTCACTAATAAATGTTTAATAAGTTATTGCAAAAAAAGTTTTCGAATTTTTGCGAAAAATATAATTTAGTGTAATATTACTAAAACCAATTTCTGTAAAAAAAAAAATGGAATTTTTCTAAAAGAGATTGCAAATTTTCATAAAATGTTTTTTTTTCAATTTTGGTCATAAAGCGGTTTGTGAATAATTATATCTTGGCAGGTGTGTAAATAGCTTGAAGAAGTTCGTTGGCCAGGAAAATCGGACCAGTTTTTTTCTGTAACTTTTAAAGGTTATTTATTTTTTGAATCAGCAAACCTATTTTAATGAAATATGGTACATTGTTACTACTATATCGGTTATACTGTTCACCAAATTTGATGTTGCTTTAAAGACATATTTGAAATTAAAAGCATTTTTACGAAAATTCGCTATCATAACGCACTTGCTGTGTCCAGAGTTTTTTTTATGTAATTTTTCATTTCTTCACTATTTCTTTGCATCCATACTTATTTTTCTTTCCTACCATACTTATTTTTCTTTCCTACATTTTTGTTTGATCATATTTCTAATTTGTCGCTTTTGGTATTAACCTTTCTCTACCTGTTGCCATCTTGTATTACCTTTAATAATATATATGATATAATCCAGGCTTTCCTTTTCCTTAGTTCTAGTTTCTTCTTGCTTTTGGTATCTGTTTATTGGTTGCCTCTTTTAGCTTTCTAAATCGATACAAGTCATAAAAACAATTTATTGTTGATGAAAATGTATATTATAAGAGGAGTAGCACCCAAAGCATTAGTACAAACAAATTTACATTAAAGCTATAATTAAAAAATATTAACAAATGTGAGTTTATTACATCGTTAAAATAAGAAATTGCATGTAACAGTGATATCAGTATACTGAAATATCAAGAAGTATAAAAGTATAAAACTTAATAATATACAAAAATGTATACAATTAATAATCAATACTAACATTTGGAATGTAATATTGATTTTTAAAATTAAATTGGTGCATATTATGGCATTTAAATGGACAATGTTCATTATTAGTGGCAACAAATTAATACAATCATATATAATATAATAATACAATTATTTTATCAAAACTTTTAACATAAACAGTTTTTTCTGATACATAGGAGTCTGTTAATACAAAAAATAATTCAGCTACAAGGACTGTTCTATGTTTATTCATTGTTAGCAGAAAATCCTAAATATCAATAACAACAAAATCAATTGAATGAAACTTCACCATTTTAACATATTTAATTTTTTGAACAAAGTTAGCGAAACGATCGTGAGGCCGAAAAACTGTATTGTTATGAACTGGGTTCTCCAAATTGTACTTATCAGTGCTTACCACAGGTTCCAATCTTCACTCATTGTTATTTGAGACATCGTGAAACCTTTTTGATTCTTAGCGAATTTTCATTAAAAAATTCGCTAATAGAGAGGTCTTGATGGCGAGAAATTTTCAAAAATGTCATCTTCAAATGAGCGCACAGCTTGAGCATAATTAACACTCACTCAATGCACCCGATAAAGATTGGGAAAATAGATTAACACCATACAATCTAAATTATTCGCTTTAAAAAATATTAAAAGGGACCAGTATGGAAAAGGACTGCCTGGTGAATATCCGAAATGTCTTAAATTTAAGAGATATTTGAAGACAGTCTAGAAAACGATAATTTTGGTCTGCCTCAAGAAACTATTTGAAAGAATTAACAAGCATATTTTAACAGAGTGGTGAGCTACACATAATAAAACAATTTTCTTTAGCAACTTTTAGTTTTTTGCATAACTAACAAATCATGGGACAGTCCTTGTATATAAATTACTAAACGTAATAAAATGTAACCTTTGTCAATTTTGTGCACATCAAGACATTTTCAATATCTATAAAACTACAGACTCTAACAATGAAAAATATAAGGTATAAAAATAATGTCTTCTAAGTATTATTGCTGAATTGTGTCTGTGAATAGGGAATTTGCATAAAATTTACTCCACATCTATTTCCATTTTTTTCATACCTTAATGGGAGGCTAGATGCATTCTCGCAACAATTAGAACCGTAGACCAGTTTCGTTCTCATTAGAGCTCTTCAGTACAGCATACTAATTGTAGCAAAAATGCACCAAAAGTAATATGGCTATAGTATAGCCAGCCTTAAAACACTAAGTGAGTGGTGGACGTGCCGCCACCTAGTTGCGGAACCAAGTAGTATGTTGTCACGCCAGCTCCAAATAACACAAAGTGTTAAAAGATAGAGACTGTATATAACTAACTAACAATTTAGAAAATTTTCAGCCCTGGCCCATTTCTACCCCAATATAGGGACAAAGTATGTAAGGCTAGATGCATTCTCGCAACAATTAGAACCGTAGACCGGTTTCTCTCATTAGAGCTCTTCAGTCCGGCATACTAATTGTAGCAAAAATGCACCAAAAGTAATACGGCTATAGTATAGCCAGCCTTAAAACACTAAGTGAGTGGTGGACGTGCCACCACTCACTTAGTGTCATACCTTAATGTTATAGCAAACATCAATAATCAAAAATAAATAAGAAAGATTTAATTTGAAAGCTTTTATACGTGTTTGAAAATCCTTGCTATTTTAAATTTTGTCACGTGACCATAAATGCTCTGGTTATTGTTGTGATGTCAGATGTTCAAACTAGTCACGCAGAAGCAAGGTTAGCTGTGCACGTTTTTCCATTGAAAATACTATTATCAAATTAATGAAGTAGTCAAGAAAAATGTAAAATAATTACTATTAAACAGTTTCACACACGCACAAAACTGCTAACAACTACTGTTTATCCTATACGTTCGGCGTATCATTTGACAGGCATCCCTTTTTTTTTGGAACAATTGAAGTTTCTGCATGCGTGCGCGTTTCAAACTTGCTACATGTATTAAGTTTAAGGTATTTATTTCTTAAAGTGATACAACTACTGTTTATCCTATACATTCAGCATACCATTTGACAGGCAGCCCTTTGTTTTAGAACGAGTGACGTTTCTACATGCGGGTGCATTTAAAACTTGCTGCATGTATTAACTTTCAGATATTTATTTTTAGCGTTTTTCATTAAGAAAAACTCGCTAAGAGAGAGGTCACGATGAAAACCTTTTGAATTTTTTTTTTAATGTGTTTATATATATATATATATATATATATATATATATATATATATATATATATATATATATATATATATATATATATATATATATATCTGTGTGTCTATGTTTTCAAGCGATAACTCAAAAAATACTAAACTGATTTCAATGAAACTTGGCAAAAATCTTGTTTGAGCGTAAACCGAGGTAGAGTTCGTTAATCAGCCTTTATGCTCAACTTTTTCCGGTAGAAAATCGGGGAAAACTTTTTGAATACGCTATATTTTTTAAATTATTAAAGTGAGTGGAATGGAAAGTTTCACATATATAAAGCATTCAAAGTTCTTCTCATATATTAATTTTGAGGCGTTTCTCTCAACACAAATTTAAGTTATCCTGAATTAATGAAATTTGAAAGCTACGACACACTCCTAAAAGTTTATTGAGCCGTTGTGTAATGTGCATGAGAGAGGTTGACATAATAGATTTCTTAGTTTGTTTTCTTTGAATGTTGGAAAGCTACAAAATGTACCTAATAAATTGAAACAGGCAGAGTTGTCAGTTTCAAAATTTTATTACACAAACTTGGGAACTTTCCCTCGTTACGAAAGGAAAATTAACGGTAATATTTATTTATAGAATTGATTTGTTTTTCAAAAAGCTATATGGTAAAATTGGCAGCTAAAGAGTTTAAGCCTGAGTTTAAGTTGTGATCCAAACAAGTAGATAAAAATCCTATAAGTTGAATAAAACTTTTACAATTATAACATTTTTTGTGAATTTAGCCTATAGAGATTTATCTATAGATTCGGCATTCTGAAATGACCAACAACACGATTCTTGGTCACGTGGTCAGAAATTAAATTGCTATTGGTTTGTTTTGTTATTATCATTCTTATTGCAAAATGGCGCGATTTATGTAGCGTCATATGTCATATCAATTTATTTTTATCTTAGGTTAATGAGATAATAGGTTGTTTTTCGATTAATAATTTTAGTTTATATAGAAAGCCTGTAAATTAAACCATTCCCGAAAACAACAAAGTTGTTTGATCATATTGCGAAGTAAGTGAGTTGTCCAAGACCCTAACCTTTAAAATAAGTTACGTTAAATTCTTTCACACAGAAACAGTACGTATGCAATCAAGATGGTTAAAAATGGTGTAATTGCAAAATTTGAAAATAATGTAATTCTTTATTTAAAATCAAAATTTTAAAAGTAATAATGCATATATAAACCTTGGATAAATAATCACTTCAAGCGAACAGCTATAGCACGCTGAAAAAACCGTTCTCATGTGATCACCGAAGTTAAGCCACCTCGGGCGTGGTCAGTGCTTGGATGGGTGACCGCCTGGGAGCATCATGTTCTGTTACCTCTTTTTTTTTTTAGGTAGTGATATTTCTCTTTTGTTCTTATTAGCGAATTTTTTTTAAAAAATTAAGCGATTTTTATTCAAAAAAAAAATCGCTAATAGAGAGATGTCGATGGTGAGACTGCAAAAATTAAAAAAATAATTTTTCTGAAAAAAAAAGCATCTTAAAAAACCGATTCTCATGCGATCACCGAAGTTAAGCAACCTCGGGCGTTGGTCAGTGCTTGGATGGGTGACCGCCTGGGAGCATCGTGTACTGTTACCTCTTTTTTTAGGTAGTGACATTTCTCTTTTGTTCTTATTAGCACATTTTATTAAAAAAATTAAGCGATTTTTATTTTTAAAAATTCGCTAATAGAGAGGTATAAGAGGTATGAGATTGTAAAAATTAAAAAATTAATTTTTCCGAAAAAAAATTTGTATCTCAAAAAATAACCAAGTTATTTTGATGAAATTTGGTTGGTATGTTACCCTCGTAAATACCTTATTCCACCAAAACTCATGTTTTTACGTTTATAGAGAATTGAGTTATACAAATTCGAAGCATTTAATGAAAATTTGCTATTATAAATCATAACGCTGCGTGCCGAAATTTTAAAGTTATACAACTACTTTTTATGCTATACGTTCAGCATAGGCAGCCCTTTGTTTTGGAACAAGTGACGTTTCTGCATGCGTGTACGTTTCAAATTTGCTGGATGTATTAACTTTCAGATATTTATTTTCTAAAGTTAAACAATCTCTATTATGCACTTGTGATATATCAAAATGTTCCTTTTATTGTATACAATAAGATAGAAAACATAGGAAAAATTATGCAAATTCCCTATTGTATGTATTTTGAACACCCATTTAATATAAAAGCAGGTCTTGCACAATATCTATTCACCATTTTCTAACTTAGGTATTACTTTAGCGATGAAACGTGAAAATAGATATAATGATCTTGATATGAGCGTGGTAAGTCAAGGCATTTTTTATATATGATAATCGTAGACATTTAAATTTATACTCAAAGTTAATCATGAAAGATGTAGCCCATTTCTCTTATTTTATGATATGGTTGCTTTAAAGGCTGTTCACTTGCATTCTTTAAGAACAGCCCAGTAAAAAATGTATTTACTTGTAATGGAATTCTTATTGAACATTTAAAAAAATAATAATAGTGTTACTGAAAAGTAGTTCCCACTTCTTTCAATGTTTAGTAGAATAGTCTGGCATTTGATCAGTCAAAGCAGTTAGTTGTTTGCGTTGTTGCTAAATTACTCTTACTAAATAGCACAAGAGTTTTCTAGTGGAAAGTGATTTGCTCAATTACCTACAAGATGGAAAAAATATTAACAGATTTATATACAGAAACAAGTTTTAGCTTTACATGTTTGGGTATATTTGGTATTTATAAGGTAGAAATAATAAGTGATTGTGTTGAGGTGGATTATTTAAGTCTTGTCATATTCTTAACTAAAACACACCTCTTGTGTTAAGGTGGCTTGAAATTTGCCTAGTTTAATATTTTGTGTGTGTGTGTGTCGGCGCCAGCCTTAACCACCCAGGCGCCCCGGGCGAATCAATCATTTGGCGCCCTTTATTAGATGATAATGATATAATACTTATGTATAATTATCTATTAAAATAATAAAAGAAGTTAATTGGGTAGCACACTTGGTTTAAATTTAAGATAACTTTGAGCTTCTCTGGCAGTTGGTTGAACTCGAAACATGTAAAAACTTTACTTTTTTAGCTTTTTTGTCAGCAAATTCTCTAATAAGACAAGCAAAATCTAGGTTTTCTGCAACTTGATTTTCCATGGACAGTAAGGCCAGACTGGTCCATCTGGTTTGAGACATTGTAGACCGCAAGTAGGTTTTTATCAATTTCAGTTTTGAAAAACTGTGTTCACCACTTGCAACAGTCACTGGTATTGTTAACAGAATATGCAATGATATCCAGGTGTTGGGATATAATTCTTGAAGGTTATGCTTCTTGATAAAATTTAAGGCTTCAATAGGCGTTGCTTGATTGTCTTGAAGACAATGTTGCAGGCCTAAAATTTCATCGCACAACAAATTGCCATCGATATCTGATTTAAAGTTGACAGTTAACTGTTCCTGTAAATTAGCACGATGTTTTAATAATCGTTCTTTATTTTGATTCTTTTTTATGTTAAACAAGAAACTCCACGTCGTCGAAAAATCTTGCATCTGTTCAAATCTTTCTTTTATAGATATAAGCACGGTATTCAAAAGAGCATTAAAAAATTCGCGGCGCCCCTGTGCGACCGCCCGGGTCGCCCCCCCTAAACCCGGCGCTGGTGTGTGTGTGTGTGTGTGTGTGTGTGGCTGTTCTGATAGGTTTCTGTCAGGTTATTTTCATTTTTTATATCAAGCGTATATTGGTTTGGGGTTCTTATAACAGTGTTCTACATCACAGACAAGGTTTGGATATTTATTTATTTATGTAGGGTAAGGCCGGGCAAAATGAAATTTAAATTTTAGATCCCTTGGATTTGGCGGTTTTCGGCATCACATGCTGTATTAGCAATATAATGCAGTTGGCACTCATGAGTGAAGTATGGGTGCAAACCGTTAGCAAGGTGTCAAATTCTAAAGATTTTGGTGTTTTTCCTGTGAAAGTTGTAAGTATATTTATATCTCTAATAACAGTTTTCTTTGCTATGTCAACTATTATGTTGCCGAGTAATATAGTAACATTTAAGCACGCATTTAAAAAGATAAATGCCCAGTTTTTATTCCTTTTCAATGACCCATGAAGGTGAATGTTTATGTTTACATTATTAAGACTGTAAGCAAGGTGCTTACCTGATTTCGCATATATATTTTTATCGCAAGAAGTAAATAGAATAACTGGATTGGATCAAAAAATTAATGAAAAATCGCCACAACAAATACTTCAAGCGATCATAAATATAATCGGAATATGCATAATTATCTAGGCTGGGCATGTTGAAATTATAAACAATCAACTTGCTCAAGTTGCGAGTTCAACCGAGTCACTTGAAAGATAGTGGATAGAGGAATGCTGGATTTGCAAGTTTAGGGTTACGGCCTACAACGAGGTCAGTTGGTTTCAACAGAGACAAAAATGCAAACTAGGAAATTTCATATGGGTACGGTGGAAAAAAATACGTGTCTAGAGAGCTAGTAGTCAGGCAGCCGGCCTCCGGCTAGGCAGTGCCGCCGCGGCGATAACTGTTAAGGGTTTCTGTTAAATAAATTGGGAAGGAAGTGAAATTTCAGAGAGTGAATTAGGAGTGTTTTAAAAAGGGCGATTATCGCGGCGCGCGTGGTTGAACGGCCGATGGAGGGGCTGGTGAGCAAGATACAAGGCTGGCTTAGTGCCCCAGGGGTTTGGTAAGTCCGTTCCATGTCTAACTATTGCTTAATTTATCTTTTATTTGAGAGGCTAGCTGTCTCGGGTACTGAAGTAATTTTTATATAACATTTGTATAGATATATTTTGGGCCATAGCCTGTAAGATAGAAATGGTATGGATGATTGAGCCGTAGGGGCTAGAATATAATTAGAGTGAATTGGAATCATACTAAAATTGTAGATGTTGTGTTAAGGGATTTTAGTAAACGGGGAATTGTTGTAAATTTATACTAAGGATAAGACAGGGCTTGGAGCCATCAAGGGTTTTAGTTAGGAACCTAAAGGGACTGTTAGATAAGAATTGAGAGCTAAAATTAAGCTGAGAAAGAGTCGATTATTAAATTTATGGGAAATTATACCAGGGGCGAAACCAATTAAATTTTCACCGGTATCAATTTTGCGTAACATTTAGGCCTTTCTAAGATTGGGGAAAATCTATCACATAATTCTGTTAAATAACTTTAGGAGTTATATTATTGGAATTAAGAGTTTTTTGTTTAATTTTAATCATACGGAAACCTTTGAAATTAAAGGATGTATTTAAAATTTATTGTGCTGTTAAAATGTTATCCGTTTAAATTTTATTTTGTATTAAAACCATTTTAAAACTAGATGCGGGGTTTTATTCTTAGCATAAGACTCCCTAAACTAGAGTTACTTTAACAGTCCTTTTAAAATGATTGTGACGTGGTTGTCACTTGGTGTACTCTAAGGCTGAATATATAGTAAAATTTTGGGAATTTAATCCCAGATGCTCGGTTTTAGTGTTCCAAATAAATTTAGGCAAGACCTCCCTTGAAGGTCGTAAAACTTAAACATTGTCTTCAAGGTAAATTGGGTGGTTCGTTGAATACACGTTCTGCCGCTCGAACGTTGCCGAATTTAAAAACCGTACCTGATTAAATAATTTCTTAAAATTTAGAAACAATAATAATTAGAGTTTCCATTTGAAAAAAAACCTTTGTTTTAAAGAAAATCAAAAGGCATGAAAAACCACCCCATTACAAGACTCTAGTGGGCAAAGTGAAATTTATAATTGCGGGCATAGTGAAACAGCAATTTTTAATTGCCAGCATAGTGAAATAGCAATTTTTAATTACCGGCATAGTGAACTAGCAAGCATAGTGAAATGGCATATTTTTACAAAGATTTTTTCTATTTTCAGTACCAACATAGTTTATCAATATATAAGAAACACTAATCAAGAAATTTTGACTGAAAGCTAAATGGCAGCAGCACTCGAAGCAGTCAGGAATGGAGCTACAATAAATGCTGCAGCATATTTAAATATTAGCTTTGTTATGACCATAATAAACTTTACAAATATTTGTTTACTCTTTTGAGTTCATTCTTACATGACCTTGAGCATCTTTATGCATGTAAAGTTCATTCCAGTTTATCCATAGTCTTATTACCCGCCACGTGTCAAAGTGAAAAATTATCTACTATTGTTCTCAATATTTTATGAGAAAATGTCACTTCAGTAACTTAAAACACTCACCATCTCAAAGGTGAAGGTTCATATAATCTTGTGAAGTAATGAGAGATTTGTTGACATTTTGGCAGTGTAGGAACCGATGCATTATTAACTATGTTACTTTGCCCTACCTTCCCCTACTATACATTAGATCTAGAGGTGTGCGAAGCTTCGAAATTCCAAACCGAACCCGAACTCGAACCGAACCTTTGGTTCGAAAATATGTTCACACTAGCGATGTTGAACTTGTTCGAAATATGTAATTCTTAAAAATAGTTCGAAGTTCGTTGCTCAACAATACTTCGAAATTTAACTTTACAGGCATTGAATGTTGCCAAAGGTAGCGAAGTTGCGGCCCCTTTAACTTGGTAGCGGCGCTTTAAACTCGTTATCGGTCTCATTGAGTCGATAGTGTAATTTCAGGAGATTTCACTTATGCATATTTTTGACAGTAAATGGGACACATTGAGACATGACGGAGCCATTTAGCAATCACAGAATTATTTTTCTTGTATATCCTAGCCTCCCAACACCTATTTCAGTAACAACATTATGATGGTGGTGTTCGAAGGCGATCGGTAACATAAATTTTCAGAATTTGAGGATAATTGCAGATTGCCTTTGAAAAACACTGGTTTCAACATGCTTTATTTCACAGTGAGCCAAAACAGCTCACTTTGAATCCTCTCAATCTGTTTGCTAAAACTGCGTAGCCAATACCAAACACAACATATTTATAATTGAGCTTATCTATAGATCTAGAAATCTAAAAAGTTTCAAATATTTTTTGTTTTTGTGTTTTTGATTTAACGTTGACCCATCTGCACAAAGATCAGCACCGGAAGGCATTTTCACTCAATCAACCTGCAAATTTGTCGAACCTTTCCTTTTTGTAAAAAGAGTGGGAATCTTTTACATATCAAATATAACTTTACTATAAAAATACTTATAAAATGGTGATTCACTACCTTAAAAATGTTATTTACTCATAGTTTATCAGACTTAAATTATAATTAATTAAACTAAAAAAGTAGTTTATATAAATAGGCAAATTATATAATTGGCTTTTTGTTTTAATTCTGATCAACATTGTGGACTTGCTGTCATGGTCTACTTTGAATATACATTTAAAATCCTCCATATAAACCGTTTACTGAGTAGGAGAGAATCTAAGCAATTTTCTTAGATTGAAAGTTTCAAATTGCAGTTTACGAATCCTGCCACTATAACTTTACTATAAAAATACTTATAAAATGGTGATTCACTATCTTAAAAATGTTAATTACTCATAGTTTATCAGACTTAAATTATAATTAATTAAACTAAAAAACTAGTTTATATAAATAGGCAAATTATATAATTGGCTTTTTGTTTTAATTCTGATCAACATTGTGGACTTGCTGTCATGGTCAACTTTGAATATACATTTAAAATCTTCCATATAAACCGTTTACTGAGTAGGAGAGAATCTAAGCAATTTTCTTAGATTGAAAGTTTCAAATTGCAGTTTACGAATCCTTCCACTATAACTTTACTATAAAAATACTTATAAAATGGTGATTCACTACATTAAAAATGTTATTTACTCATAGTTTATCAGACTTAAATTATAATTAATTAAACTAAAAAAGTAGTTTATATAAATAGGCAAATTATATAATTGGCTTTTTGTTTTAATTCTGATCAACATTGTGGACTTGCTGTCATGGTTAACTTTGAATATACATTTAAAATCCTCCATATAAACCGTTTACTGAGTAGGAGAGAATCTAAGCAATTTTCTTAGATTGAAAGTTTCAAATTGCAGTTTACGAATCCTGCCACTATAACTTTACTATAAAAATACTTATAAAATGGTGATTCACTATCTTAAAAATGTTAATTACTCATAGTTTATCAGACTTAAATTATAATTAATTAAACTAAAAAACTAGTTTATATAAATAGGCAAATTATATAATTGGCTTTTTGTTTTAATTCTGATCAACATTGTGGACTTGCTGTCATGGTCAACTTTGAATATACATTTAAAATCTTCCATATAAACCGTTTACTGAGTAGGAGAGAATCTAAGCAATTTTCTTAGATTGAAAGTTTCAAATTGCAGTTTACGAATCCTGCCACTATAACTTTACTATAAAAATACTTATAAAATGGTGATTCCCTACCTTAAAAATGTTAATTACTCATAGTTTATCAGACTTAAATTATAATTAATTGCACTAAAAATAAACTTGTTTATATAAATAGGCGAATTATATAATTGGCTTTTTGTTTTAATTTTGATCGGGATAATACAGCTAAATATGAAAGCAGTCAGTTGATGGGCGCAGTAGTTTAGTCTTCAGAAGTGCCTGCGCGACTTATTTCACTTGTTTGTCACTTCAAATTTAAGAAAAGCGGGGACTATTTGTGTTAATATCTCCTTTGGTTGAGTTTCATGTTTAATTTTTGCCGAAAGTTTGAAAAATAAATCGAAAATTTCTATGCTACTTTCAATAAAAACTAGGGATATTATATAAACTATATAATAATATTGCACCATATAAGTAAATTGTACAATTATTCCATTCTTAAAAATGTAAAAAATTCACTACAAATAATTATGATAGTCGCATTAAAGGTAATGTGCTATGACTTTTTCCATTATAATGTGATAACAATAGTGTGAACCATCTGATTTTGGTAGCTTCACCTAAAATCTGGTATATTTTGGACAACAATGTTGTCTTCCTCAGTAGCTGTCACTACCTGAGTTAGTGACATATGTATCTAGGGGAAAACCTGTTATTATTTTTGTGCTTTTTGGGGTGATTCTGTTTTCCATTTCAGTTTCCCCCACAATGTCCAACGTCGGTAAAATAAATTATACCACAGTAGTTCAAAAATTATTTCCATAAATAATCACTTGTTTGAAACAACAGCACTAGTAAACAAAACAAAAAAATAAATAAAGGTAATATGTAATATAGTGCAAACGATGATAAATAATAACTCTGACTTAACCCTTCAGTGCACAGGGTCCCTGATAAGATGTTCTAGGAAACCTGTTTTTTTTTTCGTTGTGTTATGCCACTTTGCAGTAGATGTCGCTATAGTTGTATTCACTTGACTTCATTGATTATATATATATATATATATATATATATATATATATATATATATATATATATATATATATATACACTTTGATAGCCTCATCAATTTCATTATTTGTGTGTGATGGACGAAAGCTTATACAACACAAAAGGCACAGGGAAAGTGATTCTTTACTCGGATTTTTATTGGGGTACATTATATATTCCTAGATTGCACACACTATGTGGTATAAACATAACCTAAAATGTCCCCTGTGGGTCCGGGGACGAACTAAAATAATAGGTCCAAGGTAACTCCTGCTGTTCTATGAGGTGACCAATTGCAGTCAACCACCGGCGCGGTCTGGTCCAGACAAGCCTGGAGGGAGGCGGATATCTCTGGGGAGTACTATACACCTAGATGATGAGGCCTCCACTGTGACCTTCGAAATGGACAATTGATCTCGCTTGGTTGTTACTCGGGAGTGGGGTTTCCAGTGATACTGCCTTGGGTTAAGCACTGGCGGGTGTTGGGTGTCCAAACGACCAAAGAGGCGGCGAGATCTCGGGGGAGTGGTATACACCCGGATTTTGAGGCCCCTGCTGTGTGTATCGAAATGGACAAATGACCTTGCTTGGGTAATGCCTGGGAGCGGGACTCGGTGGGAAGTCGCCCTGAGTATAGCACTGGTGGGTGTCGTGTCTAGACAAACCCGGAGGAGAGTTAAGATTTCTGGGGGTGGATTACAACCGGACATTGAAACCTCTTCTGTGAGTTTCGAAACGAGCAAACGACCTCACTTGGATTCTGCTCAAGAGGGAGGAGGGAGACTTCATGATACCACCTTGATTCAAACACTGACGGACCTCGGGTCCAAACAAACTCAGAGAGAGGTTATCTCTCTTTGAGCTTCGAAACGCCCAAGCAACTTCACTCAGATGGCAGTGGACCTGCCAGACCGCAGAAAGCTGGATTTGATGGCTGAAATTTAAGCAATTAGAGGTCAGCCACAATAGATCTAAGGTCACATTGAATCTAATCTAACCTAAGATAAAGTCATTCCGTTGAATCATTTGTTACAATATTTATTTTTTTACAAGAGACTCCATACTTGACGGTACAAATTATAGATTCAATTTTCTCCTGCTTGACGCTTGTGTGGTGTCAGAGAAGAAGGTCAACACATGTATTTATGATCAATATTACATAACATTTTCTAGTGTTGTTATCCTTCAGAAAAAATAAACACAAAGCACTTTACATTCCAGGCTTCGCTTTCACCAGCTGACTGTTTAGAGGAAAGTGAAGATGACAGGAATGTACAAATTACCGCTGTTCCACCTAAAGATGGATCAGTTTGGCGACAGTTACTGATAAAGACAGCTTCGTCGACAAAATACGTATCTGGCGCCTAACTCTGTGTAATTTTTTTTGGTGATTTTTGGGGTGATTCTACATTTTGTTTCAGTTTCCAGCCACAGTCTTTTAATGATGGAAATAAAACTGAGTAAGATAGCGATGAACATGAAACAAATTTGAATCACTTGGGACCAGATATGCTCTGAACATAATGTATAGTGCACAGAGTAGATATTGATGAATCAGACTTTAGTGAAAGTGATTCCAGTGAAGACCTTCTGTTCTCAAAATATAGCCGACTTGAAGAACCATCAACATCAAGACCATCTACTTCAAAATCATCAGTATCCAAATTAATAGCAGCGAAACCAACAGCATCAAATCCAGTGGCTTCAAAATTATAAGCATCTACTAATCTCAAGTGGATAAAGTCAAAAGTTATAAGATATGCATTGTCTCTGCTACAGTGCCACCCTCAGAAGAAGCAAAACAGTGTAAAACACAAATAGACTTTATTTCTTTGTTTCTGACTGAAAGCTTCTCTAAAACGTTCATGGAGCGGACGAGCAGATATTCACAGCTGAAGAACAACCCAATGAATGACGCTAAACGAATTATATGATGTCTTCGAAGACCTTCTAGTATCAGTGTACAATTTATCTGATAATAAAGACTGCTACAAATGCATGTACTCTGTATTCTCATTGGTTTTCTAAAGAAATTAAGATCAATATCAAACAAAAATATTCACTGTGGCATGAGTTCAGGAAATCTGAAAATGTAAAATTACTGGACAAGTCTACTGAGCTAAGGAAAACACTAAACGAGACATTATTCTTTCTCCAGGGAACTACTTCCAGCAAGTTAAAAGAGAGGTTAGGTATAATCCTGAAAAGTTCTAAAACTGTTTTTCTAGTCGTCGTCAAAGTTCTTCTATCAATAATTCATCTAACCAACAGCAGGCAGTTGGTAGTCATGTTTCTTACTTTGTTAGATGTTCTGGTTCCATCTATATCTCTTCACATATAGCCCCCAATTTTATTTATAGTGACCTCACTGTGTTGTTTTCTTGTTGATGACTTTACCAATGCTGAAATCATTGCAGTGGCTAACAGAATTAAGACTGATATATATATATATATATATATATATATATATATATATATATATATATATATATATATATATATATATATATATATATATATATATATATATATATATCTTGTAGACCTGATCTTGTCCCTTGCTTCTTGATACTGTTTATATGCTTATGTGACTCCACTTGAGAAAATTTTAAACTTATTCCTAGATCTGGCACTTTCACTTAAATTTGAAAGCTAACAATGCAGGGGATAATAGTCATAATGATACATCAACACATCAACCGGTAGCCACACTAAGTTTCTGTAAGATTTTCGAGGCCTGCCTATTTTAGGGAATATTGTTTTATACTAAGATGTGACTCTCCATTTCTCAGCACAGGATGATCACTATGATGATTTTAGTTGACATTACATAGTTCATTGTTTATATTCACTACAGGTCTTTGCAGATTCATGTTGTGTATACTGATCTAAGGCCTTCAATTGTCTAAATCATTATGTTCTAGTTTACAAGATGAAGGCCATCGGATTCTCTGAGGGCTTGCTTGGCCTTATTGAGGCCCTATCTGACTGGAATGAAGCAATTTGTTGAGGTCAGCAGCATCAAATCTATTATTTATAAGACAACTTCAGGGGTACCGCAGGGTTTCATCTTGGTCCATTACTATTTAATATATTTATCCACCCTGTTAAACATGTTCCTTTTTTAATGTATGCAGATGGCATTCAGATTTTCAGTGTGGATGACTATGTGCAGCTCCAGAAGAGTCTTGAGGTCCTTCATGAATGGTGCTGTCACAGTAACCTTTCTATGATGCTTCCAAGTGCTGTATAATATCCTGTAATTTAAAAAGTCTTGTGCTCAATTGCCCCTACACAGTCAGAGACCTTTGAATTGTGTGTGTGTGTGTGTGTGTGTGTGTGTGTGTGTGTGTTTTGTTTCTTTAACGTCGGTCTATTTCCGCGACTGTGGCCAATCACCGACGCCAGGGAACAGTTTCACCTCACTATCCTGGAAATTTTGCTGAACCCCTGCCTTGCTGTAAGGAGGGTAGGGATGTTTAACGTGCCCAACATCGCACGGACACGGGACCGACGGCTTTACGCCCCCTCCGAAGGGCGGAACGTGCAGACATTAAACTTGCTCAAATACAATGCCAGAATCTCGATTGATGTTAATTGTACAGTATGTACTGAAAAAGTGAAAGGAGTACCTTGGGCTCGAACCCAGTACCCTTCGGTTCAGAGGCACACGTTCTTACCCCTGAACCACCGAGGTTCTAGACCTTTGAATTGTTTTTGATGGAGCTCTATTTAGAAAACACAATGACCATATTGTTAGTTCTGCTCACAAGATTTCTCTGTTTCTAAGAACAAACAGCAAAAACTTTTCCCTGACTGACACCATTTCTCCTCTCTATTGCTGCCCGGTTAGATCCCGACTTGAACATGGCTCAGTTGTGTAGGTTCCAACTTGTGTGATAGTGAACATGTGGCAACCTTGAATCAGTGCAAACGGAATTTCTAAAATTACTAAGTTTTCGTGAAGATGGTCGGTCTCCTCTTACCTGCAGAGTCTGTAGAAGTGTGCAGTTTTATTATATTTTCTATAAACTGATTAATTCTGTGTTTAATTTCAATATGCCCCATGTTCCTACTTGCTTCCCAAGCATATTTTATCTCCCCACGGGTCATACAAGATTGCTGCAATTATCTCCAACATATCAGACGTGTAATGATTAATCTGTACTGGATGACAGTCTTGATATATTCTCATGGAACGTTTCAGAAATAAAAATGTTTTTAAACCATGTAAGTATGGGATCTATCTTTTGTGTTGTTTGTTTGATAGTTGCTTGGCGTTATTTTTGTATATCAGCTCTTCTTAATTTGACCTTTATTGGATGGTGTACAAATAAAATGAAGTAAAAATAAATAGAACAATAAGATTAATACATAATAATCAATCAGACCTCCGAAATAAATAAATTAACTTTTCTAAGGTTAGTCCCAGCATTCAGGCATTTAGGAATCTTCGTCTCGAAAATCCTGTGATTAAAATAAGGATCAGTATGGCAATTCTAGTCTACATATCAGTTATGTTTTTTCTATTCATAAATGTGTTATTTAACATAACAGATAGTCAGTTTTTTTAATGAAAAATATATCTTAGCCTAAAATAAATGTGGGCATGTGTCATGATTATATGAACACATACTATAAAAATTATGTATTATAATGAAAAGAAATTCAATTAACTACTTACAAATGTAAAAATATATACATAAAGCTGCATGATATGCTGTGCAATTTATTATTTTCTTTACTGATTTGTGAAAGAGCGAAAAATTCTGTGAATAGTACAAAAATTTAAATGAATAGGCAAAATGATAAAACCAATAATTGATAGATCAAATCGATGTCACAGCAAAATAAATAGTTATATAATTTTTAGTCAATACAACCACAGAACTCTTTAACTTTCTGTGCTATTTCCGATGCTAGCTTCTCTGTGTTTTCTTTGGTGTCAGCTTCAGCATATATCCTTACAAAATCTTCAGTTCCGGAGGGTCTTACAAATGATCTACCATTTTTGTAGTTTGATACAAGAGTGTCTATTTCTTGTTGTAATCCTATAGGCTCTACAACTTTTCTTTCAGCATCTGCAGTTTTAACAACAGAACGATCCTAAAAAGGTAATATATTGAGAATATTTTTTAACAGAACAAAGAAAATAAAATCACATTTGAAGTAATTTTTTCAAAATTCAAGTCGAGATCTCCTCATTAAAGAATTTTTTTCTACAAAAATTTACTAAAATAAACTTACTGGTACAGCAACTTTCATCTGTATATTTGGCAGATCAGTGTAGGCAGCTTCCCATTCTTGAATATCCCAGCCTTTTGCATAGAGAATGGTTTCCACTAATAGCATGTCTGAAATGGCATCTCCAACTGCTTCATTAACCACATCGATAACATTTAATAAACGTTCAGCTGCTTCTCTTTCTTCTTCATTTGCACTAAATTTAAAAAATATATATATTTGATGCAGTTTTTGTACAGTCCTACTTTTAGTATTATAAAAGTTCATTTTAAGCAATGTCACCTTGGCAGTATGACACACTGATAAAGTCCTAACATGAGTCTCCCAACTAACAAAAATGTTCTATAATTTTTAAATACTAGTGCAAATTTGTTGTGTTACTGTTATATTACTGCTCTTCGAAAGCAGTTTTGTTCTATTAAGACTGTCAAGGTGAGTATTTAGCTTCTCGCAGCAAAATGCTTCTTTAAATTTATTGTTAGAATGTTCTTAGAGCAGAATTATAAAACATTTTAGAAATTTCGTTTTTTGTTGTTTTGTAAACGTCTATACAACAATCGTTATAGAATATATTAGCTTACAGAACAACATTGTTCTGTAATGGCTTTATAACAACGATCTCCCAAACATATCTGTCAATTTGCAAACATTTATAAAGCTTTTCTTTAAGTGATTATGTGAGTAATTATATAACAGTTTTGTTAACATTTTCTACGATACAATATAGCTGCAAATAGCATAGTATACTTGAACGCAGGTGTTATAAAACTATTTTATTGTTGGATGGAACGCGACTGTAATAGAACACTTAGAAAACAATTATAGTACAAAATTATTCCTTTGCATAAAAGTGTGTTTGCTGGGATCTTTATAAAACATATTATGGCTTTTGTAAGAAGCACCGTTATATACTTTTTATTTTGTGGCAAGTTGTGTATTCTGTAGCATGTAATTTCTAAACTGGTCCAATTTGCAATCAATAAATAAATGGAAACAGGTAAAAAGAAGCGGTGCTGTTCGAAAGAAAGTCAATAAATATAAAAACATTTTAGAAAGTAGCAAATTTGTTAATAAACATGTTAGTAGTGTTTTACGTAGTAAGCAGCACAAGAAACAACTTGGGTTTGAGGTTAAGTCACATATTGCTACTACATTTATATTGCATAAATATCGCAGCAACGCGAGTTCAGCACTATACTGATGTGTAAGTGTTGCCGAAAATGCTTTTATAGAACAATGAAATACACCATATGTGTTATAGAGCTACGCGCAGGTCTTTCTCAGTGCAGCAATGGGAAACATATTCTTTTAAAGCTCTATAAGCGCTGTTTGTGTAACAATCTGCTTACTGCGCCATCTGAAGCTACACTGTCAATATGATCATCAGTTTGCCCAAATATTAGGGCACAGGACCGTACTTAGCCATAAACAGTTGTTAATGGTTAGTTACCCATGATCATGATACAACAAGTAGATATATTACACCTATGAATTATATGGTTTTCGCAGAACCACGTACATGATGTCATGTGGAGTTTTTTTTATGGAGTTTGACAGTTGAACATATCATCTCTTGTCTTCCTCTAAACATGCGACTAACATGTTAACGAGATTAGGAAACTGTTGTTTATTAGATTTAGAAATGTATTTCAATAATTTTTGTGTGTACAAAGTATTTTTTTTTGTGGTAAAAATACTACCAGGTGCTCTAAATTCTCCTTAACTTTTTAAGTGAGTGCACGCAATGATAATAATACTTGATAATAGTTGGTCTTGTACTTAAGTAGGTATGTGATATAAAAATAAAAAGAAATTATATAAAAACGAAGTAATTGAATTCAGTGCTCTATGTAAAAAACATTCGCTAGGAGGTGAAATGTTGATGTTGTAATTGCATCAACCGCATTACATCGACATATAAAAACTTTTTGATTGCTAACCTTTTGTTTTAAAAGTGGGTAGAATTGGAGGAAATAAGGCTTTTAACAGAAAAATCCAATTATGTTACATATTTACATGGAAATAATTAAATCATCCTTTTTTCTTGTTCCCTGGTCACTGAGTAAGGCAAGGTTACCTATATCATACCACACAATACTTGTATTACTTACGGTGTTTGAAAGGGTAAGACCCCACCTTAAACTACATGTGTGTATATTGCAAATGCCTACTTTATTTTTGTTTAAATACGTCTCGGTTCATATTACAGGTTTTAATATATCGTCTGTTTTGTAGCAGTGTCTTAAGAGATAAAATAGTTCTGTAATGGTTGCAGTCGTGATAAAAGTTATTTATAAAGCAGACGCCATGTTTTTATGCAATTCCTGTATTTGTTTGGTAGCCATCTTGAACGGAAAAAAAATCAATTAATAAATATAGAAATATTTGTGACCTGACAATTTTCACAATATATTATGAATATAAAACATGCGAAATGTGTAACAGAATGGGTTTAGGTCAATTAAATGAAAAAAACTCAAAATTTAATTTCGAGTTGATTTTTACAAATTAAAGAAATATTCATTATTTCGAGGGCCCTTCAAAATTTATCGTATATGTAGCATATTTTACACAGAAAATTTTTCTTCGCATGTGAAATCCATCTTGCTGGTAGCCAAAAGGAGACTTTTTGAGTTTAATTTTCACACTGTACTAACATTATTTCTTACGCCATCATATTTTAGTACTTTTTTTTTTCCCTCAGGGCTCGTCCGCGCACTTGCCGCCCCGATAGCACCGCAACCTATTTTAGTACTTATATTACTTTCATAACATTAGAGAACAATTTTAGGATAAAATAGTTCTAACAAAAACATTTAAAAGACATATCACTCTTATAGGTACTGCTGTATGCAACAAAAAGTTGCAAAGTAAACTATAAAGAAATTCTAATAAAACATGTTTTATAGTGACTCTATTCAGGCTCTATAACTGGCACCATGGTAAATGATTTTTAGTTTTATTATTGTTCCTTATAAAACTGTTTTATAAGTATCGTATATCATATTCTTTTACAGCTCTGTAAACATTTCTAAAACTATTCTATAACATCTTACACATCCCCTATAAAATAAACTAAAGAACTAAAGTGTTGTATAAGCCTGCGCCCATTTTGCGTTTATAAACGTTGCCAAAACGTTTATAGGAATAGTCATGTTTTACAAAAACTGTTTTATAAACGTTCTTATGACTACAATAAAACATCAAATTGCTAGTTGGGTCTGTGTCGCCAATGACAGCTAAGCACACTGGGCATCTGTTATTTAACCTCAAATTTTTAGTGTTAATTTTTTTAAGAAATAGTTCATGAGAGACATTTCAAAGACATCATAAACTTGTGCCAAAAAATTAATAAACGAAAACTAAATAAATATATATTTTTTTATTGCCCTCTGTTAACCCAACAGCTGGACGTTGATTATGCCGTTTAGTTTTAAACTGGGCGCAATGTCGCCGCGCCATTGGTATTTATCCTGTTCAAAGCAACCCAGATATGTTTCGAACACTAGCACGCTGGTCTGTTCTACCCGATTCTAGCATGGTGATGTCGACAGCAGATCGCTCACCACAGTGTTGCCGCTGCTTGTGTTTATTATGAGAATTTGAGAAATTTAGGGAAGTTTCTACAGAATAAAAATATCATTCAAATGAGATCACGAGCCCCTATTTCCTATTTAAAAATTAGGGGGTGGCAACTGTCACTCAAAGGGGGTTCAATGCAGGGGTAAAATTTTCACGTTGCCGGGTTACAGTTTTAATCTAAAATTGACGTGATTCGGGATTATTTTATGTAAATTTTAATGAATTTTGCCCTCATAATGCATTTATTGAGTCCTGACTTTTTGTTAAGCAGAAAGAAATGTTGAGAAACACTGATATAATATTTTATGTCTAAGTTTGATGAAAAATGTAAATTGTCACTATTCACACGGCGTATGTGATATGTAAAAACTGTAGATTAATAGGATGATGCAAATGAATTTCATGATAATCAGTCACATATTGTAATTATATTTGTTTGTTAGTAGTGACTAATGGGTATTTTTAGTTTAAATTAGACTTGTGTTTTTAAAATGTAAAATATGTTGTGAGCTACCAGAATTGCCTTTGCGAGCTACCAGTAGCAATCGACAAAGCTTTGCAGTTTTTGGCTGTTAAATGGCATTCATGATGTTGGAATGTCCACAAGTAATCATCGGCATATGTCGCCCGGTCGTGCATTAATAACTTCAATGTTCGAGATACATAGATAGTGAAAACGTCAAAGTCGCGACTTGAAACGTCAAAATTGGCAATAATAAAGTTATACATTTGGTATGTAAGTAGCTTATATAGAGACTATAACACGTTCAAAATTTCGAGTTTATTTCTTTATAAAAAATCAAATTTTTAACAAAAAAAGTGTATGAGATTTCATTTGTATCACACAAAATAACCTCTAATTTTCCACGCCTGTGGTGGTGCCTCTGGTTGAGGTTAGACGCTTATTCTCGAGGATGTTGGTTCGAATCTCTGTGAATGATCAATTAAAAATTGTGCTGCAAATTGAATCATAACTTCTACATAGCTGTGATAATTTAGTCTCCTCAGAAGGAGACTCTCATGAAGTGAATTTGGGGTCCATGACTTGACCACAAAGAAAATATGACAGATCGACAGACAAAAAAATGTTCGTTCCAGAATCAAGTTTTCTATATATTTTGACACTTTTACGTTGTTTTATCAACAAAAAAAATATTAAAAAAATCGAAATTTCTGTCACTGATATTCCACCACCACACATTCTACCCATAAGTTAATTTCAGCACAGAATACCAGACGTTTGATGAAATTGAATGTTTTCTAATTAACAAACCCTAAAACGTTATATTACTAGAGTTTTAACGAGAAAATGTTAATTTTCACAAAATCACCCCCCCCCCCATTCCTCCGCTACCTCCTAGAGCGATTTTACCCAAAAACAATCCAAACCGTTCGTTTGTCGGGTGCTAACTGTATACCAAATTTGAAGACGATATCTCAATTCGTTCTAAAGTTGGCTATTAACAGACAAAAAATGTTCGTTCCCATATCATGTTTTCTATATACAGGGCTTTCATTAATTCCCGAACCCCACGTGACCGGATTCTGTCTCTCTCTTAGTGGAATATGATTTTATGAGTTGGCAGTCAAAAAGTAACCAAAAAAACCACTAGACCAGCGACCCTAAAGTTACTAAATCAATTGACAGTTCAGTCCATTGGCGCTCAATTCCCTTTTGACCGGTTATTTTGTATGTAGATTGTGCATTTTCCAAGTTTGACCAGTGTTTACCTTTTTCAAATAATTTTCTATCTGTTGGACAATAAAAATAAACAGTTTTTATCAAAACTTAGCATTTTCATTGCGTTTTTACCTATGTTAAAACGACATCACATGGAACCAAATCTGTTCGTCGGTAATCTGCCCAAACAGGTACATATTTGTTCATGTTACACAATACACATTCCTTAAACCGTAAATTAGAAGTTTAAATAATCGGACCTCAATTTGTTTACGTACATTACAAAATTTTGATATCTATACAAAATATAAGTTATATTTTATTATGTTTTTAATTTATTTTTTTAACAATCAATAACAGTAAACCATACATGAACAGACTTGCTGTTAAAAATACTAAATAATAAATAGATTTAAGACATTTACTGTTTCACCTTATTGTAATTTTTATATTTTTTATAAAACCTCAAAGGAAATATGAGACAACACTGGCATCTTAGGGATTTCATTAATTCAGGTTGTACAACCGTGTATGCCGGGTTGCCTAACTTAAGCGGTCACGTGGGGTTCAGGAATTAATGAAAACCCTGTATTTTGACACTTTTTACACATATTGACGATGTAGAAGTAAAAAAAATCAGTTTTTTTTATTCAATTTAATAACCGATCAAATTATGTAATATTTAGCGAAGTTCCCAAGAAAAATCTTAAAATAAGTCAAATAACTTTGACAAAAAAAAAAGGCAAGAAATAATTATTTTGATAGAATTATCTATGTTTGCACTTTCATAGTAAATTGTTTTCATAATCTCAAATGAAATTTAAAAGTGACAGACTTAAATAACCTTATTCCTGACAGTATACATTTCTCTGAAAAGTTAATTGATAACTTCTTACCTTTTTAATTTTACTTCCACATCGTCAATGTCTGTTTGTAGCCACGATAACTTTAGAACGCACTAAGATATTGTCTTCAAATTTCGTATACAGTTAGCACCCAACAAACGGATGGTTCGAATTGTTTTTAGGTAAAATCTCTCCAGGGGATAGCAGGTGAATGGGGGGTGATTGGCGAAAATTGACATTTTTTTCCCTTAAAACTCATATAATATAACGTTTCAGAAGTTTATGTGTACAGGAATACGAACATTTTCTTTGTGGTCCTGGACCCCAAATTAATTTATTGCGAATACCTTTCTGAGGAGAGTAGATTATCACAGCTATGTAGAAGTTATGATTCAATTTCAATTTTAATTAGAGATTATATAATTTGAATTTTATGTATTTTATCAGCAAATTTTCTTGTAAAAAATATTTAGTTAGTTTTCACAGAAATTTTTTGATGTTTTCGTAGAAATTCATTTTTGTCAAATTTTTGTGAAATGTTAATAACTAATAATTAATATTTAATAAGTTATTGTAAAAAAAATATTTACGGATTCACATGAAAAAATTGTTGTCGAGTTTTCATGTAAAAAAATAGTGTTTTGCAAATTTTCAAAGAGATTTGTGTGAATAATTAATTTTTGCAGGTGTAGTTTTCATATAGCTTGCTTGAATTGGTTCGCTCGCCAGGAAAATATGTTGATTTTCGGAAAATGTTGTACTTTCTCAAACAATAAAGTTATTTTGACGAAATATGGTAAATGGTTTTTATTATAATGGTTATACATCTACCAAATTTGATGTCGTTCATTAAAAAAAGACAGATTTGGCATTAAAAACATTTTAAAGAAAATTCGCTACCATAATGCACTTGCTGCATTCAGACCTTGTTTTTTATAGAAAGATAAATGGTGTATTCCTAATGTTCTATTTGTGAAACCTAATAACATGTTAATTTCATTTTTAAATAAACGTTCTGAAAGAAAATTTTTACAAATTTGAAAATTAGTTGGTTTTATATACTGCCATGTTAAGGAAAAACGCCTTAACTACTATTTTTTTTTAAAATTGAGATATAAGTGCCATTAACAAGATTATGGTGTTTTCCCACTAAATGAGAAGCAAGAACACTTTATCTTGCCTTAGTTTGGAAATTATGACCAAATATAGTTTCACCTTATGTGTAAATCTGATGGTTATGTTATCTAAGAGTGCCCTATCTACAAATATTAACGAAAAAGACCTCAACTTGTTACAATACGCCTCAACTCGACGCAGCATTTAGGATCGTGGTAATCTAAAACGCCTCAAAAGTTTAATTATTGTTAATAAAGTTGTTGTGAATTTATTAATTTGTGGCTTTAAAAGTTTTAAACCATAACGAATAATTAAATAGACAGATAAGTGTTTCATGCTTTGAACTTTTTGTAGTAGGTATTAACCCATTCAGGACGGCTGCCGTACTGGTACGACTTTGCATTCCCCATTTCGCAGACCTGACGCCGTACTTTTACGTTTTAAAGTTTTCTATCACAAACCGACCGACGTACATGTACTAGAAGAAATGCCCTTTAGAAAGACGGACGCCGTACATTTACGGCTTGTTTCGACTATTTTCATGCCACGAGACTTACATGTACGTTTATGTTTGTAATGCCACAGACCTGGCGCCGTACATGTACGTTTTGCTATGGTGAGACTGACGCCGTACATGTACGATAGACGTAATTAGGTTTTTTTCTCTTTATTACCATCTTTTGTACACATTTAGGTTGATAGATAGGAGTGCTTGTATATTATTTTGACAGTTTGTGTCCTCGAGCAAACTTATCTCATTACCATAAATGTGTAATGTAAATAAAACAATATGAATTATGAATGTAAAAAAATGTGTATTATTTATTGAAAAAGTAAAACAGAAAACCACATTATGGTGGATGAAAAATAAACAAAGTAATAAGTACGTACAAGTAAAGAAGATGAGCTACATATCAGTACTTCTTTTTAGTGTGGTATTCTTGAAAACAAGGAACAACACAAAGTGGCACATTACATTCTTCGCACATATATTTCACGTCTTTCCGTTTGCGTTTTTGAAGTTTGGTGTTGGCACAAACATGGCATCTGCGTTGAGTTCGAGCCCCTTGAGCGGCGGTTTGTGTTACCAATGTTGGAAAGTGTCTTCCTGAAAGGCGCAAGGGATTGTCCACCGTTGGAGTGGCTGTAGGTCTGATACTATATTTTTCAATCAGTTGGGTAACCAATTTCAGGCGAAAATCAGAAAACGATGGTTTGTTGCCTGTTTTTACCTGATATAAAATTAGGGCATTGTAGAGGGCTAAATCAATTATGTGGAAAAACACCTTTTTGTACCATTTTAGGCTTTTTCTGGCACATTCCACGAAGCTCACTTGCATATCAACTTTATCAACCGCGCCCATTTTATTATTATATTGAATGATACACTCAGGTTTTATTATGGGTTCGCCTGTTTGAAAATGTTTGTTGCCAGTTTCTTTTTGGTTTCCTGTGTACACAGATGTCAACATGTGAACATTTCTCTTATCACACTATTTCAAAGCCAACAATTCATCGGTATGTGCTGACTCACAATGGCCCTTTTCCACTGGCCCAAAAATTGGCATACCTTTTCTATTCGGCCTTACTGTTCCGCATGTTCCTGTATTATTTTCAAAAAGGTATTGAAAAAGTATAGGGCTACTATACCAGTTATCGACATAAAGTATGTGTCCTTTTTTTAGATAATTTTTCATAAGTGTCGCAACGATGTCTCCAGAAATACCCAAGTTGTCGGTTCTTTCAATACTAGTTGATCCACCGGTGTAAATAATATATCCTTGAACATAGCCAGTTTCTACATCGCAAATCTCAAATAGTTTCACACCAAACCTATGCCTTTTTGAAGGTATATACTGTTTGAAAGCAAGTCTTCCCTTCCAAAGTATAAGGCTTTCATCGATTGCCAGATCTTGAAAAGGGTAAAAGCTTTCACAAAATGTCTTATTTGTAGCTGTCACAATAGGCCTTATCTTTCTCAGTGGATCGTCTTTATCTAAATTGTCATTATCGACAAAATGTAATGCATACAGGGTGTGTAGAAATGTATCGCGCGTACAAACATTTCTAAAAAATGGGGTTTCTATAACAGGGTTCCTTGACCAATAATCTTTTAGTGTAGGTTTTTCTACTAACCCCATCAATATACAAAGTCCCAAAAAGTTATACATTTCCGGAATACTTCTATCTGACCAGTTTTTGAAAGAAGGTTTGTTTTGATTTTTTAAAAAGTTGCCATACCTGTTTGTTTCGTTTGTTATTGTAGCCACTAAAATTTCATTGACAAAGTGCTCAAAATAAGCCAACTCGGGGGAACTTTCTTCAATGACAACGTTATTTTGAATACCTGAATTGCTTTGGTCAAAATTGAATTGTTTCGGGACAAAATTATCATCAAATCTCCATGGAATACTTGGAGTTGTCGTTTTTTTAGTACTAGACGTATTTGTAGGACGGTTTGAGGGACCTGGTCTTGTTACTTCATCTTCGGGATCACTGTTATCCGTATTTTCTTTACCAGCAATAATTATAACCTCCTCGTCGGAATCACTAGAATAATTATTATTATCTTCATCGTCTTGTGGAATATAATCACTATCACTTTCATACAATAATGCCTCCAATTCTTTATCGGTTAGGCTTATTTTTCTATTTGGTTTTGACATTGTTTTCGCTTTAGCAGAATTACACAATGTTACACAACAACAAGCTAGCCACGCCGGCTTCGGTATCTAACGTAAGCTACGGCGATTGAAACACGAGTAACAACGTGCGACATGCCGGCCGCCTGCTGCACAGCCGCGAGACCTGTTTTCCCGCGCTCGGCCGACAGTTGCACGCGTCTCCTTCCAGCGCCCGTCCGGAATGGGTTAACAGAATAAATCCTCATTATAAATTAATATTGACGTGTAAGAATTGTTATGACAATGTTAGGCCAGTGTTTAAACAATTTAAAGCAATTATTATTATCACAATTAGCAAAATGTATCGGAATTAAATTAACGGACATTAGGTTTTAGGTTAACCCCTCAAGAATGTTTTTGTCATAGGCGCAGTAAGAATGAACTAAAAAATACAACTGTTTTATATTTTAAATTTTTAGTTTATACAGTTTTTATTTATTTTTCTAAAATTTGGTTTTGGCCGTGATTTAAGACTTCAACAATTCAAATGTATATTACTTATAGAATGTCACGTGGCAAGAAAATCTTGGAAATGGCAAAACTGGCTTCAGAAAATGTGATTGTATTAGAATATCCCAAAGATTTCATTCAACATTTTAAACCTTCAGATATGAATTTTGATGACAGTAATCCACCAATTCCAATTCGTAGTAATATTATTTCTCCGGCTGAAAATATAGTTCAACAAGGAAATCTAAATACT
This sequence comes from Tillus elongatus, assembly GCA_964006375.1. Classification (NCBI taxonomy): domain Eukaryota; kingdom Metazoa; phylum Arthropoda; class Insecta; order Coleoptera; family Cleridae; genus Tillus; species Tillus elongatus. The sequence continues at coordinate 52,957,070 of OZ023266.1, forward strand.
GTATCCGAACAACAATTATTCAATGATAATAATAATGTTCAGTACCAAAAACATTTTATTCATGGTAATGTCATATTAAAAAATAGTGTTAAAGAAGTCTCAATTTCCACTGATATTCCCGTGGAGCAACCTTTAAATGGTGTTATTGACAGTAGCAAAAATCACAATATTTTAACTTTGAAAAATATGGTTGCTTATCCTGACAGAGTCGAGGATAAGAATTTCAGTTATGATGATAACAGTTTACCAGATATGCGCGAAAAGAGAGATAAAAGGCAACTCAAAACGGTATTGAAGGATGGAGTATAGAACAAGAGTTTGGAGAATTTACCGAAAATATTGACCTGGCTGAAAATCAAGTAGCTCTTATTAAATCTACTATAACAGAGGTGATCCATAATTTTAAAATAGTTGATGAGACATTAGGAGATAACTTGGCAGGGAAGAAATGTGTACATCTGACCGTATCGACCGATGATCAAGGGTAAGTTGTTTTGGAAAGTCATTCAAATACAAATGAATATGACACAGGAGCGATTGAGGAAGCAATTAAAGAGAAAACCATCACAGAGAAAATTGAACACGAAGCAGACATAGTAGAAAATCAGCACCAAAAAACTGTAGGGAGACATCAGGAAATCGCAGCGGATATGAAGAAAGATAAAAAGGAAGCAACCACAGAGGAAAACGAAAAAACTCAGAGGTGGGGGAAAATCAGAATGAAGAAGATACAGGGCAAGATGAAAACAGAATTTTGTTGTACAGAAAAAAAAGGAGATTTGCGTAAAAGAAAGAGATGTAGTGAACCAAGAAGTGCTAAAATACAAAAAATGGAACACAAGTTGCGAAATTCCCATCCTTTGTTGCCTCCATGTACAAATACGTGTAAGAAGAAATGCTTCACGAAACTAGATGAGGAAGAAAGACAACAGCTTAATAAAGAATACTGGAACCTATCTTGGAAAGAAAGACATATGTTTGTGAACCGAAGCATTGAGCAAACTGCTGCAAAACGAAGAACCACTACTGTTGTTCCATCTGAGGACAGAAAGTCAAAGAGAAACAATACAAATAATTTTTTGCTTAAAGATAGAAAAGGAACTTTGATTTCCGTCTGTCGTACATTTTCCTAATGACCCTTGGTTACACCAAAAATAATAAAACAATGATTAAATCATCTATATCCTCTAAAAACTCATAGGTTTCCATAACAATAAATGATAATCGAGGTAAACATTCTAACAGAAAAAGTGTTGACCAAGAATTGCTAGAAAGACATGTTAATTCATTTCATCCGTGCATGTCTCATTACCGTAGAGAGCATGCGCCACTTCGTAAATATCTTCCTTCTGATGTCACTGTTACACAAATGCATAAGGATTTTATAGAGAAACCTAAAAATGTTGATTGTTCTTATTATACCTACAGAACTTTTGTTAGAAACCAAATGAAGATTTTGTTCACAAAGCTGGGCCACGAAGAATGTGAGCAGTGTGAGGTGTTCGAAGAACATGATAATACTCACACTAAAAACAACCTAGGCTTAGATAATTGTGACAACTGCAAAAAGTGGAATACTCACATCAAAAAGGCTACTGATGCAAGAAAGAAATATAGAGAAGACGCCGACTTTACAGAATGGACGCCAATGAAAATATGTGTGTCCACTAACCTACAAAAGGTTATAATGCTGCCTCACATCGATACATTTAAACAGGTATTTATAAAAAATTCCCGTGAAAATCCTTACTTGTTTGTTGTCTCTTTAGTTTTAGTATTCTTCCCTTTTGATTAAGTAGTTCTTCTCTGGTACTTGGCTTACTAAATTTACCCAAATAACAATTTGTGAAAAATGTTGTTGAATAAGTTTTAAAAACAATGTTTTTTTTAATGTATTGTTCACCCAAAGAATTATTGCGTTCAACGAGAGTTTTGTCGCAGTGGAAAGCATTAAAAAAATTTGGGCCCATCAGCTGTAATATGGAACGAGGGATTAGCTGAACGCAAAAAGGAAGAGCTTTGTAGTGCATTTCATAAGTATTTGCTTAGCCAGCGTGACGTTTTGACCATTAAAATCTGGCTTGATAATTGTGCTGCGCAAAATAAAAATTGGACTTTGTTTTCTTTTTTGGCACATATCATTAACTTGTCAGATATTGCTGGAAATGTATTAGAAATTTAATATTTTGAACCAGGACATTCTTTTATGTCTGCCGACAGTTTTCACCATCAGGTGGAACAATCTTTGAATTCTTATGGTTCGTCTTCAAACACTGGGGCTGGTGGGAAGGTTTACAACTTTAATGATTTTCAAAATGCCATCAAGCAAGTCAAGATGAAAAATGTAAAGGTCCTGTCAATAGAACTAAATGACTTTAAAGATTGGAAAGACCACAGCTCATTAATGAAAATTAAGAAGCATTCTCCAAGGCCACACCTTAGTGACATGTCAAATTAAAATTTGAAAGAAGCAGTTTTAATTTATGGTATTCCTATGAATACAATTCTCAGTATACTGAATTAATTTTTTAACAGCAAAATATCTGAAAAATTCAATCGAACCAAATGTAAGGTCACAATTTAGAGGTGTCACTAAGTCGAGAAAGGAAGATATTATAAAAAAATTATGCCCTTTGATGCCTGAAAATTGGAGACATTTTTGGAAGGAACTGCCGGTTTCCAATGAAGTTGCAGACTTGTCACAGGATATTGACTGTTAAATCATTCCAGTTATTTTCATTATTTTATAATTTAAACAGTTAGGTATTTAAGTTCCCCTTGTAGGTATTCAATATAATCATAGGAAAATAATTTATAAAACCGTTTTTCGTATTATTAAATATTTTAAATATCACAGCTTTCTCATGAAAGATAAGGTGTTTTTAGACAACAAATGCAGGTTCCAAAACCTCGTTAATGTGCCACGAAAACCTCTCATGCGTACATAAGGTGTTTTAAGCCAATTGGCATAGGTATCAAAAATGCCTCATCTGCAATTATTATCCTTGATTATTAAATACAGCCTAAAAGTGCCCAAATTAAGAAACATTCTCATAAAACTGTTGATTTAAATAGGTTTTAAACTATTTTTATTTAAAGATATGGATGCTACAACTCTATAAATGTATCACGTCCTCCTGGACATTTTACTTTTCATCAGATATGGCGTTTTTCCTTAACACGGCAGTATACCAGTCTACAATAATTATAGTGTTGTTGTTTGTACTAATTATTTTTCCATGTAGGAATTGTACACTGTTTCTTCTTCTAAAGCAAAATTAATAAATTCGTTAATAAATAAATCAGGTCTATTTATTACTGAGATTTAAAAAAAATCTTATATAAACAATTATTACATAAGAGACTGTTTCAGAATTTGTAAAAGATATCACACTTCCAGATAATTATGTAATTAATAATCTAATTATATGCTCTGTAAATGTATACTTACTTTTTATTTTTACACAACTCCTTTAATTTATCTTTAGCATTTGAACTAAATACAACTGTACCATGTCCATTAGCTTCAAAATAAACTCCCATATCATACTCTAATGCCTTTTTATGTAAATGTTTCACACCAGTCTTTGTGCATGCTACAGGGGTTTTCTATAAATTAAATATCACAATTTATAGAATAACTACCAAGACTTTCATAAATATTTATTATACCGTATGACTGGTTTTGCTATACTCTAGGTTAATCAGATACAAACTTGTTACTATGTTCTTGGTGTATCCACAATACATACATGATGAAGCTATAGAGTAGCAAACGGGTCATACAATCTAAAAAATGTGAAAATCTTGCTGGTTTGTTTTATTAAATACAGTAACATCACATTTTCACTGACTTACATACATACAAAGTTGCTCTAATGAATGTAATTGTTGGATTATTTCCTCAAGTAAAATAGTTAGAAAGAAAGATTAAGACAAAAATGAAGTATTTGTTAATTTTAGTCTGCTTTGACTGCATGTATTTGACTATAATGTAGCTTTTGGTGAATTTTTTATTAAAAAAATCACTGATAGAGAGGTATCGATGGTGAGACTTTGCAAATTTTTTTTCAAATGAGCGCGAACTAGGTCACCTAGAACCCATATCCGGGGTTAGTTTAAATTTTTATATGTTTATATATATATATATATATATATATATATATATATATATATATATATATATATATATATATATATATTATTGTGTTTCAGGGGTGCGTAATGTAAGGGTGATTTTATATATTGTATTTTTGTATAGTGTATTGTGTTTTATTGTAATTTTGAAATTGATTATTGTAATATTGAAATAAATGTGTTATTAAAGTTTTTGTTGGTTTTATTATTTTTACTGTATTTTTATTTAAATATAGGTGTTGATATTTGTGTTATTTGTTTTATTATGTTTTTGTTGGGCGCCTTTTTTAAATATTATTATACTGAATTAAATTATGAGTTTATTAAGAAATATATATATATATATATATATATATATATATATATATATATATATATATATATATATATATATATATATATATATATAATTTTATCAAATTAAATATCTACCTGGTTTTTGATCTACTTACTATGCCACAGCTATTTTGTTGAGACTCTTCCTACCTACAGGGAATGTTTAATAGTTGGGTCCACCAATGTCGAAAATTCTTACTCTTGGTGCATATATATTATATTTGCTGAACTTTTTATATACGGCTAGAGGATTAATTGGTCAATGGACAGATATGTGTGACATTTGCAGAAAATAAAATAATGAGCAATACATAATTTGAAATATTTTTTTTTAATATTTATTATTATTATTATTTTTATCAAAAAGCTTTTTGTTTGGTTATTGACTTAATTTTATAAATTTAAATTCTTACTTGGGATCCCGTATATTACTAATTTTAACATACAAATATGCCAGCTTTATTAATGCAATTATGACTTATTATTGAGAATTTTATTTCCAATGCTTTCTTTAAAAAAAATGTTATGACTTGCTATGACGGATCTGAATAGTTTCATTGGAAATTATTTATTACCATGGTAACGTCGTTTCAGGTGAATTTTGTTGCTTGGCAACGGAAATATTAAAATGGAGGAAATAAGGTTGAATTTCTTACGTTTACTTATCGCCCTCTGGTGACTCTTACAAGTACTTCATAAATATTTTATATTTAGTTCTTCTTTTGGTATGATTGCCTTTGCAAATGACATTTAACTTCTTGAATTGACGTTGACATATTATTCTTTTATAAAACTTACAGGTTCATTTCTTGTTTTGAAGATATAATACACTTTTTAACAATTATTGATGTATTACCTTTGAGTTTACTTGGCGTGGGTCAATCTTCTAGCTTATTCACTGTTTTTACTCAATTTATGTACGGGTATTCTTGATTGGAGTTGTTGTATAGCTGTTTACTGGTAGGTATAACCTATAAAATACTTTCACTCTAGTTTTTAATCATTTATATTAACTTTTTTGAACATTTTCTCTTGCTGCAATCTACTAGCTTGTTCTTTCTACCAGCGTCTTCTTCCCAATCTCCGTTCTTCCTCCCGGAAGTTCTAATTTTTATCTTTTGTTTTGTAACTTCGAATCACAGTTGTTAATTATTATTTAAACTTGTTTATTTACCAATCACCATTTTCTGTTTTCAGATAAGCCAATAACATGATTTAACCACATTAGTCAAAAGAAAGTCATTTCCTGCATATAATTCAATATTCCGATTTTATACATGTAAGTCAAATTGTGTTTGTTTTAAAATTTATAACCTATCAGTTCATTAACACATTAAACCTTATTTTTCTAGAATAATTACTAACACATAGTTTCCCTAATTGATAATTAACAAATTTTTACTTATTTTCTATACATATTAACACATTTTGTTAAAATCCCTAATCACATTCCTATTTAAATTCACTTTGTTCTGTCGAAGACAGTTTATAAATTTGGTCTTTTACCAGCTTGTTTGTGTTTGTAGCTGTCTATACCGGGTTTATATCACTTTGTATTTTGTTAAGCAGTTCATTTATTGTGAGTTTAATTGTTCAATGTTTTCTGATACAAAATGTTTTTTATGCCTTACCTAATAAATTTAAACTATGTCAAAATCTATTTATTGACGAATATATTTATATTAATTGTTTTTAATTTGTAGGTTCAGTAGGATAAAAGGCTGCAATTTACCACCTGTGTCTGACTATAGCTAGGACAATAAATTGGATTTTTACTTCCAGGTATGTGTTTATTTTAAAACATTTTTTTAAAATATATAGCCATGTCTGTGCATGCAATAATATATATATATATATATATATATATATATATATATATATATATATATATATATATATATATATATATATATATATCTATCTATATATATATATATATATATATATATATATATATATATATATATATATATATATATATATATATATATATATATATATATATATATATATATATATATATATATATATATCCATCTGATAACTCAAAAAATAATTAACCGATTTCGATGAAACTCAGCAAGTGCTTTTCTTTTATTAATGGCTTGGATGACACTGAAACTTTTGTATTAACCTTTTAGTGAATTTTAATTTAAAAAAATTCACTAATAGAGAGGTATCGATGGTGAGACTTTGCAAAATTTTTTTCAAATGAGCGCGAACTAGGACCCCTAGAACCCATATCCGGGGTTAGTTTTAATTTTTATATGTATATATATATATATATATATATATATATATATATATATATATATATATATATATATATATATATATATATATATCTGATAACTCAAAAAATAATTAACCGATTTCGATGAAACTTGGCAAGTGGCTTTCTTTTATTGATGGATTGGATGAGTTCTTAGCCAGAAAAATCGGACGGGTTTTCCGGGCAAATTTTGAGTTTTCTTTCGAAAAAAATTTTTTCTCCGAAAGTAACAAAGCTGTTTTAATGAAATTTACTATATATGTTGCCTTGGGAGAGATATCACTACGTACTGAAATTCAACTTTCTAAGATTATAGAAAATTGAGTTATTCAAATTTTAAATTTTCTCCGAAAACTACAAAGTTATTTTAATGAAATTTGGTGGATATCTTGCGTTAGGAAAGACCTTACTACACACCAAAATTAAACCCTCTAAGTTTATAGAAAATTGAGTTATTCAAATTTGAAGCATTTAATAAAAATTCACTACCATAACGCACTTGCTGCGTCCCGAGATTTTTTTCTAGCTACCTTACTTTAGAAAACAACGTTTCCATATATATATATATATATATATATATATATATATATATATATATATATATATATATATATATATATATATATATATATATATATATATATATATGCGTCTCTGTATAACTGCTTTGTTTGCTTACCAGCTTGTTCATAATATAATCAGTTGATGCATAGTTTGCATAGGCCGTCTGTACTAATCCTAGCTTAAGATCAATTCCTGTCTTTGTAAGTAACTCTTTAAGATAACTGGCAATAAGAGTAGCAATTCTATCACCATCTATCAGATGAAACTTTTTGTTTTCATCCAAATAATAATACACAATTCTGTCAGCATCACCATCAACTGAACAACAACGTACGTTCGGTTCAGATGGTACACCATTCGGGAACTTCTGCTGCGTCTTTACATAATCGGCTCCACACTAAAATTTTAATCGAACAGGCATATTAGTGCAGGGTGACCAAATTAATAATAACAATAATGATTTATTGTCCAACGGTCTAAAAAAGCATCACTTACAGCACACTTAAAACATTGTAGAGAATAACAACAGAATACAATGCAAAAGTACAAAAGAAATTAAAAAACACCATAAACAATATAACCCAAAACAACTTAAACTTACACACAAAAAAATAAAAAAATAAAGATAGAACAACTATAATAATTCCCTAGCCCTGGATAAAACTGTTTTTAAATAAAACATATCACAAAAGGTATTACCACAGCTACACATTGTATAAATAGGTGACCTCAACGTAAGGTTACTCGGAGGCTGATTATTATAAAATAACATGGTTCTTCTCTTGTTTAATCTAGGTTCATGAATAGTAATGCTGGACAGTGAATTATATTATGTAAAACATAACATAGAAGTTTCACAGAGTCAACATAACCATTGCTTGTATAAGCTAATAAAATTTAAATGGTTCTGCTCTGGATAAAAACCTGTCTCCTTAAACATTAAATATTTAAGGAATCTTCTCTGAACAGATTCAAGCGATCCTATATGTACAGCATAATCTGAGTTCCAAATCAAAGAAGCATAGTTTAGCCTGGATAGACCAAAGCATTGTAGAGCATCTTGAGTGCATTTAGATTAGTAAAGAACCTGAAGTTGCAAACAATAAAACCAAGGGATCTGTTGCAAGTATTTAAAACACTATCAATGTAAGTATTGAAAGACATACAGACTTGGAGACTACTTCTTTGGCTTCACTGTTGGTTTTCGTTTTTGTAGGTCAAGGACATAGCCAGCGCGTAATCTAACTGGAGCAAGTGGCCCTTACGAATTTTGGAAGTTATAGGATGTTCTTCAACGTTTCTGTGACTATAGTTTCGCTGCTTGACAGCATTCTCAGACAGATAAAAATTGAATTAGTGCGAAATCATGACAACTACAAATAAAGATCTGTTGATATGTTATGATATGATGTTTTGATCAAAAAATTTTATCAAATTGAAAATAAAATGAAACACAGATGACAGATGAGGCTTTCAAAATGTCTATGTGATGTATGTCAATATTTAACATAAAAATAGAACTAGCCTATAATAACTATGATAACAGTTACAACAATAAAATAACTAAACAATAACAGTATAAAAGCAGTCTCTACACAACAAAAATATCGACATACATCAATTCATTATCTTATTACAACTTTTTTGAAAGAATAGGTACATTTATTTTCTTTGACTTATTTAATTAGAAAGAAGAATATCCAAGAAAGGGGAATTCATTAAATCAGTTTGCTCGTTTAAAACAAGGTAGTTATTGTCGTGTGTGTGCTTTTTGACTTCTAAAGCTTCAAAAAAGTCTAGTTTACGTTTGTCATTATAAAAATGTTGTGGTTGTATGCGGTTATTTACTGTAGGTCTATGTTCGGTATCAATAATATGTTTTGCAAATGTAGATATGTCAGCGTGGTTATTTCTAAATGCAGTAATATGTTCTTTGTATTGGGTGTTAAAATTTCTAGTACTTTGCCCAAAATTTAAATTTACAAACAAAATTAAAGAGATATTAGCTTCTGAATCCGAAATTGCTTCCAGATCTATAAGACAATATGAAAGATTAAAAATATGTGAATTTTTAAGACATTTATCTTCAAAATATGACAAACGTCAAATTAACGAAACTCATATTTTAAAATCTGTTCAGCATAAAATATTAGACAATGATCTAGTTTTTACTAAAGCTGATACAACTGTAGCTATAACTAGGGACACATATAACATTAAAATTAATGATTTTATTACTACAGAAAATTTAACAGAAATTAGGAGATACCCAACAAACGCATTTCCTAAAAAATGAACTTAAAAATGTGTCTCTGTTTAGTCAACAAGAAAAGAAATATCTTTTATATAAAAGCCCGCAACCACCAAAAATGTATGGCCACCTGAAAATTCATAAGCCAAATATACTGATGAGGCCAGTAGTTAGCTATGTTAATACACCTAATCATAAAATAGCGAGCAAACTGGTTTCACTTATTAGAGAATACAATTACTCTCCAAAATATTCAGTTAAGAATTCTTATGAACTTACACAAAAATTAAATAACTTAATTATTCCCACAAATAGTAAATTAGTCTCGTTTGATGTTTGTAGCATGTATTCCAAGATACCCCCTAGGGAATGTTTACCTCTATTAGAAAACGTTTTAATAGAAAAGAACGCAAATGTCATAAAAAGACAAGAAATAATGAATCTTTTTAACGAATGTATAAAACAAAACTATTTTAAATTTAATAATAAAATTTATATGCAAAATGAAGGTCTACCTATAGGTAGTCCGTTGTCACCTTTATTAGCCAACATATTTATGGAAAACTTAGAAAACCAAATTTTAACATCAGAACTTTTGCATAATATTGTCTTTTGGTACAGATACGTAGATGATATTTTAGCATGTTTTCAAGGTAGTCATACAGAATTAAATGAATTTTTGAATTTTATTAATAACTTTCACACAAATATTAAGTTTACTTTAGAAGAAGAAGCTAAGAGTTGTATCAATTTTTTTAGACTTAATAATTAGAAAGTTAGAAAATAATTCATTTGACTTTTCAATATATAGGAAACCAACTTACACTGACACAAACATACCATACGATTCATGTCACCCTTTTTCACAAAAGCTGTCAGCCTACCATTCTATGATACATCGTGCATTTTCAATACCTATGTCACAAAACAAGTTTGAAAAAGAAATTTCAATAATTAAGCAAACAGCATTTCATAATGGCTACTCTGTTAAAATAATAGATAAAATGATAGAGAGAAAAGAATACAAATTAGCGATTAATTTAATTTATCCAAATATTAGAGACAAAGGAGACAACAGATACGTTTCGATAACTTATTTGGAACCATTTCAGAAAACATTTCAAAATTTTTAAATACCTGTATAAATACAAAGGTAGCTTTTAAATCTTACAACACGACACGTGATTTGCTATTTAACGCGAAAGAAAAATCTTGTTTCCTGACAAAAGCTGGAGTTTATAAATTAGCTTGTACACATTGTAACGCAATCTACATAGGTCAAACTACTAGAAATTTTAACACCCGATACAAAGAACATATTTCTGCATTTAGAAATAACCACACTGACAAATCTACATTTGCAAAACATATTATTGATACCGAACATAGACCTACAGTAAATAACCGCATACAACCACAACATTTTTATAATGACAAACGTAAACTAGATTTTTTGAAGCTTTAGAAGTCAAAAAGCACACACGCGACAATAACTACCTTGTTTTAAATGAGCAAACTGATTTAATGAATTCCCATTTCTTGGACATTCTTCTTTCTAATTAAATAAGTCAAGAAAATAAATTTAACTATTCTTTCAAAAAAACAAAAAAAAAGTTGTAATAAGATAATGAGTTGATGTATGTCGATATTTTCACTGTATAGAGACTGCTTTTATACTGTTATTGTTTAGTTATTTTATTGTTGTAACTGTTATCATAGTTATTATAGGCTAGTTCTATTTTTATGTTAAATATTGACATACATCACATAGACATTTTGAAAGCCTCATCTGTCATCTGTGTTTCATTTTATTTTCAATTTGATAAAATTTTTTGATCAAAACATCATATCATAACATATCAACAGATCTTTATTTGTAGTTGTCATGATTTCGTACTAATTCAATTTTTATCTGTCTGAGAATGCTGCCAAGCAGCGAAACTATAGTCACAGAAACGTTGAAGAACATCCTAGAACTTCCAGAATTCGTAAGGGCCACTTGCTCCAGTTAGCTTACACACTGGCTACGTCCTTGACCTACAAAAACGAAAACCAACAGTGAAGCCAGAGAAGTAGTCTCCAAGTCTGCATGTAGTATGACAAGTTTCACCAAGTAAGGGCAACAACATCAATGTATTGAAAGACAAATTTGCATCAAAATAAGTCCTTCACACATTTCACATGGGAGAGTTGCCACAGTTAATTTATTGGGACCCTTTTACGTGAAAAGGTTATAATTTCACATTTATCTATATTTTCTTCTAGTTTATTCAATGAGCACCATTCACAGAGACTGTCAAGATCATTCTGAAGTGCATGGCAGTCAGCCAAAGATCTAATTGTAGCGAATAGCTTCAAGCGATGTGCATAAAAAAGTCTCAATACTTGCACCCTGGAATCCAAGTCACTTACAAACAACAAAAACAACAGTGGTTCCAAGTTGGACCCCTGAGGCACCCCGGAACCAGCAATCAATTCAGGCGACTTGAAGCTGCTATAGCTAACAAACTGTCTTTGATCCGTGAGGTAGCTCTTTAATAGCATTTTTATACTACACAATTCCAGTAACTAAGAGAACATTGGAACCCGAGGTGAGCACTAATAAGTACACTTGGAGAACCCAAATCGCAACACATTTTTAAAAGACCTAACGATCGTTTCACTAACCAAGTTAGCGTCATCAGAAGATCAAAAATTCAGAAGATTTATAATAATTAGTTGATTTTCTGTGTTTTTCTATATATCATATATAGGCATAGGTATAAGATGAAATGTCTAGCTGCTATACTTGTATTATTTTTGACATGCCATGTATGATTCACCGTACTAAATATACTATTATGCCGATTAAATGCATTGAGACATTGACCAAACAGCATTTTTGTGCGAGATATAATTGCTATATTGTTCTAATTAGCATTTTGAATTGATCAGAAGGTATTCATAAACTGTTGAAGCCCCTAGAATCCAATTATAAGATGCCTTTGTTAGGTTCACCGCAAGTAAGTTACTGTCTAGTACCTCTTTTAGATGATTTATTGTTGTCTCTGCTCTTTCAAACATTTTCTCCCATTGATTGCCTACAAACCCCAGAACTGCATCATCTGTATAAGAAATAGGTATACTGTCCAAAGTAAAGTCTTTGATTATATCATTTACGTAAATAGAAAACAATATTGGACCCAATACACTTTCCTGTGGTACACCACACGTAACCACTCGTCCTTCACTCACATAGTCACCCACTCTCACACGCTGCATTCTCTCATGAAGGTAGCTACCAAAAAGTGACAACGTATGTCCTATTATCCTGATCAACTCCAATTTATCCAACAACTTTCATGACAAACTGTATCGCAAGCCTTTTTTAGGTACAAAAATTCTTCATTTTTATACAATTTAAACATGAAGATTAATCAACTTAGTTATGAAAAAAATTTGGAGCACAGAAAATTAACAATTACTCAATTGGATTACTAACAACAAAGCAACTAAAAAAATACATTAAATTACTTACGAGATAATTTAGTTTTCCTGAACCTATAGCTTCATCATTAAACATTTCAACATTCAAATATCCGTTCAATATCTCTTGAAAATATTTAATTTTCTTAGCACCAACTCCATTAGCACCATCATAAAACAATCTATTTGTATATTTTCCATTTGTTATACATTCTCCTTTCAATTTCTTGAATGCATTAGTAAGTTTCCTATAGTAACCCTCTTCATTGTATTCTCCATAGGCCCTTTTTGTGTTCTTACATAAAACAAAATAATGTAACTGTGGTGTGGTAACGATTCCGTAATCTATGGGCTTTCCAGAAAGTGCCAATACACCATCTATTAAAGACTTAGCCAAACTGGGACTGCTGGGCCGTGTATCTTTCCCTACAAATATTTCTACACGGTCAGTCATTGGAATATTATATTCTTGCACTAGTTGTTTAACAACATCACTTATCTGATCGTCACTGTAATAGATATAAATGAGGTGGTGTAAAAATGTGTTGCGTGCAGAACAGAGATGAAATAGGGAAACATTTGAAGTGGTAAGTATTAGTAAAATATAATGTAATAATGACCTACATGTTAAAAGGTAAAATACTAAAATGACGGAAATAGACATAACTAATGTGTGATATATTTTACAATTGGACCAGTTCTTAAGCCCTATAAAGACATTGATGGTACATATAGTGGCAATAGATTCTGGGCATCAAAATATTACGATATAGACAAACATACCTCAGTCCAAAAGTCAAAATTAAAAGAGAGAGTATTAAAGTGAGAAATTAAATTTAGATTTTCCCTGGTATATCTACAAAAGTGTTTATTGTCTTGAAAATTGGTACAGATGAGTTTTTCATAGCAATAAAAATAATTGATTCCCAATTTAGCTCTGGCGGATAGTGTGTTGCTTGCAGTTACCTTCAAGCCTTAAATATACTGACACATTTTGTTAGCATTATTAGGAGACACTTTTTATTAGAAAATAGTCCCTTGTATTTTCTTAACAAAAAATGTACAAAGTGGGTGGCCAAATAATTAGAAAACTTCGAGTTTTGGTGAATATTTGAGGGTATAATCTATTTGAAGGTGAATATAGACAACTGCTTTTACATATTGCTGCAAGCAGGTTGCCTATTCCTTCTGTACCTATTTATTTTAGGTGGAAAAATTAGTTAATTATGCAAAAAACCCTTAGAGATGCTGTATTAGTGTATCATTTACGCTTCAGTTAATTTTAGTTGTGATATTAATAGGACTAGTTAGTAGCAGTGGTGGCGAGGCCAACGTCAAGCAAGTAGGCCACAATGGGCCCTTTTTGCCAGCCCCAGCAACCATGCTCTACTCCTCCTCGGTTCCGTCGCCAAACCGCTTCGACCTAGAAATGAAGGCCGTGAAGGTCTTCAATTGGACAGTACTTACTTGATTCCTCTGCAGAGTATTCACACAGGTAGTGGAAGAACGTTTCTTTCTCGCCGCATTCCTGGCAAATTGGATCCCTCTCTACGCCTATCAATCTGAGGTGTCCTCTAAGAGCGCAGTGGCCTGTCAGCACCCCAAGGATGCGGCGAAGCGTAGGTCTGCTCCTACCGAGTAGCCAGACAGCTGTATCTCTGTCCGGCCCCTCCACGAAGTCCCTCGCCTGCCTACAGCCACCAACCGACCCCCAGTGCCTCTCCATTGCTTCCTCCGTCCACCTGTCTAAGGCGACAGAGACAGTCTTCCTACATATGCCTATCGCAGGCTTCAGGCCACAGAACGGCCGCCGGGAACCAAGCCTTGCGAGATTATTCGCCACCTCATTCCCCGCTACGCCACAGTGTCCCGGAACCCACACCAGTTGCACCTCCTTTGTCCTGGCTAGTCCTTTGAGGGCGTCAGCGCACTCCTGAACCAGTGTTGACCTGATTCTGGCCGCGCATACTGCCCGGAGGACTGCTTGGCTATCCGAGTAAATGTACACACATTTCTCGGGGCTCCTCCTCACATTCTGTCTATTGGCCACAGACAGGATAGCGTACACCTCTGTTTGGAATGCCGTGGTATATGTGCCAACAGCATAACTCTCGCGCACCCCCAGACCCTCGATATATATTCCTGCCCCAGAGGATTGTAGATCCTCCAGCCGCGATCCGTCGGTGAAACAGACCAGGCTTCCAGCTTAATAAGAGTAAGTGAAGATTGGAACCTGTGATGAGCACTCATAAGTACACTTGGAGAACCCAAATCACACAACACTATTTACACTAACACTATAACTATGTCATATAGAAGGAATTACAGTTGTTGGCTTTGTATTTTATATATAGGATATAATGTATGTATATGTATATTTGTATGATGTATTGTATAACGTAGAAAGACTAAAGACGTCTTAACTGATTTACTTGTTCTGACTTAATAGCTTAATGTCTAATGAATCGCCCGCGCCTTGCACCGCTAAGAGAGGCGGTGCGAATTTAAGGAGATGCCCGAGCGATGCTGACATTTATAGACATGAGAAACAATAACTAAGTATTATACATGTGTGTTGACTACCACCAACAAATGTTTCATTTAATCCAAAATGATATTCAAGGTTGTCCACGAAATATTACCACACCCGAAGATAAGATTTCTGTTCATATATCAGAAAATCCAGAAATTAGTTCAGAATTTGTAGACGAGCTCACGAAGAACTTTTGGAAACATTCTGTCAGAAACCTGTGTAGAACCCCTCTTGGATGCACAAACCACATAAATAATTTATCGCAAATAACGCCCAAGAAAGTTAGGGGACGAGTGGGTGTGCTCGGCAGTGAAGATAAAAAGGAAGTTTAACCAAAAATCCGAAAAAATCCAGCTTAGCAGGACCTATATAAACTGCCTTTATCCCACCTTGCAGCTATACCTCCTTGAAATCCTGTTTACCCCGCGCAGAAGTCCTATCCGCCTCAGGTCCCGTAACTTGCTTGGGGGTTGTTCCCAAGAAAATTTTCTTGTGGTTTATGCATTAAAGGTGGTTATACGTATGCAGAAGGGGAGGGAGAACCCCTCGTGCTTTTGGGTGTGAGGTTGGGATGGGATGGGGCTTTGTCCTGGGGTTTTTCTTCCCATTCTGCATGACTATAACCACCCGCAATGCATAAATTACAAGAAAAATTTCCTGGAAACAGCCCCTAAGAAAGTTATGGGACCTGGAGTAAATAGGGTTTCTGTGCGGGGTAAACAGGATTTTAAGGAGGTATAGCTGCAAAATGGAATAAAGGCAGCTTAGATAGATCCGGCTAAGTTGTTTTTTCGTTTATACTTTCTATTTTCCCCGCCCAGCACCCCTATTCACTACTGATCCCGTAACTTTCTTGGGGGTTGTTGGTAAGAAATTTTGCTTGTGGTTTATGCATCCAAGGGGGGTTCTAAGCATGTTTCTTAAAAAATATATATCAAAGCCCTTCCAGGACTCATCTGCAAATTTAATCAAAATGTAAGTAGATCATCTGATTAGAGGCTCTTTCATGACGAAATTATTTATCTAGATCATTTCACACTCGTACAGAATCTACTGTCAACTGATCATCCAGCTAGATTACAATTTTGCCATTTCTTGATACAAACAGAATGCAGATCCACTGATGGCGAATATAACACTAGACACACTTCGCAACCAGAAGCCTTAAGACAGAGGACACCACCCTTTTCACATTCGAGTTAAAAACACAGACTGCCTGAATACAAGACTCGAACCCACGACCTGATAGCCTAAATTCTACAGGTTATCCACGTCAAAAACTAAGCTATTCGGCCTGATTAAAATACTATTTACAGATGAAGGTACCTTTACTCACCAGAGTGTATTCAACTTTAGAAACAAACATATGTGGGAGAATGAAAATCCTCATGTCTGAGGAAAATGTCATTTTCAACATGAATTCAAGATTAATGCTTGGTGTGAAATAATCTGAAACCATATCTTAGGTCCATATGAATTTCCACCAAATCAGAACGGAAATTCTTACCCAAATTATTTACAAATAGGGTACAGTGATCTCATTGATGATTTGCCCTTAAGTTTAATAATAATAATAATATGCATTTTGTGCAAGACAGTGCACCGGCACACTTATCCATTTACATGCGAAATTATCTAAATGAAAGGGATACTCAAAGATGAATATGACATGGAATTAGTGAAGACTGGAACCTGTGATGAGCTGTGATAAGTACAATTTGGAGAACCTAATTCATCACGATAAAGTTTTTAGACCCGACGATCGTTTCGCTAACAAAGTTAGCGTCATGAGAGGGATGAATAAACGAAGCGAATAAAAACTAAAATTCCTATTTATATGTTAGCTGCCAAGAAGTTGCAAACCGCGTCCCCTACGAAGGTATACAGACAGACCCCCACTGTTGAGTCTTAAATCCCTGTAATTAAAATTGCATACCTGCTTTTGTAAAACTGTGTGTCCTTATCAAACATTCCTTCTAAGAAGGACACCCTGATTATTAAGATAACAGTTTGAATAATGGACTACATATAACCAGATCTACTCCATTCATCGAAACATTTTGGTTCAAATTTCTAACGATATATATATATATATATATATATATATATATATATATATATATATATATATATATATATATATACTGTCATAATGGCATCTAACTGTCGCGACTGCCTGACATCTTTGATTAACTTGAGATTTTCTTTATCTACATGATGACTATTATCCCAAATATGCTGAGCAGTATATGATTTATCAGTAGTGCCATATCTCAGTTGCGCTAAATATTCTTTAAATCTAGTTTCTATAGTTCTTTCAGTTTTCCCAACAACCTATTGCATAGATAGGATGGAAGCCCAATACCTTGGCGAGCTATGGTGACACAATTAACACCCACAGAGAATTTTGACAAAAAAATTGTAGGAATTGTGAACTTATCTAGAAACAAAGGAATACTATTTAAAGCTAGACAATCTTTCCTCCAATGTAATAAATAAATAAATAAATATATATATATATATATATATATATATATATATATATATATATATATATATATATATATATATATATATATATAAGAATAATAGTTGATAGTAATGAGCTACAATATTTTTCTATTATTCCTTACATTTCTTACATCAAAATGTGCCCTTTGGGTCCGGCCACGAAATAAAAGAATAGGCGGAAGGTAATTCCTGCCCGTCTTAAGAGGCAACTAACTGGAATTGGGTGTCGGGTAAGGACGAACTGGGGAAGGTTGAGATATCTAGGCAGTGATCTGTGAGGCCTCCATTGTGGGCTATGAAATCTACAAACAACCTTTTCTGGCTGTTACTCGGGAGCGCGTTCGATCTCTAGGGATGAGGTTGGGTCTCTAGTGAGTGGATTACACCTGGAGGTTAAAGCCTCCACTCTGAACTTCGAAACAGGCAAACGACTTGCCTAGATGTTGCCCGGGAGCAGGAATCCATATGATACTGCCTCGAGTCAAACACTGACAGATGTCGGATCCAGAGAAACTCAGAAAGAGGCTATCTCTGTGTGAGCTTCGAAACAGGGAAGCGACTTCGCTTAGATGGCATCACACTTCAACAGCAGCGAAAAAAAGCCCCAAAGGACACTGCCGAACCAACTTTCACCCTCAAAAATATAGACTCCTGCAGGGAGCTGAATTTGATGTGTGAAATTTAAGCAATTAGATATGAGCCACAGGGACTGAAATAGCCCAACCACATTGCATCTAATAAAATCTACATCAAAATGATTTATTTACTTCATATGTGTTTCCCCTTTCCATTTCAAAAATAAACAATTCAAATGAGTTTTGTGAATGTCACTCATTGAGAGTTGATTTGATATTAATCACCAAGTTTGCGAATGGTTTTGAGTCCATACTTAATCTCCGTGCCATATCCCGCTCACACTGAATCTAATATAATTAAAAATGATTTATTTAATTTATCTCTGTTTCCCTTTGCGTTTCAACAATAAGCAATTTAAATGAGTTTTGTAAATGTCACTCATTGAGAGTTGATTTGTTATTAGACACCAAGTTTGAGAATGGTTTTGAGTCCATACTTAATCTCCTTGCCATATCCCACTCACATTAAATCTATCTATCTATATCATCTACATCAAAATCATTTATTTAATTTATATCCTTTTCCCTTTACCTTTCAACAATAAACAATTTAAATGACTTTTGTAAATGGCACTCATTGAGAGTTGATTTGTTATTAGACACCAAGTTTGAGAATGGTTTTGAGTCCATACTTAATCTCCTTGCCATATCCCACTCACATTGAATCTAATATAATCTACATCAAAATCATTTATTTAACTCATCTGTTTTTCCCTTCACGTTTCAGCAATAAACAATTTAAATGAGTTTTGTAAATGCCACTCATTGAGAGTTGATTTGTTATTAGACACCAAGTTTGAGAATGGTTTTGAGTCCATACTTAATCTCAGTGCCATATCCCACTCACATTGAATCCAATATCATCTACATCAAAATCATTTATTATTTAATTCATCTCTTTTTCCTTTCACGTTTCAACAATAAACAATTTAAATGACTTTTGTAAATGGCACTCATTGAGAGTTGATTTGTTATTAGACACCAAGTTTGAGAATGGTTTTGAGTCCATACTTAATCTCCTTGCCATATCCCACTCACATTGAATCTAATATAATCTACATCAAAATCATTTATTTAACTCATCTGTTTTTCCCTTCACGTTTCAGCAATAAACAATTTAAATGAGTTTTGTAAATGCCACTCATTGAGAGTTGATTTGTTATTAGACACCAAGTTTCAGAATGGTTTTGAGTCCATACTTAATCTCAGTGCCATATCCCACTCACATTGAATCCAATATCATCTACATCAAAATCATTTATTTAATTCATCTCTTTTTCCTTTCACGTTTCAACAATAAACAATTTAAATAAGTTTTGTAAATGTCACTCATTGAGAGTTGATTTGTTATTAGACACCAAGTTTGAGAATGGTTTTGAGTCCATACTTAATCTCCTTGCCATATCCCACTCACATTGAATTTAATATAATCTACATCAAAATCATTTATTTAATTCATCTTTTTTTCCCTTCACGTTTCAGCAATAAACAATTTAAATGACTTTTGTAAATGGCACTCATTGAGAGTTGATTTGTTATTAGACACCAAGTTTGAGAATGGTTTTGAGTCCATACTTAATCTCAGTGCCATGTCCCACTCACATTGAATCTAATATCATCTACATCAAAATCATTTATTTAATTCATCTCTTTTTCCCTTCACGTTTCAGCAATAAACAATTTAAATGACTTTTGTAAATGGCACTCATTGAGAGTTGATTTGTTATTAGACACCAAGTTTCAGAATGGTTTTGAGTCCATACTCAATCTCAGTGCCATATCCCACTCACATTGAATCTAATATCATCTACATCAAAATCATTTATTTAATTTATATCTTTTTCCCTTTAACTTTCAACAATAAACAATTTAAATGACTTTTGTAAATGGCACTCATTGAGACTTGATTTGTTATTAGACACCAAGTTTCAGAATGGTTTTGAGTCCATACTTAATCTCAGTGCCATATCCCACCCACATTGAATCTAATATCATCTACATCAAAATCATTAATTTAATTTATATCCTTTTCCCTTTACCTTTCAACAATAAACAATTTAAATGACTTTTGTAAATGTCACTCATTGAGAGTTGATTTGTTATTAGTCACCAAGTTTGAGAATGGTTTTAAGTCTATACTTAATCTTCGTGCAATATCCCACTTACATTGACTCTAATATAATTTACATCAAAATCATTAATTTTGACGCCTCCGCTGTGGGCTTAGAAATGGACAATTGGCCTCGCTTGGTTGTTGCTCGGGAGTGGGGTTCCAGATACCGCCCTGGATTGAGCGCTGGCGGGTGTCATGTATCCAGACGGCCCAGAGGGGGTTAAGATCTCTGATGAGTGGTATACACCCAGAGTTAGGGGCCCCCACTGTGTGCTTCGAAACAGACGTACGGTCACGCTTGGATGATGCTCGGGAGCGGGACTCAGTGGGATGTTGCCCTAAGCCTAGCACTGGTGGGAGTCAGGTTTAGACTAACCCGGGGGAGACCTGAGATCACTAGGGGTGGATTAAAACTGGAGATTGGATGCTGCTCGAGAGCTGGACTTCATGATACCACCTCGAGTCAAACACTGATGGATGTTGGGTCCAGATGAACTCGTAGAGAGGTTATCTCTCTTTGAGCTTCGAAACAGGCAAGCGCTTCACTCAGATGACAGTACACCTGCCAAACCAACTTTCACCCTCAAGAAAAGATCGACTCCCGCAGGGAGCTGGAATTGATGGGTGAAATTTAAGTAATTAGACGTGAGCCACAATAGAACTAAGGTCACGGTGGAGGGACTGGAATAGCCCACTCACAATGAATCTAATCTAATCTAATCTAATAGTGATAGTTCATTGCTCGTCGATTCTGTTAACTGAGCGTTCCAGCCTGAAGCATTGGCTTCAATATGAGCTCTAGATTACCACAATTGTTTGACGAGTAATAAAGTTATACCTGAAAACAGAAAAAGCTCATTTCTTGTAATCATCCCATAAATAAAAAAGGTAAACGGAAAATTCAAACACCATCTTGTAGCTTAGGTCTTATTTCAATATGTTTTCAGTTAAAGTTCAGGAAATAAACTTTTTTTCAAACAGGAACTTCTTGACGTTTTAGAAAATTTTCAATGTTTTATTCAACACCCTGTATCAAAATTTCGTCAAAGTGGCAAAACTTTCGCGAGCGACGCTTTTAATGCTGAGTAGTTTATTTAACTTTATATCTCACAGTATTTGCCTTTTGGTCGCTCATTTGAAAAACTGTTTCGAAAACTTGAAAATAAATGCCTCACTAAACGAAATTTTCCTAATGAAAATTGGCAAAAATTATACATTTTTGAGATCACAGTAACTCACTGTTTTTGGGTATTCAGTTTCCATTGTTGATAATATGGCACACTTTACCAATACCTTTATAACTTGGTATTGCACCTTTTAAAATTTCAAAGCAAATTAAAAATTAAATTTGTTTTTAATTCGATTTTGTGGCATGAAATAAGTTATGATTAAATCAGACCACAAAACTAACTAATTATATTAAAATGCTATTTACAATGTAACTTACAGACTTTACTGGCATTTATATGTACCTTACGCTCACTGACCCTAGTCTCAGAAAAATATGGAAAATGTAACGTTGTCATCACATTTAGCAAAATAAATTGACTTTTGTTATTTTCTTTAAAAAAGCATTATTAAATTTTCTAATTATCATCTACAATACTATTTAAAAACTCGGGACGCCGCAAGTGCGTTATGGTAGTGAATTTTCATAAAAATGTTTTTATTGCAAATATGTTTTTCTTTTAATTTAAGAAAAGAGGCATCAATTTCGGTTACCAGTATAACCTATATAGTAAAAACAATGTGCCATGTTTCATAAAAATAACTTTATTGTGTGAAAATGTACAAACATTTCCTAAAGTAAACTTAGTGTTCCCGGAAAAACTCATTTCTTGGTCAACCTTATAGGTTAATAGCAAATTGGGCTATACAAATATGAAGCATTTGATCAAAATTCGCTACCATAACGCACTTGCTGCATCCGGAATTTCTTATTTACAAACATGCATTATATTTCGATGGAAAATGCAAAAATGCAATAACATAGGGCGTGTTTGATTAAAAAAAGAAAAAGAAAATTTGTATCACCGACGACTTTTGAGCCACCCTGTGATTGTAGAAATATTTTTTGAAGATGTAGCTCAAGACACCCTATAATTAATGTATAAAGATATTTTTCATATCTTGTATAATAACGGATATATTGAGCTTTATTGATTTTTTACGAAAATTCGACAAAAATTATATACCATTAAACGATAAACTCTATAGCTAAAACTACTGCCCAGCATCAGAGAAAGGGTCTATTTGAAATGAATTTTCTGGAAACATTTTAGTAAATTGAAGGACAATGACGGTTGAAACTAAGACTTCAGGGTTTGTAAAACATCCTTCTTGAGACATTTTATTCCCATAGCCCGTATTAGATTCACGTTATTTGCCTAAATGTTGCCGATTTTGACGTTTTATATCGCAACTTTGACGTTTTGAAGAAAACCCCAATTTATTTTTCTATAAATGCCTATAACTTTTTTGTCTTTTGACCTACATAGATAAATTTTGGTAGGTAACTTACCTATAAGGATGTAAACCCGCCTACAGAATTTGGTTGCCCTTACTTTGTTAATTTCGGATATAATTTTTTTTCGAAAGAAAACACAAAATTTTCCGGAAAAACCTGGGCAGATTTTCCTGGCTAACGAACTTATCCAAGCCATTTGCAAAAGGAATTTATTCACCAAATTTAATCAAAATCGGACCATTATTTTTTGAGTTATCGGTGTGATAGATATATATATATATATATATATATATATATATATATATATATATATATATATATATATATATATATATATATATATATATATATATATATAAACATATAAAAATTGAAACTGACCCCGGATATGTGTTCTGAGGGGCCTAATTAGCGCTCATTTGAAGAAAATTCAAAAGTCGGGATCTCCTCATTAGTGAATTTTTTTAAGAAAATTCACTAAAAGTAAAAACTAGTATTTCTCTATAAGTTGAAATCTAGAAATTTAATACAAGATCTTCACCTTTTGTGGCAAAATAATGCATTTAAATCTCTGGGATATTACAAAGAATTTTGTGGAAAAAAAGGCCCTCCTAAAACTGCTACATGAATATAAGCTATTTTATTGATACCTATTTGTAATTTTTTTCAATATATAGAAAACATACTCAGCGTTGGCAAATTTTGTAGCCCAATATTCCCAACTTTCCTCCAGCATTTCCCCTTCAGGATCTACAAGTTTCACACCATTATCAGATTCTGGATTGTGGGATGCAGTAATCATAACACCAATAGTGGCTAAAAAATAAAAATAATTATTAGTAATATTGTCAAATTCTCAAGTTTTAGCAGTGCTAAGAAACCACATGCCAAACCTAGACATAATGAGGGTCGATAATAAGTACCTGTAGTTGAAGACAGGTGGCGTTGCTGAGGAAAGTTAGTGTTACCGTCGTGTACTGTCATCTGTCAAACGACACGATACTAAATTTCAGATTGATTCATTGGTTGGGTTTTATTTGGCAACTGATCACACGTGTTTTGTGTTTCTCGATAAAATGGAAAAAGTGCCATAGCAATATAAGTCGCTTTTTATTTTTGGATGGAAAAACATGCGAAGAAATAAAAGCGAAATTGGATGCTGCCCATGGGACACTTCACCATTTATAACAACTGTGATATATTGGTTCAACAGAGCCTCTGTGGTTCAGTGGCAAGAACGTGTGCCTCTGAACCAAAGGGTACTGGGTTCGATCTCAGTGTTCTCCTTTCACATTTTCAGTACATACTGTAACATTAACATCAACTGAGATTGTGGCAATGTACTTGAGCAAGTTGAATGTCTGCACATTCCGCCCTTCGGTCCCGTGACCATTAGATGTTGGGCAGGTTAAAGATCCGTACCCTCCTTACAAAAACGTAGGGGTTCGCCAAAATTTCCAAGATAGTGAGGTGAAACTGCTCCCTGACGTCGGTGATTGGCCACAGTCGCGGAAATAGCCGATGTTAAAGAAACAAAAACACACACATATTTGGTTTAACGAATTTAACCGTGGTTGTACATCTGTTTATGATTAGGAGTCGCTAGGCCGCCCGGCAGACGTAGCTGCTAAAGAAATCGTTGAAAATATCCACCACAAGATTCTCGCTGATCGCCGAACTAAGGTGCGCGAAATAGCAGAGGCTGTAGGCGTGTAGCACGGAACAACAATCAATATTTTACATAAGTTAGGTACGAGAAAGGTGTCCCCCGATGGACACCGCGATTGCTCACGGTGGACAACAAGCTGATACGGCTGCCAATGTCGCAGCAGTGTTTGTACATCTTTAAGCACCATCATCCAGAATTGTGGCGGCAAAATTACATAATGTGAGCTACGAATTGCTGCCGCACCCATCGTACTAGCTCGACCCGACTCACCGCGACTTTTTTCTGTTCCTCAACATAAAAACATGGCTCGGGGAAAAAAAATTCAGTTCAAACGAGGAGGTTATCACCGAGACAGAAACGTATTTTCAGTTTTGACAAATCATATCTTTTGGAGGGGTTAAAGAAATAGGAGAAACGTTGGGAAAAGAAGATTACGTTGAAGAAACAAAAAGAAAAATTATGTAAAAGTTGCCTCTTCATACCTAACACGGGTATTTATTAATCGACCTTTGTAACATTGCACAGGAAGAGAGACCGATTAATCACTGTAATTTTGTGTGTACACATGAGTCTTTTTTCAGCACCTATCTGTAATTTCATTATTTACCTACATTTTCTCAGACAATTATGTTTTATAGGTGCGTCAAGAGCCTCGGTGGTTCAATACTAAGAACGTGTGCCTCTAAACCGAAGGGCACTGGGTTCGATTCCCCTTTCACTTTTTAAAAATCAACATTAACATCGACCGAGGTTGTGGCATTGTATCGCGACCGTCGAAATTCTATCGGGCCAGCATGTACTGCGTGTGACGTCACAACAGTGGCCGAGATTCATTGTAGCGTTTAATAGTAAAATACTGGCGGTACAATCTTTTTCTCAAAACCCTACGGAAATGGTGACATATGAAAAAATGTATGGGAGCACATTTGTAGAGAATTAAATTTCCAATGAAAAATACCGCGACGATATATATATATATATATATATATATATATATATATATATATATATATATATATATATATATATATATATATATATATATATATATATATATATATATATATATATGCGCAAGTTAAGTAAGTATAATAAAGGAGGGCACTTAATTAACATTGGGGCTAAACAAACTTAAAAGTAGAGAAGACGTTTAGATTGTGTCTGCGTGCACACAAAAAATAGTAAAATACATTTATAAAATCTAATAAAAAAACAACAGCTTTACGATATTATTTTAAATACACCAATAGGAATACGTTTAGCGGCGATTTCGCAATTCGCGAGTGTATGAATTTAGCTTTTGTCCAAGACTGCACTGAAATCGGGTCCAGAGCTTATCTGTTTGAAATATACAATATGAGAAATACAGAAATATGCTTTGCTATTTACTAAAAAAAATATTGACCAACTAACCTGCGAAATCATTGATAATAAAAATGATGGATCTAGTAACTTATCTATCAGTCCGTTCTCATGTTGTGAGCAGGTTTTGATACTTGCAAAGAACATTGCCGCATGTTAAAATGTTGCGTTTTTGAAAGCAAACACTGTCCCGGTATTAGGAAAGAAATGGGCCAGGGCTGACAATTTACAAAATTGTTAGTTGATTGTACACAGTCTCCATCTATAAAACATTTTGTGTTAACTAGAGCTATCGTGACGACATACTACCTGGCTCCGCACCGAGATGGCGTCACTGTCATACATTTCAGAATGTTCTACATTCTGACATCTTGCAATAATACTTGTAACTTCCATTGTTTAGATTTTTATCCGCTATTTATTTAAATAGCATAGCAGTACAGGTAACGTCATTTGTCTTTGTCCAACATTGTAGATATTGCCTTACAGACTCTGAAATGATGTCGAGGATTATTTTAATTTTAATTTCGAATACTTTATTTTTATTTGATCAAAAGACTTCAAAATTGGTACACAACCACGTCTGTTTATGTTCTTTTAAGTTGTAGATTTTCGTTTCAATCACTTAAAGAATTTGAGAGATATTGTTTGAAAAAATATTTTTTAATTCTTTGTTAAGAAAAATTGCGTGATAAGATCTGATGAACGAACTCATCCAAGTCTCTAACAAAATAAGGGTAATTTCTAAATGTGGTGTCAAAATTAGCGAAGTATTTCTTGAGTTATCGGTTGGATATAATATAATATAATATAATATAATATATATATATATATATATATATATATATATATATATATATATATATATATATATATATATATATATATATATATATATATATATATATATATATATATATATATATAAACTTTTTAACTGATCATGGAAATGGGTTACAGGGGCCCTAATTTGCGCTCATTTGAAGACATTTTCACCATTGATACCTCTCTATTAGTGAATTTTCTTAATGAAAATACACTAAAAAGAAACGAAACATTTTAAATTCTAAACAAACAGCCATGTTATGCAGGTCACAAAATTCATTATTAGGAATATTTGGTTTTTACTTTATGTTTGGAAAAATGTTTCAAATATCTTTTTTTTTTTTGACATATTTCTTACTACTCTTTTCTTTACAGTAATTGTTAAGCAAAATATTGCAAAATGTATCAATACACTTTTCACTATTTTTGACATATTATTACCAGATTAACATTCATGTTTGTCAAAATCAACAGCAGCGAATTCCAGTTTTTTAAAAGGAAGAGTTTTAAGAATATTTTTATGAGAATATGTCGTGCAACTCAGAAATGTATTTATTATTATATTATGGAAATAATGTTTGGCATATTTAAGGTCACCTCTGTCCAGTAACTTAATGTAATTAAAAATGGTCCTATAATTACAGTTTTCTGACTCGATAGATTTTTCATGAAAACATAGCATAGACATTTTTGTTTTATTTGTATAGCCAGTAATATATACCAAACCATTAAATCATTATCAGATCTTTCTATTTCATTATGAAACAAGAATCATTAAACATATTTAAAATAAGTTGGGCATCGCAATTTAAGTCTTCTTTTAAAGTGGAAAGCTCAGTTGTATTTAAAAACTCTTTTAAAACAAATCTTCCATTTATACTTGAAATTCAGCTGATCAAACTTAAAAGTTTTAATTTTACATCTAATTCTAAAATTTGTGTTAATGTGACATGATATTGAGCTCCACGAATATTTGTCGATATTGACCAAAACGAGCTTCTAAATCGTCAGTTTGTATTTTTCCAAATAAAATGTATTGAAAATCTAACTCTTTTAAACAATGTGTATTCTGTAAGGGCAATTAGGGTGTACTGGGCGGACTGTCCAGGGTCAGACATGGGAAGTCAATAATTGACGGACCCAGTTCAAAGAGAGCTGTGGAGCTGCTAAATCTTAGCAGAAGACAGCTCAGAAACACAACAGGTCTCTTGACGGGACACATGGCCGTCAAGAAACACCTGGATAAAATGGGGCGGTTCGAAGGGGACCTCGCATGCAGACTCTGCGGCGAGGGGGAGGAATCAGCCCAGCACATCTTGTGCGAGTGTAAAGCTCTGGACCGCAAAAGACAACTGATCTACGGTCAGTCTAGACCGGAGACAGAGCATTATAAAACTTCACCCTACCAATCGCTGTGCAGACTAGTTCAAGGCACAGTGATTTTGGAATGGGTGGAGTAAGACTAAGGGTATGCACAATCAACCAAAAGTTGCAGTGCTATCGGGGCGGCAAGGCCGCGGACGAGCCCTGAGGGAAAAAAAAGGCAAGGGATTGGGACCCTCGATGGTTCTGCCTATAGTGCTTTTTGTATATCGTGGCGCAAGATCACGGAGACTCCGCCGTGTGCCGCCCACCACTGTGACGGATATGTTAGGGTGGGAATACACATGCAGGTCCGATAGATTCTCGATGGTCTCTATTGTATTTGAGAAAGCTTAATGTCTGCACGTTCCGCGTAAATCCGTCGATCCCGTGTCCATGTGATGTTGGGAACATTAAATATCCCTGCCCACCTTACAGAAAGACAGGGGTTCGGCAAAATTTCCAGGATAGTAAGGTGAAACTGCTCCCTGACGTAGGTTACTGGCCATAGTCGCGGAAATAGACCGACGTTAAAGAAACAAAAACAACAATAAGTGCTTCACAGTACATGTTTCTTTGAATAATAAAGCATCTTGCTTTTTTGGGCCCACAGATTGACCTGAAGTAAAACAAATTATCATGAAGTTAAAAAATTCGGAGTCAGAGGACATCTATGGAATTTTCAATAATATAATTAAAAAAGTGGCAGACTGGATATTGGCACCGCTAGTTATAATTATAAACAGGTGTCTACTTGAGGGTGTGCTTCCTTGCAAATTAAAACTTGCAAAGCTGGTTCCTCTTTATAAAAAAAGAAATTGTGAAGAATGTGAGAGCTGCCATCCCATATCCGTTATTCCGATATTTGCAAAAATATTAGAACTGGTTATAAAAGCAAGATTAATGTGCTTCTTCGAAAAACAGA
The DNA here is from genome assembly GCA_964006375.1 of Tillus elongatus. Lineage (NCBI taxonomy): Eukaryota > Metazoa > Arthropoda > Insecta > Coleoptera > Cleridae > Tillus > Tillus elongatus. The sequence continues at coordinate 52,986,497 of OZ023266.1, forward strand.
AAATATTGTGTAACCAGCAACATGGTTATAGAGAGAATCATTCTACCATCACTACAATTAATAGTGTAATTCGGAATATTTTAGAGGCTCAATATGAGAATGAAGAAACGATGATCGCTTGCTGCGACCTGTCAAGGGCCTTTGATACAGTTCAACATGAGGTTTTATTGGATAAGCTCTTTTTTATGGAATTAGAGGTACACCATTAGAACTTCTGAGATCATATCTGGCGGAGCGTCAGCAGATAGTTAAGTAGAACAATCAAATGCCGAGGCCACGTTTTGTTAAGCATGGAGTGCCCCAAGGTTCCGTTTTGGGACCTATTCTGTTTGTTATATATATGAATGACCTAGTTGCAAACTTACCATGCTGTAGTTCATATCTGTATGCGGACGATACAACTTTTGTTTTAAGGGACACAACAGCGGAAAATATTTTTGATAAATGTCAAAACACCATGGCTGATGTAAAACGTTGGATGACATCAAACAAATTGAAATTGAATGATGACAAAATTCAGACCATGATTTTTAATGAAGTACCACCCAAGAGTATAACGTTTCTAGGCATATATATGGACAGCGATTTGAAATGGAGTGATCATGTAAGTCAGCTTAAACATAAACTTACCCCCGCCATTTATTCCATAAGGCTCGTCAAGAATACGGTGTCTACAGGCAGCGAGGTCAGCCTACTTTGCAAATTTTCACAGTGGTGCAAACTATGGGATTGTGTTCTGGGGAAATTCTGTGGAAGCTCATGGTGTTTTTGTTCTGCAGAAGGGGGCGGTGAGTGTTGTGCGGGCTCGGTTGGCTTGATTCATGTAGGGATTCATTTAGGGAACTTGGAATATTGACTGTTACATCTTTGTTTGTGTATAACTGTTTGATATACGTGCATCAACATATAAGTGACTTTAGAACAAATGATGTGTACCATGACAACAACACAAGAAATAGGAAGGCGTTGCAAACACCTTTGCATCGATTGAAGGGGACACAACAGGGAATTGACTATATCGGAGTTAGACTCTATAACAAGCTTCCTATTTCTTATAAGAATTTGGACATCAAGGCTTTTAAGAGAGAGAGATAAAGCAATATTTGCTGAAAGTAATGATTTATTCCCTGGACGAATATTTTAATTTGTGAGTACGGTACTCACTTTTCTTTTGTTAGTTGTCATTCCTGTATTTTGGATATTTTGTGTTTGTGTTTCATGTTTCGTTTTATATTTATATTTAACCTTTGATACTTATCTGATTGTAGTTTTATGTTTGAGTTGTTATGTATACTTGCTCATAACCGGTGGTATCCTTATTTTGCATGTGGCTTATTTGTTATTTTTTATACAGGCACATACCTAATGACACTATTTGTAATGTTTCTTCTTATCGCAAATAAAGATTGTACTTACTTACTTACTTACATTACATAAAGGCACGAACAAAATGAAAATTTCTAATTACTTACCCTTTTTATAGCGGGCTCGTAAAACTGCAAGTAATCCCATTCGGTACATAACATATCCAAGTTTAAGAGCACTGAAAAACAAAAAGAACTTAATAATTGCAGGTTTAATTTATTATTTTTATTATATGATTGGCTGAAAGAAAAACAACAGGAACCAAAATAAATATGGACAACAGTTTCATTGCGTAGGGTACACCGATGACATAGCGCTCATAGGAGAAATGGAAAAAGAATTATAAAGGATGCTAAATGTACCAGATGGTTTTATTTGTTTATCCATCTTTGAGCTTCGAAACGGGAAAGCGACTTCACCCCGATGGCAGTACACCAGTCAAACCAACTTTCATCCACAAAAAGATCGCCTCCTGCGGGAAGCCAGATTTTTTGGGTGAAATTTAAGCAAACGCTGTCGGGTATCGAGTCTAGACGAACCCGGCGGAAAGCTGAGATCTCTAGTGGTAGATTCCACCTGGAGATTGAGGCCTCCCCTGTAAGCTTCGAAACAGGCTAAAGACCCCGCTTGGATGCTGCGCGAGAGCGGGATTTTATGATACCGCCTTGATTCGATATTGGGTCGAGAAGCACTCGGAGAGAACTCACGTTAGTTCTCTTTGAGCTTCGAAACGGACAAGCGACTTCAATTAGATGGCGGTACATCTCTCACACCAAATTTCAGCCTAAAGAAGATCGACTTCTGCAGCGACTGGATTTGATTGGTGCAATTTAAGCAATGAGACGTTAACCACACACTAGACCTAAGGTCGCGGTGGAAGGGGTGAAGTAGCTCACTCATGTTGAATCTAATCTAATATAATCTACTTACATACATTTTTCTCCCAAATAAAACAAATTATATGTATTAGTTATAAAATGTAACAATAAAATAGTTGCACAGTTATAAAATGTAGCAATAAAATATTTGCAAGTCAGTTAACAAGCAATAAATTAAAAAATTTGGACGCAGCAAGTGCGTTATGATAGTGAATTCTCAAAGAAATGATCTGGCACGAAATACTTTTTTTTCTTTTGACATAGAAATATAAATTTTGGCATATAGTTTCCTTATAATGTCGTAAACTTATATAGCAAATTTGGTTACCATAGCTTTTCTATTTTTTGAGATAAATTTTTTTTTCGAAAGAAAACTCAAAATTGTTCCGGAAAACCTGGTTAGATTTTCCTGGCTAACGAACTTATCCTAGCCACTTACAAAAGGAAGGTACATGCTGAATTTCATCAGAATCGGTCCATCATTTTTTGAGTTATCACACACACACAGATATATATATATATATATATATATATATATATATATATATATATATATATATATATATATATATATATATATATATATATATATATATATATACAGGGTGATTCATAAGTGGTGACCAAACATGAAACCACATGTTCTTTGAACAATTTTAGAGAGGGTATATCCTATAAAAAAATTCCTATAATGCTTCATTAAAAAGATATAGGGTGTTGAAGTTGAATTTCAAAAAATAAAATTTCCCAATTTTTTAAAAAGTAGTATATATATTTGGCTGAAACTTCGCATGTGTAGGCTGCTATGTAAGGCGCGTATTCTACCATAACAATTGAATCGGCTAATCCAGCAGTGGCGCGCGTACCCACATGTCATTGGTTATCCCTCAAGAAAAAAACGGGTAAGCCAATATTTTTTTCATTTTTCATTTTTTGAATCTTACTTTCATTCGTGAACAAAATGACTCTCTTGATAATCTTCTGTACGACGCTTATTTTACGAGTAAGCAATGCATCAGGTAAGTGTTTTAGAGCACAGTTCATGATTTTTAACCAGTCGTTGTTTGGTAGAAAATCGCAATGATACACTTTTATCAGGCTTATAGTAATTTATTTATTACAATAAATGTTCAAAAATGCCCCCATTGGCCTGAATACACGCACGAGGTCTTTTTAATATGAAAAATTTAATGTCTTTTACGAAAAATTCGCTAAAAATATGTCTTATTGTTAGGTCTGCAACAAGAGGTTGACCTGATCTAGAAACATGGCAAAATCAATAAATAAAATGAAAACGATTGCGCCAACAGCCATAAAAGATAACGTTTTAATTTATTAGGAATGTGTAATCAATAATCAATTAAGATGCCACTATCAGCTCAAAGATACATCAAATTAAATATATAACTGATGACATAATTTCTATTTACACATTCAATCTTATCACTTAAGCTGAACAAAATGTTTAAGGCATTTTGTATATCTGTGGTATTTTAAAATTAGAGTTTAAATAAATAATATTTCTGTACTATCCAATACCCTCTTTATTACATACAAAAACATATTGCTTTTATAACAAATTATTTTATAAATACATTAACTGTGAACATTTATCCTCACAACAGCTTTCATTGCAAAAATTACTAAAGTTAAAAAAATAATTATATGAAAAGTCTGGGCACAGTCAGTGCGTTATATGGTAGCGTATTTTTATAGAAATATTTCAAATCACAGAAAATAAAATACTAGTTAGTAACGGAAATACAAATTTGTTTAAGAAAAAATTTCTTTTTGGAAAAAAAAACTGGTTTGATTGGATTGGGTAACGAACTCATCCAAGCGATTATGGAAGGGAAATTTATAAATTTGGTAGATACCTTTCATCTTGTAAATAACTTGGAGAAATGAATTAGTCAGTTTGATCGAACCAGTTCTCCTGCAAAAATATTACATATTTTTCCGGTAAATTTTCGCATCCTTGAAAATAACAAAGTTATTTCAGTACAATTCAAAACACAAATTGTCTAGATACAAACTAGTACATACCAAATTTTAAGTTTATAAGCTTAAAAGAAAATTGGCTTATAGGGTTTTACCTCTTTTCCTTCAGAAGACCCAAAGAGAACACGAGATTAAAAGTTTTTGTGTGATAAAAACAAATTATCCAGCTTCACTGACCAGAAAAAAATGTGCATAAAAATTTACGGACATTCGTTTTCTCACGAAAAGTCATTCAAAACATTTGTTCATGAAAAGTTTTGTTTAATTAATACCAGCTGATTGCCAGACATTGTCCTGGTAATGTTTATCCTAATCTTCCACTAGACATGAAATATATATATATATATATATATATATATATATATATATATATATATATATATATATATATATATATATATATATATATATATATATATATATATATATATTATACAGGGTGGCGCATTGAAAACGAAACAGACCGATATGCGTCCAGAGAAATTTTTTTTAAGAAACGCTGAAACACGTCAATTTTAATATTGAGGGGGACATGTTTTGACATAAAACTCAACTATGTCACATCAACCCCTTAAGGGTGGTGATAACAACCCTTATATTTTAAATAGGGGACATGGGTCGAGTGTTACATCATTTGAAAGCTCTTTCTTTTCTGAATTCAGCACACAAATTTTTTTGAAAGTTTTATCAACTCGTTTAAAAATTATTCACAGTTGGAGTTGCAAGAACGTATTTCATTCATTGTGATACGAAATGCACTAATTAGTCAATTTTTCGTTAAAAAAAATACTAAAAACAAAACCAAACGTTCAAAAATATTTATTCAGTTAAGTAAGTGTTCAAATTGTTGACCACCAGCTTCCACACAAAAGTACAAATTTTGTTCAAAACGAGCTGACATTCTGGAGCACTTGTGGAGTTATTAGACGGCATTCTTCAATCTTGCGTCATCGTAATTCTTCCTGAGACTCCGATTCTGTTGCGAAGATTCTACTCTTTAAATGGCCCCATAGAAACAAGTCTAAAGGAGTTAAATCCGGTGACCTAGGTGGCCACTCAATAGCACCTCTACGTCCAATCCATTGCTCTGGAAACTCTCTGTTCAAAAACTCCCCAACACGTTGTGAAAAATGTGGGGGAGCTCCATCTTGTTGAAACACTAATTAATTTTCTTGATAGCGATCATCATCTTCAACAATGTCAATTAGTAGAGGGTAAACGATACCTTCTAGTAACTCCAAATACGTTTCGTCAATCAAATTGCAATCAAGAAAAATTGGTCCGATTAAACGGTCTCCAAAAATGCCAGTCCAGATATTCAATTTCTGTGGAGTTTAAGTGTGGACTTCGTGAAAATTTCTTGGATTATTATCTGCCCAATAACGACAATTATGACGATTGACTGTAGAGTTTAATAAAAACGTATACTCGTCTGAAAAACAGATATTGAACAGAAAGTTCCCGTTATCAGATATTCGTGCAGTCATAACTTCACAAAACTCCAGTCGCCGATCAAAATCATCTTCATTCAGTTGTTGTACAAGATGAATTTTATACGGGTGAAATTTATGATGCTTCAATATTCGCTGAATAGTTCTTCTTTTGATGTTTGAAACAGTGGCCAATTTTCTCGTGCTCAAAGTTGGATCGGCAACAATTTGTCCAATTATTCTCAGTAGTCTCATTTCTAACCGGAAATTCACGTTCAGAATCCCGTTTTTTGTTGGCTACTGAACCACTTTGTCGAAACTTTGCAACTAACTCCAAAATGTATTTTCTGTTAACATGTCTGTTCGGTTGACGTTCATTAAACAAATTTGCGGTACGGTTGGCACAGTCATCGTTTTTGAAAAAAAAAAGAGTAATTATTACAACTCTTTCTTCTACAGAATACACCATTGTGAAATTAATTTTCGGTAGTACTATCAAGTATCAAACCGACCGACAAACTGAAATAATAAACCGCATTTCTCTCATTCCGATAAGAAATGTTCTGATAGTCAATTTTTTGTTTACAAACCAAGAAAACATTGACTATCAGCACATTTCTTATCGGAATGGGTGAAATGCGTTTTTGCATCTTCAACTGTGAATAATTTTTAAAGGAGTTTATAAAACTTCCAAAAAAATTAGTGTGCTGAATTCAGAAAAGAAAGAGCTTTCAAATGATGTAACACTCGACCCATGTTCCCTACTTAAAATATAAGGGTTGTTATCACCACCCTTAAGGGGTTAATGTGACAAAGTTGGGTTTTATGTCAAAACATGTCCCCCTCAATATTAAACTTGATGTGTTTCAGCGTTTCTTAAAAAAAAAATCTCTGGACGCAAATCGGTCTGTTTCGTTTTCAACGCGCCACCCTCTCTCTCTCTCTCTCTCTCTCTCTCTATATATATATATATATATATATATATATATATATATATATATATATATATATATATATATATATATATATATATATATATATATATATATATATATATATATATATATATATATATATATATATTATAGAATACAATAAAAAGTCCCACCTCACCACCACTAGGAGTGCTAGGGGGGGGTATCTTATCCCCACAATATTTTTGTAAGGCATCAGAAGTATCACTATTTTTCTCAGTGACCCTGAAAACTATGGAGTGCGCACTAACATTGGTATTTCTACATGGCACCCCTTACCACCCTACCCTGAGGAGTGCTTAGTATTTTTTGCAGATGCTAAGTCATGTGTACCAAATTTGGTTTAAATAGCGCCAGGCATTCCAGAGTTATATTGGAACACACACACACACACAAACAAGCGCGCGCGCACGCACGCATATATAGTGCCCCATAATTAACTGGACATTTGCTACAGGGTGATAGCTGGCACAAAAATAAAACGATACAGGGTGTTTAAATAATTTTTCTCAAAACTATTTTTACAAATATCTTGAAAGTGGTTCAACATATTATTATAAAATGTGGCATGGTATTATCATATGTAATACGATGACGGTATTAATTTCACCACTGCCACTTGGTGGTGCCACCGACAGCAATACTGGTTCGTTAACGTTTTTTGTCCAACCTGTATGCACATTTTCGAAGAAAAATAAAGAAAGCCCATTTAGTTTCACACAAAAAAGGCATACTTCTTTGAAGTTGAAAAAGTTGGCCGTTTTCAAAATAAACTTACTTTTTCAATGAAAATCAAGAATCTGTATTTACTTTGTTGCTAAGTATGTTTGGTAGCAACTAGGAACTTGTTTACTATAACTTGTCAAAATCGACTGACATTAAACAAGTATCTTTGTCACTTTATTCTTGTTATTTGCGTTAAAATTTCGCGTCATAATGATTTTTCAAATTCACAAATGCGGGATATGGTGTGTCTTTATGCCCAGGAAAATTTTTGTTCACGCAGAGCAGTACAGTGCTATTTTGAGCTTTATCCTGATAGAAGGCAACCAAACCATAAAACTTTTAATACACTGTACGATAGATTAGGTGAAACTGGCTCATTTCATCTCAAAAACAGAAATGCAGGAAGAGCGACTGTAATCGTGGCTGATATGGAGGACGAAATCATAGTTGGTATTGTAGAAGACGCGGAAACCAGCACGAGGCATGTTAGTAAAGCAACGGGTATAATCAAATCTTTGGTGTCCAGAATCATATACAAAGAAAAGCTGCATCCGTATGATTTCACTCGAGTTCAGTAGCTTTTACTGCAGGATTTACCAAGAAGACTTCAATTTTGCCAGTTTATGAGAGAACGCTATTTAGAGGATCCAATGTTCTACAAGAAACTTTTATTTACTGATGAAGCCGCATTCACCACAAGAGGTATGTTCAATTTGCGGAATAGCCATACCTATGCGATTGAAAATCCTCATGCTATCCACAAACATCATTTTCAACATGAATTTTCAATAAACATCTGGTGTGGCATTCTTGGAAATTGTATTGTGAGAGCAACTCCTGTTTTTGAGAGATAATTTATCGATCATTTTAGAAGATGTACCTTTAACTTTAAGGAGTGACTCTTGGTTCATGCATGATGGTACTCCTGCACATTACATCCGAGATGTGCGAAGTTATTTAGATGAAATGTACCCTCAAAGGTGGATTGGTAAAGGTAGTGTGCACCCATGGCCAGCACGTAGTCCCGACTTAAATCCGCAAAATGTTTACTTTTGGGGTTATTTAAAGTCACTGGTCTACAAAGATCAAATAAATAACCGTCTGCAATTTTCGGAAAAGATTGTACAAGGTGTTAATGATACCAGAGCTCAAGAAAATTCATTTTTTAAAGTAGGAGATAATTTTAATAAGCGAGTGAGAAAATGCATTGCCGTAAATGGTGACCACTTTGAGCACTTACTCTGATTTGTTGTTGTTTTGCTTCTAAAGTTGCGGTTTAATTTTAGACTAATTTAATTAGGTAGATTAATGCAATTTGTTACAATCTTTCCGATATTCATTTTGTTAACTATTTCTTTCTAATTGTAGTTATTTATAGATGTTATTTTATTTAATGGCTTTGTTGAATTGGTAATAAAAATATTTCTTTTGATAACGTACATTTTATTGTGCTAAAAGGTATCTACAACAGAAACACATCATTTGCACTAAGATCGAAGCCTTCGAGAATACATAATGTTTCATTTCATTGAAAAGTACGTTTATTTTGAAAAAGGTCACCTTTTTCGACTTCAAAGAAGTATAACTTTTTTGTGTGGAACTAAATGGGCTTCCCTTATTTTTGTTCGAAAATGTGCATACAGGGTGGACAAAAATTATGAGCATGTTAATGAACCAGTGTTGCTGTCGGTGGCGCTCCCAAGCAGCAGTGGTGAAATTGATACCATCATGATGCCTAATAGTACCATGCCACATTTTATAATAATATGTTAAACCACTTTCAAGATGTTTGAAAAAATAGTTTAAAAAAATTGATTTAAACACTGTGTAAAACAAAAACGAGTAACATTTTATTAAAGCATGTTGAACCCAATCGTTTTAGTTTTGTGCCAGCATTCACCCCTCAGCTAATGTCATGTTACAAAGTGAAGATTGGAACCTGTGATGAGCACTGATAAGTACACTTTGAGAACCCAAATCACCACAACATATTTTAAAAAGACCTGATGATCGTTTCACTAACCAAGTTAGCGTCACCAGAGGATGAAAAATTCTAACTATTTAAAAAAACTAACATCAACTTATATTCTGGATCTTAGGTAAAAAGACCGAACTGAAATGGGAAACTAGCCGCAGGCAAATTCCACAGTGTATTGTTTTTTTATCGCTGGACAAGGTCTTTGCACCGTCCCTACTATCTTATCTAAAAGGTGTCCACCTCTAATAGTTTTGGGAAAACAGGTCAATTGGGATTTCGAGGGGCACATTCAAAAACAGTAATTTTGGAATTTTACCTTTCACCCCCTGAGCCCCAGTAACCCCAACTTTATAATTTTAAATGACACCCCCTAGCTTGAGATACATCATTTCAAAGGTATTTAAAATCCTAATCCAATGGCATTTATAAAATTTAAATCCACCCGCAACTTTTGAATGCAGAAGAAGAAAGTCATTAAATTCGGACTATTTAAAAAAATAATTATAATAGTTTAAGACAAAAACCTACTTTATTAAAGACAAAAACCTACTTTATTAAGTGCTCAAAGTGCCCTCCGTTGTTAGCTAAACAATAGAATTGTCGATCAACGAATTCTCGTCTAACGTTTTGAAATGTTTCTGTAGTAATTTGTCGCCTGAATATTCTCTGGTGGAGGATTATGGTACACAACTGGTTTCAAATAACTCCAAAGGAAGAAGTCCAGTGGTGTTAAGTCCGGAGGGCCATTCCAGGGAGCCTCGTCTGCCAATCCATTTGTCGGGAAATCTTAGATTAAGCCACTCACGAACATGTAAGGCATAGTGTGGTGGTGCACCGTCCTAGGGTCTATTGGTGCTATATGAACTTAGTCTCACTTAAAACCTAAGTTACAACTGGCTATCCACACAAACTCTTATCTCATAATTTTTAAAATTTTCTTTCCAGTATTCCTAGTCAAGCGAGTAATGTGTCAAGTAAGGGTCTATAATTATTATCGTGACTTTTAGCGGCAATATTAACCAAGAAACCAAAGAAAATAAAGTAAAGATTGAATAACTTCACTGTTTGATTATAATTTATTGTAAATAAAAATAAATAAAAACAAATGTTAACTATTACAAATATATTTTTTACTGACAGGTAACCACTTAATGCCTTCTTAGAATTACTACAATAAACACATAGCATTAAACATTATATAATTATGCAGATGTAGCTAGATATTTAATTTCTTCTATTGATTTATTTGCAATACCCATAAAATACTTTCACTTTTCTGGGCAATGATGATTCACAAAGTTGGCATACACTTTAAAAATAAAACCGCAAGAAATATGAACATTAAAAATATACTAAATGAAAGTTGCAACTATAAAGCTGACCAGAATTTTAAAAAAATGCAGGAAATAAAAAATCAAGACAATAAAAAATGCGCTCTGTAACCTCAAAATAATAATGTCATTACATACTTTGTGCGAAAACCAGCTGTCCCATACTCAATATCGGTTTTTACTGTTTTTGGATGCATTTCTCTAGCGAAAGCGTACACAGTTCTAAAATTTCCATCTGAATTAGCCATATCACAACCACAACCTCTTCAGAATCTGATAATGATAATGATATCCATGATACAAATAACGAGAGATATGATATTCCGACTACCTATTTTTAGACCTGTCACGCGCATGGTGTCAAGTGGTGAGTCCAATGCAACAATAATATGTTGTCGTGCAGTGGGGTTTGACGTTTCATCGCAACCTCTTAACAAATTACGTATTTTACTTATATTTAAGTGCATACAGTTGGACGTAATAAAAATTAAAAGGACTAAATTTAGTGCTGCGATCTATATTATCTGAAAAAGGCAATATAGGCGTAACTTCAACCGAATTAAGCTGACGTCAATGACGTATAGAAACTTTTTGATTGCGAATGACTTTGTTTTAACGTGTAGTTGGACTTCTATAACGTTACTCACCGCGTGACGTCATAGGAGGGGGCGGGGCATATGCGCAATATCATATCTCTTCTAAGTCATTATATCATGAATGATATCAGTCACAAAACTGGCACCTGTCACCACACACCCTCCTTGCCCCTGAGGAATTAGTCGCTGGTCCAAGTAAATGCAAAATGCAAATTACAAATTCCGATATTCAAACACACTTGGAGTCAAGGCAACTTGGTTCAATGCATGCGTAATGCGGTGCTTTTACTACATTACAATAATTACAACTTCAAACTTTCAAACGGGCAGATAAGAAATTCAAAATCGGCCAAAGAATATATTATATTTGTATGGTAAAAAAGCATAGATATATTATATTTAATAAGCTGTTAATGTAATAAAGTTGTGTGTTTATTGCATCATCCTTATGATATTCTGAGTATTATTCATAAAATATATCTATATCTGCAAAAATAAATAGGTTTCATCTGTCCCATGTTCCTATTCACAAATAAATGACCTTTGCCTGCGCATTGGGCACGTTAACCTCGGAATTATCTGACCTGGATTAACATTAGCCTTCTGTTAAATGGTTCCGTGTGTTTTCTCATTTAATTTTAGAAGTATGATTCCTAAGCAGACGACACATCTTACCAGACTATTTGTTTAATCTTAATTTTAATAATAATGTCTGGAGAACTAAGAACGTTTATATGTGTATATTGACCTGTCTACAAATTTAAATGCATGCAAAACGCGCCAATATGTCGACAATTATTAGAAACCCGTCTCCATCGAGAAATAGTTTCTCTATGCGAATCTCTATGAACATCATGAATCATGAACAATACTTTCTCTCTCTATGCCCATATTCACAAAACATCATCCTACATGTAGTGATGGGAGAAAATGTTATATTCCTTTAACAGGTCGCAACAGTTACTGTTATTTAGAAATAACAGTTAAATATAACAGGTTCAAAATAACAGTATGAACTATGAATTATTAAGAATTCCACATAGACGTAGTAACAGTAGCTGAACCCGTCCTGTGGTGTAGTTGGGTAAAGGAGATTCGCTGCTACACGGGTTCAATCCCCGGGCGATGTAACTATCAGTTGATCCCGCCTGAGGTGTGAAAGTGATTATTTTGAATAAAAAGACAAAAATAATTATGAAACAATATGTGGATAGAGCAAAAACTCTAATTCTCTGAAACATAATTTAAATTGTTTACTATACTATGCAATACTATATAATGTTTAAAATAAAAAAGTATTTTTGTTTTATGTTTAAAACAATTAATAAATTTTTTATAAAAAAAAAGATGAAGAGGTTTTTTAATAATAATTTGGTAAAAAATCAACAATGAAAAATTGATTTCGAATTTTCTTTACTTATAATTAAGTATTGGTTAAATATTGAGCTTGAAAACCTCTATAGCCATCTTCTCCTTGAAAATGAGAGTTATATGAAATACATGAATTATTGTAAGCAAAAAATAAAATAAATATATATATATATATATATATATATATATATATATATATATATATATATATATATATATATATATATATATATATATATATATATATATATATATATATATATTAATTAAAACTATTTTTTTCTCTCTACCTATAGGGTGAAGTGTGTCTGGTTTCAACTATACCGGGTACAGGGAATATTTTTATAATTTCATTAAAATTGGTACTGTTCCTGAGATTTTTAAAGTCTCAGCGATTAGTAGTAGTAGTAGTGTCCGTATGTAGTATCCCCATCAACAACCTGTTAAAATTTAAAAGTTTCATTGTAGCGACGATCCTACGTTCCCAAAGCTGTGAGCACACTAGTGTAAAGTGTAAAGTATTATGTTATGAAGTAAAGTCCGCTCTATACCCAATTCCCAGTCTCATGTCCATTCATCCTGTTATAACAGTTGCGGATGAAAACCGATGTTGAATCATCGTAGCCAGTTGCAGTGCAACAGAAACAGATACGAGTCCGAGTTCTAGTGTAAAGTTTCTGGTTCTCCTGTACCTGTTATTTTTATCTATCCATAACAGGTTGTTACTGTTGCCGCTCGGCAACAGTTAAAAAATAACAGACTGTTAAATAACAACCCGACACTATACATAGGTATTATAGGGCATAGGCACAGGCACACAAAACCAAAAACCAGTTTTCTATGGAGACCTACTGCCTAAACAGATTTTCTTTTATTTGTCCCACGTGGAGACATGTAACAAATAATAATAGTTATATCTCCGCGAAAATCCAATCGGTTGCTTGGTGGTTCTTACATTTTCTAATAAAGGGGTTCATTAATGTAATTTCGATGCATCCCCAAAATGTATGTCGCCACCGCTTCCTAGATGTAGGGTCTAAATCTCAGTATTAACGTAATTGATCATGGTGGTCTACCCTAACCAATGATTCATTATAATCCTTTATAATTCTAGGTGTTGAAATTTCATTACCCATTCCATCGCCTTGTTTTCATTTCAATTTTGTGTATTCTTCGTCTTGGAAAGGCGACGCTACTGTTACCACTCGATTGTCCTTCCATTCGGAAAATATGTTCTTGTATTGGAAATATGATTGTCAATTCACACCTATGTTGGTTTCTGTCTTCAGTAATTTATTTTTAGCAAGTCTGTTGCATTACTTTTCATGGTTCCACAGGCAGAAGTGCCTTCTTTTAGTTTCTCAAGTAATTTTATCGTAATATAGAAATTTTCGAAATATATTATTTTATACCTATTCCAGTCTCCTGTTAAATATACTTAACACAACTCTTTCTCCCAAATCATAATCCTTAATATGTTTTGCCGCTTAACTCATTCTTTCCCTGATAAACCTCATTATTTTATGAAACCTTGCATATCACTGTAGCACCATAACTTGTACCCTCTTTAGATGGGATTTATTGGGTTATTTAGCTTAATTGGTGAACGACCTGTGAATTTTATTATGGATTCATGAACACACATTTCGTGCTTCCTACAATATTTGGTGAATTTAGTGTATCTAATTTATAGACGATTAGTACTATCGCTAGAGATACAAGTACTGCCATTCACATGTAAATTAGACAAAAAGCATGAAATTGGCTCTTGGGCATTATTTTCCCGACAAATGGAGCAAAATCATCTTGTGCCAACCAATAACTTGGAAGCAAAGGAAGAATATGGTAGCTCATGAGAAAATTAATCCCTATTAAATGTGAGAAATGTTCCCTTTGACATATTTAGCTGCCTTATTTTTCAAGTTGCGTACAGATTAGACTGGAAATTTATGTCTTCGAGGCTACACCCAACAATTTTATGAAAATATCAATTGAAGCTCGACTGTCTGTGAAATAAACCTGTTTCCAAATGCATTCAGGACATGTGTAGCAACTTGAATCAACTGTTCACATTTACTTCCTCTGCATGTTCTCAAGTCCCTTTCACTCGCTTGTCTTGTACTGGTTCATCGAATTCTGTGGACTCCTTAACGTTTCGATCTTGCATTTCCCTATAAAAATTACCTAATTCTACGTTTATATTTCGTATATAATAAAGCAGTTAATTCGTCGTCATCTGATTCAAAATCTGTGTCTTCATTATTATCAAATAATAGTAATACTTCTTGAAAGTCATTATCTAAATAAAATAAATAATATGTCTATGTCAACCTTATTCGTCAACATTGTAATGGTAAAATTGCCAGTATTACTGAGAAGATTTGGTTATAAATTATTGGTTGCAGCTCTAAGCTATAGCATATAAAGGTTGCAAAGGTATTTTGGTTGCAGAAAATTGTAAGGATCAGGATTTGGTCGAAATTTCTAAAGCAACATTTTAATCGAAATGATTCAGTTGTGATACATTTAGAACGCACCTTTCATTAAAATTGTGTTTTATAGAAGCACAACCTTATACTTATTTGTATATCACATTGTGTCATTAAGGAAAATATATTATTATTATCTATCATTTGAAAACATTCATCATTGGTCAAAAATCTTCTCCGCTTAACTGCTAAAACTTAGGAAGTTTTGTCATTATACTGTAAAAACCTCTTCAGCCACTCAAAAGCCCTGGTTCTCTAAATCCTGTGACAAGGCCAGACTTGAAAAGGTTAAAGCTCACAAAACGCTTCTGCACAATCCCAGTCAAGAAAACCGTCAAGCATTTAACGACGCAAGAACTGCTATGTCCGCATTCTTTCTGAGGCAAAAAACTCGTTTAGTAACCACATCAAAAACAAAGTCCTCTCAAGTTCCAATGGCAGCAAACCCTTCTGGACTCTTGCTAAATCTATTGGAAATAATTTCTGCAAGACCACGTTCCCACCTCTTGTTTCAGGGGATGAAATTGTTTCTCCCGCCCTGGGCAAGGCTGAACTTTTTGCCTCGTTGTTCGCCGGCAATTCTACTCTCAACCCACTTCCAAATGTTCAACCATCAACAGACCCCAATGTCGCGCATAAAATGACCTATCATTTTCAAAACTAAAAACGTACGAAAGATGCTCTCTTCTCTTAATACTAGGAAAGCCTCTGGCCTTGACGAGATCCCAGCAATTGTTCTCAAAAAATGCGCACCAGAACTTGCTCCTATCCTGATTCGTCTGTTTTAGACATCTTACAATAGAGGTATATTCCCTAGTAACTGGAAAAGTGCTAGAGTACAACCCGTCCCCAAGAAAGGATCCAAAGCAGTTCCTAGCAACTACAGGCCTATTTCTCTCCTTTCAGTGGTCTCTAAAGTGATGGAAAAGTATATAAACACTGAATTACTACAATTTCTTAAAAAACACAGTCTAATCCACGACAGGCAGTATGGATTCCGTCAGCGCAGATCAACTGCCGACCTCCTTTTCTTTGTCACCCATTCGTGGAACAAGTCTATTGAACTACACGGTGAATCCCAGATTGTTGCTCTAGACACATCCAAAGCATTCGACCAGGTCTGGCACGCAGCGCTGCTTAATAAACTTTTGGTCTATGGCCTTCCACCAAAACCCTGTACCTGGACAGCAAATTTCCTCTCCAACCGGAGCATTTCTGTTGTCGTGGATGGCCATTCCTCCAAACTGTATCCAATTAATGCAGGAGTCCCTCAAGGTTCAGCTTTAGCCCCTACTTTGTTTCTTCTCCACATCAATGACCTCCTCTCTAGCACATCCAACCCAGTTCACAGTTACGCGGACGACAGCACACTCCACTCAAATATACAATATTCTAAGCCTGTCTCTTTAGCCCAATTAGATGAGGATTGCAGACTCGTGGAGGGTTCTGTCTCTGTGGATCTCAAAAAATATTAGACTGGGGAAGTAGAAATCTTGTACAATTCAACTCCACCAAATCTCAGTCTTGCTTTCTATCTCATAAGAGATACACCAGCCCTAGACCCATCACAATTAACAACCAAGTTATTCAAAGTAATGAGTCATTTTCACTTGTTGTCATTTCTGTGGATGGAAATCTCAATTGGCACCAACATGTCACATCAATTGCAGAAGCGCCTGCTAAGAAATTAGGTTTCCTCTTCCAGGCTCGCAAATACTTTTCACCAGCAAATCTCTATACCTTATACTGCCGCTTCTACACTCGCTATCCTGGACCCCTTTTACTGTCCAGGTCACCAGACATAGAACATCTTTTTATGCCCGCTCTTTTGTCCCGAGGACTTCCAAGTTGTGGAACTCCTTGCCGGCACATGTTTTTCCTTCTCATCCAAATATTCAAGCCCAGAATTAACAAGTTGCCTCTTTCCTCCTTGTCGACACCCACAGTATGAGGCTGAGGCGTCGTAGTGTGTTGTTGAAATAAAAAAATTGAAACAAAAACAAAACTGTCAATATGCTGTTGAAGCTAAAAAAGCTACCAGTAAAAAAAGTTAATATTAGAAGTGTGTGAACCCATGTTTTTTTTCTATTAAACTATAAACGAACCCAAGCAAATATGTTGGTGGGTGGTGGTTGTTTCCACAACATTTTTCTTGTTGCTTATGCATACTGGAGTGTTTTTAAGCATGTTTCTGATTTTTTTTTCGAAAATTCGGTTGATCCCTAATATGTAGTATTACCACCAAAAAAATGCATATACTCATTTTGGTAAAACATTTATGAACTATATTATAAAAAATCAAATTTTACTATCAATTACAAAAATTACTACTCCATTAATAAGGGCAAAATATAAATAATAGAGGACAAGCCTGATTTTTATATAAATTTTATTTTAAAATTTGTGGTATTTCTACTATATAAATATACATATATAAAACAAACAGTATAAAATTACAAATTTTCTTACCATATAACAAACCTAACATTAAAAAGTATACTACAATTAAATTTTAAAATAGATATGTACTTTACAAGACAGTGAGTAAAAGAGTTTACAGGAATGCAAAAATATAAAATACTAACATTAAAACTATGAAAATATAAAGTAAAAATTATCCAATATTTGTTATCAAAATACATACCTATTTGTACTGACAAGTCAATATATTCAACTATAAAAATTAAGTCGATAATTTTGTTCTTAAGAGAGATTCAATTTTAGAGTTTTGTTTTATTCAATAATTGTACTAAATCCAAAATTTTATTATATATCATTCAATTATAAAAAATAAAGTCAATATTGTTATGCTTAAGAGAGATTCAATTTCTAAGCCCTGCTTTGGTGAAATGTAAAAAAGTCTGGACGCAGCAAGTGCGTTATGGTGGCAAATTTTCGTAAAAATGC
Organism: Tillus elongatus; assembly: GCA_964006375.1. NCBI lineage: Eukaryota > Metazoa > Arthropoda > Insecta > Coleoptera > Cleridae > Tillus > Tillus elongatus. Next base: position 53,004,543 of record OZ023266.1, read on the forward strand.
TTAATATGTCTCGTTTTTAAAAGAAGGACATTTGGTTGGCATTTGGTAACAATATACTGTATTTCATTAAAATGGCTTTGTTGTTTCAGAAAGTACAAACATTTTCTGAAAATAAATTTTAAAAGTTCCAGAAAAAACTGGTCTGATTTTCCTGGCCAACGAACCTCTTTAAGCTCTTTACACACCTGCCAGGATATAATTATTCACAAACAGCTTTAGGACCAAAATTGGAAAAAAAAATGTATTACAATTTGCAAAAATTTCTTTTACAGAAAATCACCATTTTTTTTACACAAATTGCCTTCAGTAATGTTTACACTAAATTATATCTTTCACAAAAATTCGACAACTTTTTTCTTTACAATAACTTACTAAACATTTATGATTAATTACCAACATATCACAAAAATCTTCCAAAAATAACTTCCACAGAAACACTAAAATAAAAACATTTCTACGAAAACTTTTAAAATTCAGCTACTATTTGAGGGTGCCCATATACGGCAGCTCGATTTTTTCGATGAGTAATACAAAGAAAAAGCTCCCGGAATTTGTCATTTCTATGGGGCTCCGCTATCTATTGATAAAAACGCCGTTTCACAATTTGTGATATGTGTTTGAAATATGTGCCAAAAACGTGAAAAATTGCAAAACAATTGAAATAACTCAAAAACAATGAACGATATCAATTTTTTTCTTACAAGTATGCATTATAAATCGCTGTAAAACACAAAAATGCAATAAAATAAGGGGGTGTTCTGTTAAAAAAAGAAAGTGTGTATCTCCAACGACTTATGGGCCACCCTGTGATTGTCAAAATAAGTTTATAAGATGCAGATCGAGATACCCTATAATTAACGTATATACTTTTTTTGTCATATCTTGTATGATAACGGATATATTGAGCTTTGCCGTAGAAAAGCGTCACCCTGTATATGTGTAAACAGACAAAAACTGAAACTGACCCCGTATATGGCTTTTTGGGGTTCTAGTTCACGCTTATTTGAAGAAATCTTTTTAAAATTCATAAGTCGCTGTCTTCACAAAACGATTTTTTTCTACGAAAATTTGCTAAAATATAGACTATTAAACGATAAACTCTATAGCTGAAACTACAACCGAAGCATCAGAAAGAGGGTCTCTTTGGAATGGATTTTCTGAAAATATTTTAATAAAATGAAGGACAGTGATGGTTGAAGCTGAATCTGAAGGCTTTGTAAAACACACTTCTTACGACATATCGTCTAAAAAATCCGTATTTGTTCCAAATTCGTTGTCTGAAAATTGCAAATTTTGACGTTTCAAATCGCGACTTCGACGTTTGAAGAAGAAAAATCATCAAATTTTCAAAATATTTTTTCTGCTACTTCTTGAGGTTTTTGCGTCAAGAAAACTTAACCGTTGGTTACAATATTCAATTGGTTTTGTTAATCACACAAAATATTTTGTTCTTGTGCTTTCCTCTGATCACCAGTGGCACCCATTTTTTCCCCTTAAAATGTCTATAACTTTTGTTCCTTTCAACTTAAAGATCTGAATTTTGGCGTGTAGGGTAAGTTGGGTAGTAGAAACGTATATTCCAAATTTGGTTGTCATAGCTGTTATTTTCGGAGATACGAAAAATTTCCGAAGGAAAATCAAAAATATTCCCGGAAAAACTGGTCCGATTTTCTTGGCTAACGAACTTATCCAAGCCACTTGCAAAAGGAAGGTACGTACCAAATTTCATTAAAATCGGTCCATGATTTTTTGAGTTATCGATACGATTCAGAAAAATGTGATCCATCGAACTGTGATGAAAAAATTTAGGGTTACTATTTTTTTTAATGGATAAAGTAGTGGGGGTAAAATAGTGGGAGTTTAATTTTTTTAACTATGATTATAAGATAATGTTCGACAAATTAAACTTCACGTGTCTCAGCGTTTTCCACAAAAACTATTTTTTGCCGAATAATGAATTTTATTCCATAAGTGTGTTTCACACTGTATACACACACACACACACAAATATATATATATATATATATATATATATATATATATATATATATATATATATATATATATATATATATATATATATATATATATATATGTGTGTGTGTGTGTGTATCTCCCCATTAGTGAATTTTTCGTTTTACGAAAAATTCGCTAAAAAAACCAAACACACAAGACAAATCCTGCACCCAGAAGTCATATACTTATGCACTGGGAGCTTACACACCTAATATAGTGTTGTCTATATGACTGTAAGCTCTCCACGCACAAGTCTAATGACTTCTGGGTGAGGAGTTTGTTTATTGTGGTGTTATAATAATATTATATATTATTATTATAGTATTGAGTCAATAGAAGAGTACAAATTTGATCACAGCTATGGGACAAGACAAAGGGAGCTTATAGTACCTATTAATCATTTGAGACTGTATGAAAGGAGTCTACTATATATGAGAATTAGTATTTATAATAAATTACCTGAATATATTCGAAATGCAGTTAATTATCAGGCATTAAAGAAAGAGCTAATTAACTATTTAATTGCCACTTAACCTTATTCTCTTAAAAGTGTTTTGATATGTAATTTTTTTTATAAGTATATTATCTCTTTTATGGGTATATATGTTACATTTTAGTTTAGTTAATTGCTTTACTTTTATTGTTATCTGGTTACATATTAGAAAATTAATTGTTTCTCTACAACTCTTTTTTGACAATTATTAATTTTGTTTGATATGGTGAAGTGTATCGCTGTGTTAAAATTTTGAATAAATTGTACTATTATTATTACTATTATTGTGTACATCAAATAAAGTTGAATAATTTACATTTAAAATATTTTTTAATTAAAATATCTTTCATGCATTTCAAAAATCTTTATATAAGTACATACTGAACACAATTTTTTCGTCATATTTCAGCTTTACTCAACGTTTTGGAGAACACTTTGTTAACAGATAGGGAATAACAATAACATATGGTCAGATTTAACACATATTGAGTATTTAATGCTTATACTTAATGAACATTTACTCTTATAGCGAAAATTAGGCGATTCATGTTCTTTAATTGGTTAGAGGCACATAGTGAGTTTTTGCAAACTGGGAAAAGAAAAATCATATTATGTTAAAGAACCATAACAATGGAACAACAAAAATGTTCGGGACACAGCAAGTGCCTTATAATAGTAAATTTTCATTAGAATTGTAGACTATTAGTAAGGTATATTATTAAAACTAATTCTTATATTTAAATGGAGCTGGGAGACCGGTTTTAGAGGCCCCAGTTAGCGATTATTTGAAGAAGTCTCTATTTTCTATGGAGCTTGAAAATTATAATTTGGTAGAGATATTTCTAAGTACTGCAAGTCTCTTAAAAAAATGGTGTTACAAATTTCATTAGAGTCAAGTTTTCTAGAAAAAAATTAATTATTTACAAAGGGAATGTACCTGCCAAATCATAAGTATGGTAGGTATTTTCCTTTTAATTGCTTGGATGGTTTTGTTTTAGTCAACCCAATCGAACTAGTTTTTGCAAACAAAACAACAAAAAAGGTTTTTTAACATCAACTTTTAGTTATCCGCGAAGCTCATTATGTTATTTTTCTTTAATTTAGTACCTACGCTGCATTTACATAGGTTGTTTATTGTGACATATTTTTGTAGCCTGTTCGTTTGAAGTTTGAGCATTTGTTTGCAATAGCAGCATAACCCTGATATATCTGTCTGACTTTGTCTAACATTATAGGCACCCATTCAGAGGTAATTTCAGGTTATATCGTAAATTATTTATTTTTTATTTGGTTATAACTCAAAATTTACTAAACCGATTAAGTTTAAATTTGGTACAGAGGACCACTTTTATGATATCTACATACGTGTAAAGTTTTAGTTTCATATTTCTAGTAATTTAAAAGATATTGCGTTTTCAAACAGTTTTTCCCATTTTTTTCTAAAAGTATTTGAGTGTCAAAACTGTCTAACGAACTCATCCAAGCTATTAAAACAATGAAGGGAATTGCTAAATTTGGTTTCGATTGGTGAAGTATTTTTTGAGTTATCGGTTATATATATATATATATATATATATATATATATATATATATATATATATATATATATATATATATATATAATTTTTTAACTGACCCCAGTTCACGCTCATTTGAAGAAATTTTCCAAAAATCTTACCATCGATACCTCTGTATTAGTGAATTTTCTTAATGAAAATTCACTAAAAATATTATACTAATGAGTTCGCCTTTGAAAACAGACATTTTCTTGTATGTCGTAATGTTTGGTTGTTACGTCAAGTAAAAATTCATTTTGTCAATTATAGTCAATCGTAAAAGGTTTTCCTTTATAATAAATAGTCAGAAGAACTGTACGTAACAGAAATGGGTTTTAAGGGGTCAAAGTTTTCAAGACAAATTATTTCTGACATAACCGACACTTCATGATTACTTTATTTATAATTATTGCTAATATATTCAACAGCCACACAACGTTGCATGGGTCACCATCGGCGAACACTGTGTGCTGTTGAATGTCCTCAGAAGGCTTAGCCTAACCACTGAGTATATTTGCCAATTCAAGTTTCCTTCAGGAAATAGCAATACTCAGGTTAAGTTAGAGTACTTACTATGTTTACAAATAAATGAGATCTCAGTAGGCCATGAAAAATGCAATTTAAGTTAGCAATAACTTGTTTAGTAATTTCTGATTTGCCAAATGTATTTTTTCAATATGTCAAGTGTCAAATAGATCACTATAAAGTCAAACATAGTAACAACTCTTCTTGTGTATTCTTTTAGCTCAATTTGGTGGTGCAATGGAAAGAAAAAAGACATATTTTAGTTATGTGAAACTGAATTAATGTAGTACAATTTCAAAGAGATTCATATGAAAAGAATATCATAGGATCAAAAAGAAAATATGCATAAATTTCAATTCTGGTATGTTAATATTTAAAGTACATACATACAATTTAAGAAAAGGTTTTAGTTTTAGGCCAAAATTTACTTACTTAGCATTTTATTAACTGTTCCAGCTGCCTTACTTGAAAAAACCATTTTATCGAACAGAAACTTAAGAGACCATCATAAAACCAGAAGGGAGAACCTCAAGGTAAAAACATAGTGGGGCAGGCCTGGCCTCGCACATTGCTGTGAAATAATGTAGAATCAGTTGCCTGAAACTCGCTCCGTGACTGGGCCTCCAAAGGCCATACTCTCTCCGTGGTAGTCCAATGCACGCTGCATTTGCCTTGTATCAGCAGTTATAAAAGAGATTCGTTCACTTGGTTCTTATTACAAACCTAATAATTTTTCTATGGTTAAAGCGAAGAGATTATCATCATAGAAATCTTGTACAATTCAACTCCACCAAATCTCAGTCTTGCTTTCTATCTCATTAGAGATACACCAGCCCTAGACCCATCAAATAAACAACCAAGTTATTCAAAGTAATGGGTCCTTTTCACTTGTTGGCATTTGTGTGGATCGAAATCTCAATTGGCACCAACATGTCACATCAATTGCAGAAGCGGCTGCTAAGAAATTAGGTTTCCTCTTCCGGGCTCGCAAATACTTTTCACCAGCTAATCTCTATACCTTATATACTTCACAAAATAAGGCCAAAGCTCGAATACTGCTCCCACATCTGGGGTGCCGCTGCCGCTTCTACTCTCGCTATCCTGGACGCCATTCAGAAGAGAGCTATACGTCTCATCAGTGACCCTATCCTCACCCAAAAGCTGCCATCCCTTGCCCACCGACGTGCCATTGGTGACCTCTCTCTCTTTTATAGATATCTGCACAGGCACTGCTCAGAGGAGCTTTCTCTCATAGTTCCTCTACCTGCTGCCCCCAACAGATCTACCAGGGGAACAAAGAGAATGCACCCTTTTACTGTCCAGATCACCAGACATAGAACATCTTGTTTGCCGGCCAATGTTTTTCCTTCTCCTCCGAACCTCCAAACCTTCAAGTCCAGAATTAACAAGCTGCCTCTTTCCCCCTTGTCGACCCACACAGTACGATAGTATTTAGGCTGTAAGCCCTCGTGGTGTGGTTAAATTAAAAAAAAAAACAGAAAAAAAAAGATAACGAATAAAGACATTCTAATCACTGAAATGTTCTGGAAGTCTCGAATATGGGACCAACAACACAAGTCTCACCATAACACATGTTTTGGATAAGTTTAGGCTGCTTATCTAAGTGTATTGTTTTTAGATTTTTGGTTCTATTAGCCGCAAGATGTAATTAAACATCTAAATCGTTCGTAAGTATTTATAATATTCATCAAAATATCCGTTAAGTTGCTGGTACAAATTATAGAATTCACAAAGTCTCCTCCAGTCTTGATTAACTGGATGCACATTCTATCTCCAGTTACCGTTTTTGGACAGTAATAATCGGAGAATTACAGAGCATTAAGAGTGAGTGTCACTTTCTGATTCGGTGAACGTTTTAAGTGCCACTTCAATACAATTAATGAAACCTTACAATCAGGATGAACAGCTACGTGAACTTCTCTATTATGTTTTTCAGCAGCGAGTGTGGATGCGTGGCAATCTGCACAGCAAGATACACAAGTATGTGTGAGGTGATATGAACTGTCCCACTTTCTTTTTACCTTAAGTCTGTATTAAGTTTAAACAAACAGATTTAAATTTGTCTGTCTAAAATTTCATCAAACATGCTTCAAAAATGAATTTCAAGAATGAACATTTAACAGACTGTTAAATGTGACCTCATTTACATTTTGCTACTATGAAGTAGGGATATCATATGGTACCTGGGCCGAACCAGGTACTAACTAAATCGGGTGCATTTTCTTAAGCCCAAGTACCAGATTTTATCCATAAAATTTGTCAAGATTTGTGACTGTGACATATTCTAGTTGATTAATAGATGCCTTATTGAATATGCAAAATCAGCTTCTATAAGTAACAGCCAGTAGTCATCATATTTGTTACAGAAATAAAGTTATTAATTAAAATTGAATTAAATATTCTATATCTACTTGTTACATGGAATAAAACTTTAAGGCTTGTGGAATGAATAAGTTACTTGATGTGTAATTTAAATTTTAAGTTCAAACTTCATCCAGTTATAAAAATTGTTTATTATTATTTTTAAGTCTGATGAGAATAATGGATAGCTTACACTAGACTAATTATTATTAGAAAGTTAAGGAGATGATGTTTATCTTTTTGTATTTACTATAAAACAATAGTAATAGAAATAAATTCTTGCTTCAGACTCGCAGATATCCAAGTATTCTTTTTTGATAAGTGATTTTTATTTTTACCCAGGTAGAACGTGCCTTCTATGAACCTGAACTCATTATACAAGGTGGTCAAACCAAAACGGACGCTTCTGTAATGGATAGTACATAAAGGGGTGGGGTCGAAAAAGGTTGGCAGCCCCTCAACTGGTAGCACACATCAGGCAGTTTCGTTACACATCAGGCAGTTTAGTTGCAATGAAAAACTGGAGCGCGGGGTATCGCGTGTTTACTGTAGAGGAATTTACTCGCAATGGTGAGTCTAATGCGGCTACTCGACATGCGTTTGGTCGTCGGTTCAACGTCGCGCCACATGATATGCTTTTCGCCTAACACAATTCTGAGGTGGGTGAATGATTTTCGCATACACGGTAGTGTGAAGCTAGAGAAGAAAAAAGGTGGTTGAATGACGTTTGTTTTTCAGAATCCGACCCGGTCAACCAGATGTTGTGCTCAAGCATTCCGAATCCGTTGCGGAAGTTTAATGAGCATTTTAAAGAAACATCTTAAATGCCACCCTTACACAATAATGGTGTTTCAAAACTCCTTCCAACTGATTACCGTCAACGGGAGCGATTCAGTGCGTGCATGTTGGAAGTTGTAGAGGATGAAGATGGCGGTGAGGTTTACAGATGAGGCCCGCTTTTACTTGGACGGTTTTGTCAACAAACAAAATTGTCGTTATTGGGCATCTGATAAGCGGCGAGAATTACATTAACAGCCTCCTCTACACAGTGAAAAGGTGGCAGTGTTGTGTGGACTTTCCAAACTCAGAATAATTGGGCACTGCTCTTTTGAATATGAGAGAGAGCAAGCAGTGACGTTCAACTCCCAGCAGTGTCTTGCTATGTTTCAATAATCTGTCATCTTGAAGAAAATGAAATTGACACTGACAAATTATGGTTTCAACAAGATGGGGCTACCAGTTCACACGACAAGTATTTCTATGAACTTCCCGAGAACGATTTTTGCCCAACGCGTGTTACCGGAAATGTTGGATGTTCCCTGGCCTCCATGCTCCCTGGACCACACCTCCCCCCGTGACTTTCTTCTTTGGGACTACCCGAAGCCGAAAGTGTATGTCGCCAAATTAACAACCATCCAAGATTTAAAGGAATGCATCAGAAATCAAATCACTGCGATTCCAAACGATACCATGGAGAGGGTCATGACAAACGTCACGGACTGCCTGGAAGAATGCATTGCAACTGAGGGTCGTCATTTAAATAATATTATTTTTCACACTTAATGTTTTCGAATTTTTTCCCTTTGGCAACAAAATTTTGTGAGTTTCTCTACACATTTACGCTCATGTTCAACCCTGTAAATTTGACAAGGTTTTAAAATTCGTCCGTTTTGGTTTTACGTTGGTACAACGAGCATATAAAGTATAGTACAAAATCCATAACAGCTGATGGCAAAATGAAACAGCGTTCCATACTTTATGCGCTGACTGTATAGTAATAAGATAATGCGAAAATAAAACTGTTTTGAAAATCAGAGTATAATTTTGATTGTAAATTTGCATCACATGGAAAATTATAATAGCAGTGGGAAACATAACATTTTGGTATTACAAATATCTTAACTGATATCAAATTTTTTCAGGCACTTAATTTATTCTTCACTGTTACTTTAGAACCCACAATTGGACAAGCTAAAAACCAATAAATGATAAAAAATTATTACATTACATTAAGACTTTCAAATCAAAATGGACAATTCAGATCTTGAATATTAAACTATAATATAAAAAAAAAACAATCTCAGTTCCTATTTCAATGATATAAAATTCTTACATTAGATTAAAAGTTAGAGATCAAAATGGACGGACATTTCAGATCTCAAATATTAAACTAAAACAAACAAAAAAATATTTTGTATAAAAACATGCAAATGGACGGAATGTTAAACGTAATCACATTTTTCACAACCATTTGACCAGAAGTGTGAAGGCAGTAGTTAAAGTTAAACTTAACAACGAGGCACTCAATGCTGAAACTCCAGCATGACAGTCTACGATTCTACGAGCTCTCATGAAATTACTACCCAAGTAAGTTGAGTAATATCGTTGGTCTAGTGGAATCACTTTCAATTGTGTGGTTGCATCTTGGAAAACGAGATCAGAGTAAGGTGGAGCTGATGCAAACATGTTGAAACTGAAAACACATAGGTACATATAATTATAAACAAAGCTTTGTAATGATTTTATGGCCTATTTGTAACATTTTACTAACTTAATTTAACAAATTCTATACTATTTAAGTATGCCCAAGACAACTGTTTTTAGTCTCTGTAATTAAAAGGTTTTTGTTAATGTCAGTGGATTCTGCAGTATTGCCGTTTTTCTAAAAGGAAATGGCTGACGCCCATTTTATGGTTAATAATATATGATCTGAAAGCTATTACGAAGAATGTGAAACTTCTTTCTAATCAAAAATGTTCTAACAACACTAACAAGACTTGGAGGGCATCCGAAGTAGCATTTTTTATCTGGGTCGGAATCAGCCTCTAGCCTTCCATACATTTTCCCGGTAGTAGGGAAGAAAGGGTCAGGGCTGATAATTTACAAAATTATTGGTTGGTTATACACAGTCTAACAGGGTGGTTTTACGAGCCATTTGCTTTTCTTTAATACAAAGATTTTTAGAAGACTTACACTGTAATTATTATTTTTATTAAAATTTATGCAAATGCTCACTTAGATATATTTTTTAAAATTGACAATGCTCAAGCGGCAGAACGTGTATTCAAAAATTACCCCTTGTTACCTTAAAAACAATACTTAAATTTAACGACCTTCAAGGGAGGTCCTACCTGAATTTATTTGGAACACTAAAACCGAGCATTTGGGACGAATTCCCCCCAAAATTTCCTAATTCATTCCCTGAAATTTCACTCACTTCTAAATTTACTCTCAATTTATTTAACAGAAACCCTTGACATTATGGTCGCAGCGGTAGTTCTCAGCCCCGAGGCCCGCTGACCACAAACTCCCATTTCTCTTCTCTGTCGCGGAGTCCCCAAAACCATGAGTTTGCGGAAATTTTCTGTTGCAATTCAAGTGGCCTCTTTTGAGGTTACCTACTTGCGTAATCATCCACAGTGCAGTTTAGTTACATTTCTTTCACCATGCATCAAATTGACCGTTGTACCGCATATTTTAGCTTGCTAAGGTGTTCTTTTTATTAATCAAATTAAATACACACAATTTCAACATGCTGGCAGCCTATATATTTTATGCATATTATGATGGATATGTTTACGCTTAAAATATTTAGTTCTATGGCGATTTTTCATAGACTTTTTGAGATCCAATCCAGTAATTCTTTTACATTCTGTTCTGAACATTTATGTAGAGAGAAATTTCATAAACTAGCTACCTAAACAGATAAGCACCTTGCTTACAACAGTCTCTACTTATAACTTTTTGTGTTTATTGGAGCTGCTGTGACAGCATCCTACCTGGTTCCACACGGAGATGGCGACTCTGTCGTACAACTTAGAATACCTTGTATCTTGTTTAATTTTGCCCTGTGGACTGAGGTAAGTTTGGATAATTTCGTAATATTTTGATACCAAGAATCTACTGCTGTTGTGTATTACTTTTGGACCAGCCTGTACATTATTTATTTGCAACAGAATGCAAAATACCAATAAAAATAGTTATCGGTTATCGATTTTAAGTAGCAAGAACTTGAAATATATATTTAAGTCTGGTAAACTAACTCCTTACTAAATATTTCATCTTATTTAGTTAACTACCCACACTTACCTAAATTCATCTGTTGTCTTTCTACCATAGAAAGTCTGTCCATATAAGAATAGATTTATATACGCATTGATCTGCTGTTGATTATAACCATTTCCACCTCTGGTAACAATAGCATTAGCTTTCACTTTACCTAAGTTACATTTTCTGTATTCATTAATTTCAGCTCTCGTACCTAAAAAAAAAACAAAGATAATTATATTAACAGTGTTGTTAAAGTTTAATAGAATTAAAGTTATAGTTGTATATTCTACAATAAAAAATTAATCAGTTGTGTGTAGCCACTAGAAAGAATACATTAATAAACTAACATAAGTGAATCCAAAAGGGATGAGTAATCCATAACAAATTAAAAATGAAGAAAATAAAAGTCTTCTATGTCCACAACCAATCCACAAAACAAAAATGGTTCAATTATTATTTCAGTTGCCTCTTAAAAGATGTCACAGAAGGAGCTAGCACTACAGAATCATCCAAGGAGTTACAGCCGTGAAACACCCTGTTGGATAAAAATCTCTTGGTGAAATCGTTCCCTTACCAGCTGGAATGAGTAGCCAAAAAAGTCCTGGTCACTCAGTACGCAGAGATTACTAACATCTATTGAGTAGCACCCAAGAAGAGCCTTGAAGTGATAAGACCAATTCTTCCATGGCACGCTGTTATATGAGGTAGACAATCCTGACTAGAGAGATTGTGCTTTTGATCCATGAACTTTGATATTCGGCATTAAATGTTCTCCAGAAGTTCTATATCCCGCTTTAGACCTAGACTCCAGAATGGAACTGCATATTCAAGAATAGGAAGCATGTAAAACATGTAAATTGAGGTAAGGCAGTTTGCAGCTAGATACAGCAAAGGTTTGGATATTAGCTAGCCAAGCCTCCCTTCTGCATCAATTCAGCAGAAGACCCTCTAATAACCAATGAGGTTTTATCAGCATAGAGGGTAACTTTTCCTAGCGTTGTACAGCAAAGCTTATTTGTATAGACAACAAAAAGCAGCGCCCCGAGAATGCTACCTTGCAGTACCCCGCGACTGCCAACCCATAATTCCAACACAAAGTTCCCCTTTCCATCGGCTACCTTAACACATTGTCTTCAGTTTGTCACACTTGTTATATTTATATAGGTTGTATTGTCACTATGTATACTTTTCAACTCAACTATTATTTACAACTTGCGCTTTTACACTCGATTGAGTTACTCAGGAGATCTCACAATTTTATTAGCTGCCTGTGTATTGCATTTACTTAAATGCACGTATGATGGAAGTTTATTACGTATACTTCCTAATTTAGAAGAAAACACTGAATTTTTACGGTACCACTGTACTTGGGGCGTACGAAATACATGAACAGTATTTGAGTTGGAAGATTGGAATCTGAACTGAACTGATTTAAGCACACGAGCGGTATTTTAGTAGAATACTGGGATCTCAAGAGGTCCCAAGAAGCTAAGAAGATGAGATCTGTGGAAGAACTGTGTTTTATGAGAGGCCTGCTTTTATAGAGCTTCCGGGTGGCGCTAGTTGACATAATGTCAGTAATGCAGGATGGCCAACCGGTTAAAGTATTATTCCATAGTACAGAAATCAAATGGGTACATTCTTGGAAGATTTTTAAGAACACGTCAAATACAGATAAAGGTATTAAACTTAAAGCAAAGGACCTAACAGTAAATATGTAATTTTTGTATGGTATTATTCAGGCGTAAACTGAATGCAGACATTCATACAGAGACAACTAGAGGCTAAAGATTACCAGCAAATTGAAAAGGATTGTGAAATCCAGAGAGAAGTAACTCCAGGTAGGAGATTAAAAGATCAGTGCAAAAGAAGGCAGATAAAGGAAACAGGGGCGTGCCAATTGTGTTTCTCCAACAGTTATATCTCAGTGGAAGAACACAAATAATTCACCTTAAGAGGGACGGTGTACGATAGGTTTCCTCTGTCCCACCAATCAGTTTATGAGTCCCGCAGTGTATCCTTGGACGGCTTCTTTTTATCAATTATATGACTGACCTGAAAGATGGGTTTGATGGCAAGATTGATTGCCTTATGAACTAAGCGGACGATACCAATTATAGTGAGCGTGAAACTTTTTCCTGACTCGCTTTCAAAATGTGATATTGTAATTAATGATGAAAAGACAAAATTCATGTTGTTGAGAACTAAACAATATGGATCTATTACTTTCAAAAAAAGCAGTTTTAGGTGGTCAGTTGGTGTTTTTCGGATCATCTACCAGATTGCTGGGAATTCATGTTGATAAGTCTTGAGTGGGTTTGCTCATATAGAAGAGTTATCTAATCAGTTGGGGTGTGCTTGTTACGCAATAATAATTTTAAGCAAATACTGGGATTCTAACGCAATGAAAACTGTATACCACGCTAATTTTTTTAACCATTTGAGATTTGGTATCACTTTCTGCAGCAGCAATGTGGACTTCCAACAGAGTTTTTCTGATACAGAAAAAGGTGATAAGAATTTTATTAGGCTTGAATTTTAAGGATTCTTGTAGACAATCTTTCAAAAAGCTAGGTGTTCTGACAGCAACAGTGATATATGTATATGAAGTTCTAGTGTATCTGTTCAAACATAGGAATATTGTAGAGGAGCATGTAAAACAGGGCTGCTACAATACTAGCTCAGATATTTATAATTATCCTGAACATCGTTTGGGCTTATATGAGAACATATGCTGTATGTTAGTATTCAATTCTACAATAAGCTTCCTTCAGAACTCAAGGAATGTAACACTTTTTCTATTTTTGAAAGAAGTTGTATGACAGGCTGTTGAACCATATAATTTGGCCGAATGTTTGGAAGCCTTTAGCTGATCGGTTTCAAGCCTGGCAATGTGTTTGCACTTTGTGCTTACTGTAGTTCTGTTTGGATGTATTTTATTTTTACCTTGTACTTGTACTGAATTTTTACTTTCTTTTCAATGTTTGTAAACTTTTTTTTTTAATTATATGGTTTTTAATTCATGATTATTTTTATTAGCTTTTCTTGGCCAAGTTGAAAGTAGTGCTGTAGGCCTATAATTTTCTTTCAAGGTTTTATCACCCTTTTTAAACACTAGTATAATTTGTACAACCTCATGCCTCTCACGAAAGATCCCGCTCTGAAAGCACTTTATATCTATTAACTTACTTGCACTCCGCCATGGACGCAGGGCTAAACTGTCCCTGTGGATATTCCGGAGAATCTGTGGAAACAACTGGGGAACAAACCCCCAACAGATGTACTGGCTCTATGTAGTGGTTATCAGACCAATGATAACATATGGTGCCATAGTTTGGTGGCCTAAGGCACTTCGTGGTATCGCGACGGCCAAACTGGCTCATCTACAGAGACAAGCTTGTCTGATGATAACGGGAGCGATAAGCATCGCACCATCAGCCGCTCTGGAGGTCCTCCTTAATATTCCACCTCTTCACATATGGTTGGAGAGGGTGGCGAGGTGGACAACGTAGAGACTAAAACAAACGGCTGACAGTAAGCCGAAGGAAATCAGTCGGGGAGGGTCCGGACTCCTCGATGACATTGAGGGTCACGGGATTCTGGGAATGGTCTCAGACTTGATGCCTACAAAGATCAGTAGAGATCTGTCTTTCAAGACCATCTTGCCGGAAAGGAAGGACTGGGACCGAAATCAAAGGACCCTATTGAGAACCGATCTCTGCTGGTACTCTGACGGCTCCAAAACCAATATGGGAGTAGGAGCCGGCGCATATGGGAGCAGCACCGATGCTAGACTATCAGCTAGTCTCGGCAAGTATGCAACCATACACCAGGCAGAAGTGTATGCCATCGAGATGTGTGCAAGGGAAAGTATACAAAACCAGTGCACACACAAATCGATAAAGATATATGCAGATAGCCAAGCTGCAATAAAAGCTCTTGGTTCCTACCAGTGTAATTCAAAAACGGTATGGAGTTGTAAATCTGCCCTTAACGAACTGGGCAGCTGTAATAAGGTGTCGCTGGTCTGGATACCGGGTCACTCAGACCATGATGGCAATGTTGCGGCCAACACGCTTGCCAGGAGTGGTGCCCAGAGAGACTTTGCAGGACCAGAACTGGTGCTGGGGATAACATCATGCACAGCAAAACGTACCTTAAAGACCTGGACAGAAAGAATGACAATCCAGTATTGGCAAAATCTTCCAGGATTAGCTCACTCTAAGGCCTTCATAAATGGCCTGTCTGAGTCAAGGGCTAAAAAACTTCTAGAGTTAAACAGACAACAACTGAGTACTCTAGTCGGCCTGTATACAGGACACTACCGCTTGCGTGACCACATGCACCGTATTGGAGTCGGTCAGGAGACCGAGTGCCGGCTGTGTATGGAGAGTGACGAGACAGCAGAGCACGTACTGTGTTCCTGTCCGGCAGCGGACAGGATTAGATGCCTGCTCTTTGGCAAGATAAAGCTTGCTCCGGAGGATCTGGATCAACTTTCGCCCACAAAGATAATCGACCTCTGCAGGAGGCTGGCTTTGTTGGGCGAAATATAGACCTTTAGGCGTGAGCCACAATAGACCTTATGGTCGCGGTGGAGGGACCGGTATGGCCCACTCACATACAAACCTAACCTAACCTACTTGCACAAGTATCTATTGACAATTTATAAAAAGAATTATATTATTTTTGCTCACCATCAGGACACAACAGCTCAAAATCATCATTTAAATTATCTCTGGCCCACCACTCTCGTTTTTTGCCATTAGTATTCTCAGTCACAGTGGTGTGTTTTACAAATGCTACTTGACCTCCTCCCTCAACTAAACATCGAAAAGCTCCGGTATGACCATAATAATCTTCAGATGCATCTCTACGACAGTATCTGTAAAAATAGTAATAAGCAAAATTGTAGCTAATAAAAATGTATGGTTAAAAATCTTTGTATACTACTAATGTAAAATTGACAACAAAAAAAACACAATAGACAATTTGCATGTTTTTTTTCTTATCACACCTGATAGACGTCCCACAAAGATGATTTTTAATATCTTTTTCATTTCACATACAAAAATAACGTTGCAAAAAATATTTGAAAATGCGAATTTCATAATTGATTTCAAACACCACTATTTTGCCGCCATGATCTGTGACATCATGGTACAGTACAACAGTCAACTTGCTTCTCTGCCTTTACGTCCTGTGTTGCAAGTTATTGATTGCATCTTGGCTTCTGCATATGATTTTATTTGATAATATGGAAAATAAAGCTTATATACATACTGTATAGTACCAATGTGTACAAATACGACTATAAAAACTCCAGATAAACTATTTTTATTGTTCCAAAATGGGCTCAAATTATAAAGCAATGGTGCAAAGTTATAAAGTGGGATGAAATCCACAGTTATCTGAGAAAACCATCTTATATTGTTGTGAAAACCATTTTAATGTAAGTATCCCCTCATTTTCACAATGAATATTAGTGATATAAGGTTAAAATTCTTATCATACGTTATTAAGCTAGGTTCCAATTTCCATGTGGTCAAAGTATGTATCTGACATATTAACTTTACATATGAGGGCGGGTCAATAAGTCCGTGACTTTTTGAATTTCCCGCCTCTTCACAGGAAGGGCAACACTGCCCCTGCCAACAAGCATCTGTCAGTTGACTCCTGTTAAAATAAACAAAAATGGAAAAAAGTAAATTTCATGTGCTCATCAAACATTATTTTTTTGCGAAAAAAAAACCATCACTCAATTCAAGGCTAACCTTGATAAATACTATGGGGACTCTGCACCATCAATTTCCATGGTAAAAAAGTGGTTTACTGAATTTCGTTGTGGCCGAACGTTCTGGACGCCCAGTTGAGGTCGCTACACCCGAAACAATTGAAAAAATTCACAATATGGTGTTGGCCGATCGGTGATTGAAAGTGCGGGAGATTGTGAAAGCCACAGGCATATCACATGGCTCAGTGGTTTCGATTTTGCTTGATCACTTGTGTATGAGAAAGCTATCCGTAAGATAGGTGCCGCGTTTGCTCACAATCGACCACAAACACAATTGTGTGACAACTTCAAAGGAGTGTTTGGCGTTGTTCAACCGCAATAGGAACGAGTTTTTGCGCCGTTTCGTAACCGTGGACGAAACACGGATTCACCACAACACACCAGATACGAAGCAGAAGTCAAAACAGTGGGTTTATAGGTGCAAATCGGCGCCGAAGAAGGCCAAGGTGGGTTTGTCAGCCAATAATGTCATAGCGCACGTTTTTTTGGGATGCACGTGGTATAATCCACATTGATTACCTTCAAAAGGGAAGAACAATTAATGGCGAATATTATACCAACTTATTGAACCGATTCAATGACGATTTGAAGAAAAAACGACCGCATTTGGCCAAGAAAAAAGTTCTTTTCCACCAAGAGAATGCAAGGGTGCACAAATGTGTAGTCTCCATGGCGAAATTGCATAAACTGGGCTATGAATTGCTCCTTCATCTGCCCTATTCTCCGGATTTAGCCCCGAGTGACTATTTCTTGTTTTCAAACTTAAAGAAATGGCTCGGCGGAAAGAGATTTGATTTCAATGATGAAATCATCTCACAAACAAATACCTATTTTAAGGATCTCGACAAATCTTATTTTTCGGAAGGGATAAAATATTTGGAGAAACGTCGGACGAAGTTTATAGAGCATAAAGGAGACTATGTTGTGAAATAAAATGATTTTTTTGTGTTTCGTTAACAAAATCATGGACCTATTGCCCTGCCTTCGTACTACTCTTAGTATCAACAACCGGCAAAAATAATGGTTATTAATTAACGAGATTATTGGGTTTGCTTCCATTAATTATGTGTAATTAATTCAGACAAGATTGTTCTATCAAAAACATATGGTAGATTTGAGGTTATGTTGTGGTCATGTCATGTTGACTTCATTCGAAGCAAAACATATTACAAATGACTAGGGACACGAATGATACATCGATACCATCAGAGTATCGATACTTTTGCAGCGATACCTAGTACTTTTGGCATCAATACTTTCTGAGCGATATCTTGTTAGTATCGATACCGTGTATATATGCCTTCCTAACCTTCAGAGATATGTCATTGGTAACTAACATTGTAAATTGTAAATATTAATATTATTATTATCGCCCGTTCGTTGTCGTTTTTCATTTCTCGTCAGCCGTATAATCGTCGGTCATCGATGTTTTGGGTATTTTCTCTTCATTTCGCAATTTGCCGCCATTTTTTTGTCACCTGCTGTCTTAGGTTTTATTTGTAGAAACGAGGACCTTTATAAAGTTCTGGTGTAGAAAAACTTTTAAGCTATATTTTTATATTTACTGTGAACTTGTATGGTCAATCAATTGCCTACTCTAAGATTTAAGTGGTTTTCGAGCTTTTAAACTGGCTTCCTTTTATGCAAATAAATACTGGCAGGATAAGAAAATGTGGGACAATTTGACAAACGGAAGCCCAAAAGTGCAGTTATAAATTAACGTTTCTTATTTAGTTTTCAGTAATGTGGTTCTGTTTTATATTATTTATAAAAAAAATATAGTTCATTATGATCCTCATATATTTCATTTGAAAACGTAAAATAAGATACTTTTTACATAACCTAACCAACCCCAACAAGAAATGTCATTTGTCATTTATTAGTATCGGGTATCGGAGTATTGGGTATCGATGTTTTCATTGCGATATTTACTAGTTATCGATACCAGTCTTAGAGATGTCTGGTAGTATCGAGTATCGATACTTTAGGATCTATATCGTGTCCCTCCCTACAAATGACATGAATAAGACCATGATATACTTGGCTAAATATGTGGTCAACCAGCACTGACTTATTTACACATACCTTCCAGCTTTTGCTTATTTTATTTCACCACTTATGAAGTCTGGATTTTTCACCAAAGAATGATGTCATCATAAATGAGTCAATTCTAGTACTCACCGATAGCTAGTTCCATGACAAAGGTCACACATATTGTCATATGGGACACCTGTATTGTATTCTGTACTTATTGCACCTGGTACACAACTTTTTGAGAAATATTCAGCCGCAGCACGTATACTGTTGCAACCATATGGTCTCATCCAGCCATTGCTGAGTAAAAAGGCCAATGGATAAACCCATCCAGCTGCAGTGTTTACTCCACCATGACATGTTCTTTTACCTTGAATGAATAAAAACAATATTAAACTTTGCTATTATGGTTAAAAAAAAAGTAATCACAAGATTAGTAAATAAAAAATACTCCACCTCTTAAATAAGTTAATTCCGTGTCAGGATCTGATTCTTTTCCTACAGCAACAACATAATATTCTGGATCTTTTAAATTATAAACTTCGCTCATGAACGGTATTAAATTGTAATTGAGACCAGCTGTGTAAACATCGCTTGCATCCAACACTGCAACATCTGCAGTTCCATTGAAAATGGCCTGCATACAGTGGATTTGCGAGTGGCCTTTGTAACATTCCATTTCTGGTTTTAACAGCTGAGACTTCAGGGCAATCTGAAACACATACAAACATGCCTTTATAACAGAGGAATGTTGAAGAAAAAGTTCTTTCAAGGCCATAGGGCGATCAGCATAGTGAATTGGCCCTAAAGAGCTATGTAGATCATCTTTTTCGAGTATGTTGGTACTGATGAGGTACGTTGATCCTGCAAGTTTAAGACCTCTATCTATTTTGGTTTTTGAATCAATTGAAAAAAAATATTCATAAAATATTTTTTTCTCAAAAACGGCTTGATCAACTTGACTGAAATTTAGACACATTATAAAAATAGATAAAGGCTATAGTCGGAAAAATAACAGCTCATAATCCTTATAACAACTATTATAAACAGGCAATTTTTTTTCGAAATTTTTTTTCTTTATGATAATGTTCTAGAACAATTTGAAACTAACTTTTTTCCATGGCCTTTTTTAATGTAGAATAACCTCTTTAATTTTTAAATTAATCAAAAAAAAAGATTTTTCGATATGAAAATCGATTTATTTCAATATGTATACCTTTGAAACAACAGAAACGAAGCTTATTTGATTAATCTATAAGTGCAAACAACATTACATATTGAAAACAATAATGTGAAAACAAATTATAAAGAATTAGAATATATAAAAAAAAAGAATTATAAGCTATATTTAGACGTTGGTGTATAGTAGGGTCTTACCGAGGGCAACATATCCACCAAATTTCATCAAAATAACTTTGTAATTTTCAGAGAAAAAATTTTTTTTCAAAAGAAAACTCAAAATTTGAATAACTCAATTTTCTAAAAATGTAGAAAGTTGAATTTTAGTGTGTAGTAAGGTCTTTTACAAGGCAACAAATTTCATGAAAATATCTTTGTAATTTAAAAGATTTTTTTTGAAACATAACTCAAAATTTTCCCGGAAAACGTTATCCGATTTTCCTGACTAACGAACCAATCCAAGCCATTAATAAAAGAAAGACACTTGCCGAGTTTCATCGAAATCAGTTGCTTATTTTTTGAGTTATCGGTTGGATATATATATATATATATATATATATATATATATATATATATATATATATATATATATATATATTATATATATACATTTAAAAGTTGAAACTGACCCCGGATATGGGTTCTAGGGGTCCTAGTTTGCGCTCATTTGAAATTTTTTTTGCAAAGTCTCTCCATCGATTCCTCTTTATTAGTGAATTTTTTTAAATAAAAAAATTCCCCGAAAATGTATTATAAAAAAACCCTACTTACTAAACTTAATAATTATTAACTACTCACCAAGTTTTACTCTAGTTAGTTATACGTTATAGTAGTTAAAAAGTCCCTCAAAAAGTTAATAATAATAATAATAATTTATTGTGTCCAACAGACCAAGTACAGGACCAATTACAGGACACTTACAAACTAATTAGCGAGTGAGATTACCATAAATTAACAGTAACAAAATATTAATCCAAAAACAAACCTAAAACTACAACATTTCAATAGCTCTATGCAACAATGTACACAAACTGTCTCTAAATATATATGACTACGTGAACAAATGATATTAAAAGTTTCACACATTACATATATTGGAGATCTTAACATAACAACAGTCCTAGCCTGATTATTATAAAATAACATATTGTGCCGTTCACTCATCCTGGGAACATGAAAATTTATCTGCGCCAATAATTCCGGACAATCAATGACATTGTGTATCAGTTTATATAAAAACTTGATTGAGTCAACTCTTCTTAGCTTACACAAACTGACGAATTCAAAGCGCCTAAGCAAAACAGAATGATCGATGATCTCCGGATAACGCCCAGTTTCCTTAAACCACATATATTTTAGGAACCTTCTTTGGATAGATTCGAGTGAGCTTATATGCACACCATAATATGGGCCCCAAACAAGAGATGCATATCGTAACTTGGAAAGAACAAAAGTACAATACAAAGCTTTGAGAGCACCAAAACATGTAAACGACCCACAGTTCCGCACTATAAATCCCAAAAACCTGTTACACTCGTTTACTATGGTATTGATGTGAATGTCAAATGACAGTTTCTTATCAAACTGGACCCCCAAGTCCTTCACAGTCTCCACACGATCGACCACTAACCGACCCACAGTGTACTCAAACTGAACAGGGAAAGCTTTACGTGTGAAAGTCATGACCTTACATTTACTCACATTTAGTTCCAATCCATTCTGTAAGCACCACTCATAGAGCAAGTCTAGATCTTCCTGCAGTCTAACGCAATCATCCTGACGTCACTCTCATAAGCAGCTTCAAGTTATCTGCATAGAAAAGTCTCAGCACACTTAAACTACTGTCCAAATCATTGATAAATAATAGGAACAATAGTGGCCCCAGATTAGAGCCCTGAGAAACGCCCGAAGTAGCAATGAGCTCAGAGGACCTGAACCCGCCATAGCTAACAAATTGAACACAATCACTAAAATAATCCCCAAAAAGACGTAACATGCCATCGCTGAATCCATACGATACAAGCCTCCTCAAAAGGACAGAGTGATCGACACGGTCAAAAGCCTTCACAAAATCTGTGTAGATAACATCAATCTGACCCCCAACATCAATGCCGTCTGAGACCCACTGAGTGAAAACGGCCGAGTTTGTGACAGTTGACCTACCCCTCACAAATCCATGTTGACAGGGTGATATCAGTGTTTTCACAGAGTTGTAGATACCCTCGTATAGGACCATCTCGACGATCTTAGCAAAAATGCAGAGTAGAGCTATCGGACGATAGTTGATGACCAAAGATACATCACCAGTCTTAAATATGGGGCATATACGTGCTAACTTCCAGATCGCAGGAAACCGACCAGTGTTCAAACATAAATTAAATATGTAGCAAAGTGGAACAACTAAAACATCAACGCAGTCTTTTACAAGGAAAGACGGAATCTGATCTGGGCCAGATGCCATTTTACTGCTTAATTTTCTTATAGCTTTCTGTATCTCTTCTTCCGTAATTCTAGATAGGTGGATGTAATACTGATTAGGCTTTGAGTCAGACGCATTATTCTGTAAGTCAATTCTGCCGGCTGGTCTATAAACACTACCAAAGAATGCAGCAAATGCATCATCTATTTGTTGTGAGCCAGTTAGCGCATCACCGTTACAATACATCTGACATTAACCTTTCAATTTAGATTATTATCCACTGAATTAATCACAGTATCAGAATTATTTTGTCCACTTATTAAGCAACCCGAAGTAGTGGCCACCATAATAATAATTGTCTTGTTAGAACATGTAAACAATAACGAAATGATCTAATTAAAAATCAATCCGACGGGAAGACGAAAATTACTAGGTAGTAGGTACGCACGCTCTGTCAAAAGTCCACTACAAACTGGAAGTGTGTAATTTCATAGCGCACAACAGATTGCTTATTCGGTCATTTTCGACGATGATAGGCGATCTTTTCGCACTGAAGTATCGCATTTCCTGAGAACGCCGAAAAATACACACCGCCGCCCGACTGCTTTATATGGATATGGATGTATATAACGTCTGCAACGATTAACACTATACTTATTCTGATTCTGTGTTCATGGCTGCCAACTCTCTGCGATCCTCGATATACTAATTTTTATTTTTTTTTGAATGCAGGAGGTAAAAAGTAAATAAAAATTTATTAAAATATAGCATAGCAAAAATATTATTTTTTCCACGGCAGGCGGCAGTGCGCGCGCACGGACGCACTTATTGAGGTGCCCCCGTCTTGAACGTCACGAAATCATTGACCAACAACGAAAATGTCACCCGGTTCCAATAATTTGCCAATGCCGTTACAAGTATTGATAATTTCTTTTATTATAGTAGTCTAGTGTAGGTTGGCATGATACGCCCCTTACGTAGTATCCATTTGTTGTACAAATAGTAAATGGTTACATAATGGTACTTTCTTTTGGACAAAAAAACTTTCTTTGATATTCGTTATTAGAGCTCCTCTGATGGCAAGCATATGTTCCGTCACAAATCAAAACAAGCTTATTTTTAAGATCATAGTGCAAACGTTTTACTAATGGTGATGAATCATGACATCGAAAACCAAAGTAACAAGGTGACACATCTTTTTCGAATGATTGCATCACTTATTCACAATATTTTCAAACCAACTGCTCATCTTCTAATTGTAAATTTGCTGATATCAACTTGTTTGAATTGCCGGTACAGAGTTTAGATAAAAATACAATAAGAGCTTGAACTACAGTATGAGAATCTGTATTTCTTATTGTTGTTAATAAATCTCACAATTCAATTATATTCTCTTGTCGTAAGCCAATAAATATATAAAGTTGTTCATCAGGAATAGGGAAATAATCCATCTTATCAAGCAGTGTAGACACATTCAGCAGCAAACCTTTTCACATAATTTTAGCTAACTCTGATGATCTCAAAATGCTCCAATTACAGTATATTTTTCATAGATAGAGATGATCTTTATAAAAGCACTTATTTATCAGATCAAAATGATCTTAACAGCATCGATTTCCATCCGGAATGAAAGTTCATCACTTAAACATGGATTGTGTATGAGCATTTTGAGGAGCAACTACTAGATTTTTATTTGGAACAAAATATACAGAACAATATCTATGAGTTGTAACACTTCTTTTGGTTTGAACTTCAATACACTCCTCAGAATCATTGTATACAACATTCAGATTAAACGACGGATCGTCAGAGCTTGACAAGTCATCAATGGTAAGCTTGATTTAGTTTTTTATAATAACTAACAGGTATCTGAAGATGACTCATCTCTCAAAGATTTTTCCTGCTCCTCATCATTAATTTTTATTTTCCTATATTTTAATACATGATAATTTGGACACATAACATCACCAACTACAATTGCACATTCAAAGACAGTCGAAGACTCTTCAGCATCATATTGCGATAATTTCAGTATCTGTATAATGTCATAATATCTGGCTTTATTTATGTTACTAATTTATTAAGTGGCTTTTGTGATGTCAAGCCCTAACTTGTTACATATTGCAATAATTGGTCAATAAAGGATATCATAAGAAGAAGCAGGTCTTCCAACAGCCTCCGACATAAAATATCCAGACATCATCAGTTTCAAATGCTGATATATAACCCACTTCGCCAAGAGTCACCAAAGCAACATCTGTATCACCACCAGATTTTCGATCACCGCTACCAGCTTCTTCAAAAATATTTTTAAAAAAATCGCAAAAGGGGTGTCTATTTGGCATGAATACACCTGAGAAAAATCAAATGGGAATGGAAAAGGAAGATAAGGAAAGGGAAGATAAGGAAAATGAAGATAAGGAAAGTGAAGATAAGAAAAAGAAAGTGAAGATAAGAAAAAGAAAGTGCCGCCTAAAGCAAAGAACTGTACTAGAAAATTCGTCTTAAGATTCAGACAGACCTCTGCTCAGGTGCACTGTGATGTGGTTTTCTCTTCTGCTAGCTTTCTAGTTAGGAGAACAGCGTTATTTTGGAGTAAAAACGGGGGGTTGGGTTAGAGTTTTTATTGGAGGGTGGGGACAGTTTTTTGGAGTTCCTCTTCCCCTGGACTTCTATAAGCTGTTTTGTTTTACATTTTGTACTATACGTTTTTTAAATGTTCTTCCCCACCCAAAACCCGCATTCGCTCCAGGTCCCGTAGCTCTCTCGTGGGTTAAAACCACAATACTACTCTTGTGTTTATACATACACGGGTGCTTCTTAACGTGTTTCTAAAAAATGTCAGACAGCAGATATCGCGCTCATCTTCCATAAATCCAGATAATAAGTTAAATATTTTTATTTTCAATTGTGAAATAGAATGAGTCTGGCTATATTTTTATAATTTAAACCTTTATAGCTTTAAAGTACTCACCTTCATCTTGACACACTTCTCTTTTTCAGGATCTGAAGTGACACACAAAGTCATTCGATTTACTGGACAATCTCTAACTGCTAAAATAACATCATAAGTATGATATTTTAGATCATAAGCTTTGTATGTTTGCAAATCTTCGGAAATAGGAGTGAGGCCAATAGCAGAGTCCTGCAAATAATGTGCAATTATTAGTAAAGATGTATCCACCAATAAATTAAACAAACTCTACAGTAGAGTCCTTATCTTAGTATTAAAGACTTATAACGCTTCAAAACGTTATAATAATATGAAAGTAAGCAGACTGCAGTCGCTTCAGAATACAACAGATGGTGATTCATACATAATATCAGAATACTATCACTGAGAACTGTATAAGCAATTTCTATGTGCTTGTATGCAGAAGCAACTAATTTTGCTATTGCCGCTTCTTAAAAATAACAGACAATATTATATAGAGGCGGGCAATCACAGCATTATATAGCATTGCCAGATTGAGATTTTTTTCGTATTTGTACACTAATGAAGACACAAAATATGCTGTTCATGGATTTTATTCTCAAAATGAATTTCCAACACTAATTAAAATTAAAGTCTTTAGAAATGATGACAGCCGGACAGAGTTATTCCATGAATCAATAGAAAAGGACGAGATTGTGTTGTGGCGAAGGAGATACGGCAAGTGCCTGCTTAATGTCCTAGTTAGGGACCCAACAATCACGACGATAAGTGAAACGACGTAAAACAAATCATTGAGAAGGAATATAATGTACATACATATATACATATTTGTGACTGCAAAAGGATTGAGAAAAACAAACAGTATTTATTTACGTATCTATTATGCTCATGGCTTGTCTACATTATATTATGTATTCCCTTTTTACCTACTATTTTAGACTTTTTTTTAGAATAACAACGATATATTAAATCAGTTTCAACGTTAAACGATACATTAGCCTACAAGAAACTGCTACGCAATAATGCAACAACGTTACATGTGACAATATGCGAGGACTTACTGTATTTAAAACAAATGAGGCAGGTTCGTAATGAAGTGAAGACAATTTCTTTCACAGATTAAACTTGGTTAAAAGAAGGCTATGCAGTATGAAAAGTCTGGCGTGATGTAAATATTAAAAGCAGCCTTCTTAGAAAGCTTTTCCTCAAAGCTAAAAGCTCCTTCCGGCAAAGGGCATTGTTTAATTATAAATCAGATTAGCAGTAATAGTTTTTTTGGAGGATGGGCTGCTTTCGTTTAAGTCTTGAAAAACTGATGATTATCATAAAAACATGGACAGTAAGGTCTTTCCAAATCAGTTGTCATAATCGATAACACACTATCACAACCGTTGTTTGGCATTTTTAACAAACTTGGCATGGTCTAAACAATAAATAATGTACTATTTGGCTGAAAAAACATTGTGCCGAAAAAATACAAGGCTCAATTATTACTGAATATTATGTATATAAAAAAATCAGTTTATTCACTTATAAATTTAAAAGACAGCAGCTGTAGCGATGAAAGTGATGGGGGTCAAAGTAACACCAGCAAAAAAGTACAGGCTCTTAAATGATTTTATTCATCCATGCCGACAAATAGCTTTTTTGAACCTAGCATATTCCTTGTTAGACTTTATTTTATTTCCTCCCCTATTTATAAAATCTTGAATTGCAAATATATTTGGGAGACCCGGTATCTTTGATTATATTCTTTAAAATGTGTCAATAGTTTCACAAACCCTAATGTATATGAAAAGGTTTGGATATATAATTAAAGCAATTATTTCATCATCAAAGCCCTTTTTTATGACCCACCTATCGATCTTAAACCCCTCCACCCTTCGTTACCCTCCATGCTTTGTTCCCCACAAAACTCTAAACAGTGTGTATGAATCACAATCTATTATTTTCCATAGACCACAGAGACAAATATAGTCTTATTCCTAGCAACTGATTTGAATGAATTTACAATCTGAAAGAGTTATTAGACACATTTCAAGTAAAAAAACTTCTATAGTCATCACTGAGTGGTGGACGTGCCGCCACCTAGTTGTGGAACCAAGTAGTATGTTGTCATGTCAGCTCCAAATAACACAGTGTTAAAAAAATAGAGACTGTATACAACTAACTAACAATTTAGAAAATTGTCAGCCCTGGCCCATTTCTACCCCAATATGGGGACAAAGTATGTAAGGCTAGATGCATTCTCGCAACAATAGAACCGTAGACCGGTTTCGCTCTCATTAGAGCTCTTCAGTACAGCATACTAATTGCAGCAAAAATGCACCTAAAGTAATAAGGCTATAGTATAGCCAGCCTTTTAACACTAAGTGAGTGGTGGACGTGCCGCCACCTAGTTGCGGAACCAAGTAGTATGTTGCCACGCCAGCTCCAAATAACAGAAAGTGTTAAAAAAATAGAGACTGTATACAACTAACAATTTAGAAAATTGTCAGCCCTGGCCCATTTCTACCCCAATATAGAGACAAAGTATGTAAGGCTAGATGCATTCTCGCAATATATAGAGACAAAGTATGTAAGGCTAGATGCATTCTCGCAAGAATTAGAACCGTAGACCGGTTTCGCTATTATTAGAGCTCTTCAGTATGGCATACAAATTGCAGCAAAAATGCATCTAAAGTAATACGGCTATAGTATAGCCAGCCTTTCAACATTAAGTGAGTGGTGGATGTGCCACCACCTAGTTGCGGAACCAAGTAGTATGTTGTCACGCCAGCTCCAAATAACAAAGTATGTAAGGCTAGATGCATTTTTGCAACAATTAGAACCGTAGACCGGTTTCGCTCTTATTAGAGCTCTTCAGTACGGCATACTAATTGCAGCAAAAATGCACCTAAAGTAATATGGCTATAGTATAGCCAGCCGCAACTAGGTGGCGACACGTCCACCACTCACTTGGTGTTGAAAGGCTGGCTATACTATAGCCGTATTACTTTAGGTGCATTTTTGCTGCAATTAGTATGCCGTACTGAAGAGCTCAAATAAGAGCGAAACCGGTCTACTGTTCTAATTGTTGCGAGAATGTATCTAGCCTTACATTCTATAGTCATATTAAATTCTTGAGTTGAGTACTACTTGAAAAAAAAAAACTTGTCTCAGGAAAATATTCGTACCGGTACATACTTATATACTCAACTTACCGAGAAAAGTAGATTACCATGAATTCCATATTTAGGTGCAGATTCGAACAGATAGAATGTTTCGTAAAATGTACGATTATCAAACGGTCGATTATTTTCGTCATAACTGTCTCCGTTATTTCTGTTGTAAGCTGGGTCACTGTTTGTATTATAAACTGGATTTGATTGGTATGGGTCTACATTCACACCATACTGATCTCGGTTTATAGTGTATGGATCTCTACTAAACGGGTCATTGGCATATGGATTCCCATCTCTATTTGGCTCATTTTGGTATTGTGGTCTGTTTGAATCTTGATGTTGGCCATTGTCATCTCTATTTTGTGAATACGGATTGTTATTACGATCATTGTCATTTTCAAAACTCTGCCTTTTTGATCTATAAATTCTATTGCCTAGTTGATCGTATTCAGGTTGTGGATTATAATAATCATCTGGTCTGTGATTTTGATCATATTGTGTATTATTTTGCCTCTTGTGTGAATAAAGGTTGACAGCTTTTTCTAAGAACCTTTGCAGCAATCTGCGTTTTTCATATGAAAACGCCGATGTTGTTACTAACACATCAGAAGGTACTTTTCCCCAATTACATGTGGCATACTCATTGATTGATTTTCTTGACCCATCTTTACACAGAAGAACAAATGCATCTTCAGACAGTGTAGCTGTAACAAAAAATGAAATAAATCAATATACCTATAAAAATAAAAAAATAAAAAAAATTTAAAAAAAAACCTATAAATTTTATTTTGTTTATTTTCTATCTAACATGACAAATTAACTCCACAATGGCCGGTCCCAAGCCCGGCTGAGAAAGGAGGAGGGCTCCATCGCTCAGTCATGAGGGATGTAATACCGTAATCCTACCTAGTCATGTCTTAGGAGGGCCGGGAATGCTTGCCTTAATCGGTTGGAATTGTGAGGAGAGACCTCTATAAAAAAAAAAAAAACACATCGCATGCTTTTGGCCGATATCACCAGGCATTGGCAGTTTGGTAATTTTGCCCCTAACGTAATCCTCCCCATGGAGGTTAACCACAATTTTCCCCAGCTGCTCGTGGGAACAGCACATGGACACGGCAAACACAGAACCAAACGAGACGGGTAATAATACTCTCGATCTCCAGGCAACTGGAGAACCCATGGAGGTAGAAATGGGGGTTGTCCCCTCTCTTACCGCCAAACCGATTGAGGAGGGGAGGTCATCCCCTCCCTATCCTCCAAATCTCTGTCCTCCGATGAGGACCGGGAGCTATTAAAGTCTCCCGTCCGCCACAGAGAGGATCGGAGGAAAAAACAACAATTGCCTGGATCCGCAAGGAGACAGCTAAGTCGTCTGCTCAAGGTGGGTGTGCCTTATTCAACCGCCTTGAGTCAGGTACTGGCGGAAGTTGGGTCCCGCCAGGCTCGGGTGGGGGCCGAGTGCTCTGAGGGTACGATAAAACGACCCAAGCCCTCTACTGAGAGGGCCTTCAGCAACTTCAGACAGCAGTACACCACAACAGAAGGCAAAAAAGCCCCGAGAGGGTGCTGTCAGGAAGACATTCAGTGAGGTGGCTGGAGGGGTGAGAGTTGGCATTATCCACTCTGAATATCCCTCCTCTTCACTAAATAATGAACAACTGCTGCTTCTGCAGAGGTCTATCCTGAAGGCCGTGCAGTGCAGTTCAGAGGAAGAGCCAAGTATAAGGTTCCAGGGCTGTGCAAATCGGCCTGGCTGGCTCCTTATCACTTGTGCCGATGAAGTCAGCTTGCTTTGGCTGGAGTGAGTAGTTGAGGGGCTCCAGGCTTGGGAAGGGGCTCGTCTCATGCTGGTGAGAGGACAGGACCTCCCCAGGCCTCACGTCTGTGTGGCGTATATCCCGGACGGGGTGGATTCTTCATTGGCACCTGAGGATGTGCTCACCAGACTGAGAAGAATGAATGATGGCCTGAACACTCGGGAGTGGACCGTACTACACCGAGAAGCGGCGGGACCATCAGGACAAACATGGACATTTTCGGTTGACGAAATGTCCATGGTTATGCTGGAGGGAATTGGTTTCAGACCATAGTTTGGCTTTGAGCAGGTGTTTTTCTGGTCGAGGGTAAGGGGGTCTGCGGCTAAGCATAAACTCACAGCCGCTACAACCACCATCACCAGTCAGCCTACGGCGACTGGAGCAGGCACTTCTGAGAGTGAAGGGGAATCAATCCACTCGGCTATACCCTCAGGAAGTTTCACCACAGGGGGAATTAAATCCACCAGCAGAATGGGCCCCAATAGAGGATGTGGTAGGATACATTCTTCTACTAGAAACTCTAGAGGAAAACCACAGGGGAGTGCAAAATCCACCCCTCGTACGACTACCTTCCTCTAGGAAGCTTGGTAATCAAGCTTTAGTAAAGGAGGATGGCCCTGCATCCTAAACCCCAATCCTATCCTAACCCTAAACCTATTTCCTTACCATTCCCACTTTTTGACTATCCCCATTATTTCCCATGACCACCACTATTAGGTGCATACAAGCGAATCTGCATGCTACATACCTCCTTAGCATGAAATTAAAAGAGGAGCAGATAGACATTGCTCTTCTCCAAGAGCCCTGGACCGCCAATTCGGACCGAACCAAAGGGCTAGGTAATACTTCTGGTAAGATAGTAGAGGTGGGCTCTGGTACCAACCCCAGCGCCTGTATCTGGATCAGAAACAACTCGCAGTATTTTGCACTTTCAGAATACTGTACCAAGGACATGGCTGCGATCTATCTCATGACCACAACTGGAGGGACCAGGCTGAATGTAGTGGCCTGCTCAGCATACTTCCTCGGAGACAGAGATGCAGACCAACCTCCTCCAGCAGAGGTGCGGAAGTTGAACACCTACTGCAAGAGGAACAATTATCACCTTGTAATGGGGTGTGATGTGAACTCCCATCATCTGGTTTGGGGGAGCACGGACACTAATAGGCGAGGTGAGTCACTGTTTGAATACATATTAGGGGAAGAGCTGGTCGTCAACAACATAGGCGCGGAACCCACCTTTCTAACGGTTAATCGAAGAAAGGTTTTAGATCTCAGGATCAGCAAAAAAAGATAGTCTGGGGTCTATTTGGTGGAACAAAAATCTCGAAAAACTACAAAGAGAAGTGCGACATCTCTTCAATCGTGCAACTGGCAACTGGGAACAATATAAATCCGCTCTGACACATTACAACAAAGGGATAATGAACGCTAAGAGGGAGTCGTGGAGGAGATTCTGCGGGGACATTGCTAATTTGCCCAGCAGCGCCAGGATCCACAGGATTCTCTCACGCGACTGTGTCCAGGAACTGGGATCGATAAAACGACCAGATGGTTCCTTTACAGAATCACGGAAAGAAACGTTAGAGCTCTTAGCAGACACACACACACACACACACACTTCCCAGATTGTCTGCTCCTGAGCAGTGAAGATGTCCTGCCACCGGGGGTCGATTTAAACGCCTTCAAAGGGAAGACTGGCGGGTTGCTCGGAAAATAGTTACAGCCTCGCCAGTGAAGTGTGCTGTGAAACATTTCCAGCCATTCAAGGCACCAGGGGAGGATGGGGTGATTCCGGTCCTACTACAAAATGGACTGGAGGCTCTGCCATTCCTCATCAGGCTGTATAGAGCCAGTTGGCTTGGAACTATATTCCATCCAGCTGGACGGTGATTAGGGGGGTATACATTCCCAAACTGGGACGTAATGACCTCCTACCCAAATCACTGAGACCTCTCAGTGTAACCTCATTCCTCTTGAAGGGACTGGAAAAAATACTGGTTGGACACATTAGGGGGAACATCTTAAAAACAACCCCCTTAATACCCACCAGTGTGCCTACCAAACTGGCAAATCTACTGAGTTAGCACTCAATAACCTCATCGAGAAAATCATACACTCCCTGGATAACGGGGAGGTGGCGGTGGCTGCATTTCTCGACATTGAAGGAGCATTTAATAATGCACTCCCTCTACGAAGCCACTATCACTAGAGGGGTGGAACCTACCATTTGTGGCTGGATCAGAAGCATGCTTCACAATCGGACCGTTGTTACCTCGTTGCAGGGGGAGGTGGTCAGCTTCAGGACTGCAAGAGGGTGCCCTCAGGAGGGAGTTTTATCCCCCCTGCTTTGGTCCCTCTTTGTGGACGATTTGCTGGCCATCCTAGGGCTGTGGGAGGTTGAAGTCCAGGCGTATGCTGATGATCTTGTCATAATGGTTAGAGGCAAATCTGAGAAGGAACTTGCAAGTACTCTTCAAAAGGCACTAAATGTAGTGAATAATCGGTGTCGGAGGGAACAGATGTCTGTAAACCCCCGCAAAACGATCATTGTTCCATTTACCAGAAGAAGAAGGTTGGACAAATTAAAACCAACAATTCTTATGGGGGAAACGATTCCATTTATGGAACAAGCAAAATATCTGGGGGTTACCCTAGATAAGAAGCTCAACTGGGACGTACAGTTAGATAATGTAATCCGCAGAGCTAAACTGTCCCTGTGGACATGCCATAGAATCTGTGGAAATAACTGGGGAACAAACCCCCAACAGATGCGCTGGCTCTATGTAGTGGTTACCAGACCGATGATAACATATGGAGCCATAGTTTGGTGGCCCAAGGCACTTCCTGGTATCACAAGGGCCAAGGCTCAGCTACAGAGACAAGCTTGTCTGATGATAACGGGAGCAATAAGCACCGCTCCATCAGCCGCTCTGGAGGTCCTCCTTAATATTTCACCTCTTCAGATTTGGCTGGAGAGGGATGCGAAGTGGACAACGTACAGATTAAAACAAACG
This sequence comes from Tillus elongatus, assembly GCA_964006375.1. Taxonomy (NCBI): domain Eukaryota; kingdom Metazoa; phylum Arthropoda; class Insecta; order Coleoptera; family Cleridae; genus Tillus; species Tillus elongatus. The sequence goes on from OZ023266.1 coordinate 53,037,927, forward strand.
GCTGACAGCATGCCGAAGGAAATCAGTCTGGGAGGGGCTGGACTCCTCGATGACATTGAGGGTCATGAGATTCTGGGAATGGTCTCAGACTTAATGCCTACAAAGATCAGTAGAAATCTGTCTTTCAAGATCCGTCTTCCCAGAAAGGGAGGACTAGGAACGAAATCAAACGACCCTATTGAGGGCCGATCTCTGTTGGTATACTGACGGGTCCAAAACCGATTGGGGGGACAGGAGCCGGCGCATATGGGAGCGACACCGATGCTAGACTATCAACTAGCCTCGGAAAGCACGCAACCATACACCAGACAGAAGTGTATGCCATCGAGATGTGTGCAAGGGAAAGTATACAAAACCAGTGCACACACAAATCGATAAAGATATATTCAGATAGCCAAGCTGCAATAAAGGCTCTTGGTTCCCACCGTTGCAATTCAAAAATGGTATGGAGTTGTAAATCTGCCCTCAACGAACTGGGTAGCTGCAATGAGGTGTCGCTGGTCTGTATACCGGGTCACTCGGACCAGGATGGCATAGTTGCGCCCGACACGCTTGCCAGGAGTGGTGCCCAGGGTGACTTCGACGGACCAGAACCTGTGCTGAGAATATCATCATGCACAGAAAAACGCACCTTAAAGACCTGGACAGAAAGAATGACAATTCAGCAATGGTAAAATCTGCCAGGATTAGCTCACTGTAAGGCCTTCATAAATGGCCTGTCAGAGTCAAGGGCTAAAAAACTTCTAGAGCTAAACAGACAACGACTGAGTACTCTAGTCGGCCTGTATACAAGACACTGCCGCTTGGATCTCCACATGCAGCGAATTGGAGTCGGTCAGGAAACTGAGTGCAAGCTGTGTATGGAGAGTGATGAAACAGCAGAGCATGTAATGTGTTCCTGTCTGGGGACAGGACATGACACCTGCTCTTTTGAAAGACAAAGCTTGGTCCAGTGGAACTGGATCAACTTTTGCCCACAAAGATTATCGACCTCTGTAGGAGGTTGGCTTTGTTGGGCGTAATATAGACTATTAGGCGTGAGCCACAATAGACCTTGAGGTCGCAGTGGAGGGACCGTTATGGCCCACTCACAATCAAACCTAACCTAACCCTACCTAACATGACAAATTTGTATTTTTTTAATTAGTGTCAAAATTCGAGAAACAGTTTCACCTCTCAACACTTATTATACTACACAAATTTCCTTACAGAAAGTTAACAAACTCATGTTTAACTATTTGCAATGTCGCTAAAAAAATATCTGGCATTGCTTCAAGTTTGGGTAATACAGTATACTCTCGATTATCCAGGCTAATGGGGGATCGGCAATATGGATAATTGAAAAACACCAATATTACGAACATAATAAAATTTATAAATATACATACAAAATGTTTAACAGCTGTGTAATTTCCGGGAAATGTTTATCTTGTTCCTTTCTGCCGTGCCACCCATGCAATCTCTAACGAGATCAAATGAGGAAAGATAGGCGGAATTAAAATTCATGACCTTAACATAGCCATTCCCGGATATGGATCCTTCTTAGCGTTCCTATTGTAATGGCACATTCAGAGATAACTGAGAATTCATCACAACAGAATACTAAATTTAATACTACACTACAGGTTCTAACAAATTTTACAGTTTTATTTTCCTCGCGATTTTTGTAACGTAAAATTAGGTATAATAAGCAGACCAGTATTTGGATGGTCGTTAATTTTTATTAGTGATATTTATTATATTTGTGTGAGGAAACGAAAAAAAATTTGAAATTTGATTTCAAATTTTGATCGACTTCTCAGCATAGATAATCTTCACACAAATAATTGTGAGTGTACTGTTTTTGTATGGTACAAAATATGGCTAACATGAATTGAGGTTTAGTGTTAACTAAGATATCACAAATGAAGAATAGATAAATACTTACTGAATTCAACTCCAGATATTAATTCCTTGACAGTTGTATGTTTTAAAAATGCTATATCTCCGGCTTCAACTAAACATCTGAAGGCTCCATTATAACCAGCATAGGGATCGGAATCTACACAGCGATCTCCAGGTATCTTGCCTATACACAATTTACACAATTTGTCTGAATTATCACCAATGGGATTGACTTTGTCAGAAAGAGAATTGACGGAACATGACGGCCCAAAATATTCAGTAGCTGTCTTGACATGATTGTTACAATCAATTATTTCCATTCCACCTTCTTTCATAAGCTAAAGAAAAAACAAAAATACTTTATTTTTGAAGGTGGATTTTATGATCAATAGACAACTTGCATGTTTTTTTTTCTTATCACATCTGATAGACATCCCAGAAAGATGATTTTTAATATTTTTTTCATTTTACATACTTCAAAAATAACGACACAAAAAAAAATATTTGAAAATGCGAATTTCATAATTGATTTCAAACACCACTATTTTGCCGGCATAATCTGTGACGTCACTGGAAGGTAATGTCACAATGACAATGAGCTTGCTTCTCTGTGTTTACATCACCACGATGTTGAGAAACAAGCGAAAGTACATATCATACCATAGGGCAAATGTAACACGTCATTTATTCACTGTCCAAGTACAGGCAGGTGGTAGTGGACTTTTCCTTTACGTGATAGTAAAGGATTTTTTCACGCCCGAGGAGATACCACCCCTTACATCAAGGGGTGAAGTCCCAATGGACGTTTCCGGTTCTGGTGTATGAGTCGTTTCCCTTATAAACAAAAATGATGATGGCTCCTCCTTGTACAAAAGATTCCAGAGATAAAATACCCCTCCATTCGGATCTCCAGGAGAGGGGTGTGTAGGGGGCGCCGACATCAAGATTTAACATATCCTTCTCGAATATATGTGGCCTAAATTCTAACCTGAACTCCGTCCACCATTTCCTCCAGGTTACTAGGCCCCAACTCCTCTTCCTCACCGAAACCCAAATCAGTGCCAAAACAGCCACTAATCACCTTAATTTCCCAGGGTATGAGCTCCTTACTTCCTTTAGGTTGCATGGAGGCGTGTGCACATACGTCCGGAGCAATCTACCCTGCACCAGACTCCCCAATTTAGAAGCTGGAAGAAAATACATACTTTGGATGAAACTCTTTCTCAGGGCTGCGACTAAATTCATCTCTTGCAATTACTGGTCACCTTCTGACAACAACTTTATCCAGCTCTTCGACTACCTTTCTGAAAAAACCGACCATCTGATTTCTGAATATCCTTCCTCCGAAGTCACTATTCTTGGTGACTTCAATGTCCATAATAAGGGATGGCTAGGATCTTCAAAAACCGATCCACAATGGAGAGCAGCGGTGGCCTTTGCAGTCACCAATTATTTAGCCAATATGGTTCAGCAACCTACTTACTTTCCTCGCATCCCAACACATAGCTCAAATCCCTTGGATCTCCTTCTTACTACAAAACCTGAATGCTATAAGACATTAGTCACCGGCCCCCCTTGGTCGCTCAGACCACGGCATGGTCACTGCTTCCTGCGCAATGGAACCCGAGGTCATACAGTCATCACACCCACGTATCGTTTGGCACTACAACTCCATGAACTGGGACGAAATGCGGGATTACTTTTTCTCGCTTCCATAGGCGTCTGTCTGCTTCTCTCATCCTGACCCCTCTGATATCTCACAAAACGTCACCAAAATTACCCAAGCTGGCATGGAATAATTTATTGCACATACACAGAAAACCTCTTCAGCCACTCAAAAGCCCAGGTTCTCTAAAACCTGTGACAAGGCCAGACTGGAAAAGGTCAAAGCTCACAAAACGCTTCTACACAATCCCAACCAAGAAAACCGTCAAGCATTTAACAACGCAAGAAACCACTATGTCCGCATTCTTTCTGAGGCAAAAAACTCGTTTAATAACCACATCAAAAACAAAGGCCTCTTAAGCTCCAACGACAGCAAACCCTTCTGTACTCTTGCTAAATCTATTGGGAATAATTTCTGCAAGAGCATGTTCCCACCTCTTGTTTCAGGGGATGAAATTGTTTCTACCGCCCTGGGCAAGGCTGAACTTTGTGCCTCGGTGTTCGCCGGCAATTCTACTCTCAACCCACAAATGCTCAACCACCAACAGTCCCCAATGTCGCACATAAAATAACGGATATCATTTTCAAAACTGAAAAGGTACGAAAGATGCTCTCTTCTCTTAATACCAGGAAAGCCTCTAGCCTTGACGAGATGCCAGCAATTGTTCTCAAAAAATGCGCACCAGAACTTGCTCCTGTCCTGACTCGTCTGTTTCAGATATCTTACAATAGTGGCATATTCCCTAGTAACTGGAAAACTGCTCAAGTACAACCCGTCCCCAAGAAAGAATCCGAAGCGGTTTCTAGCAACTACAGGCCTATTTCTCTCCTTTCAGTCATCTCTAAAGTGAGGGAAAAGTAGTTAAACAACATATTACTAAAATTTCTTGAAAAACACAGTCTAATTCACGACAGGCAGTATGGATTCAGTCAACGCAGATCCACTGCCAACCTCCTTTCCTTTGTCACCCATTCTTGGAACAAGCCTATGGAAGTACACAGTGAATCCCAGATTGTCGCTCTAGACACATCCAAAGCATTCGACCAGGTCTGGCACGCAACGCTGCTTAATAAACTTCCGGCCTATGGCCTACCACCAAAAGTCTGTACCTGGACAGCAAATTTCCTCTCCAACCGGAGCATTTCTGTTATCGTGGATGGCCATTCTTCTAAACTGTATCCAATTAATGCAGGAGTCCCTCAAGGTTCAGCTTTAGCTCCTACTTTGTTTCTTCTCCACATCAATGATCTCCTCTCTAGCACATGCAACCCAGTTCATAGTTACGCAGACGACAGCACCCTCCACTCAAATATACAATATTCTAAGCCTGCCTCTTTAGCCCAATTAGATGAGGATCACAGACTCATGGAGGGTTCTGTCTCTATGGATCTCCAAAAATTATTAGACTGGGGAAGTAGAAATCTTGTACAATTCAACTCCACCAAATCTCAGTCTTGCTTTCTATCTCATAAGAGATACACCAGCCCCAGACCCATCACAATGAACAACCAAGTTATTCAAAGTAATGAGCCCTTTTCACTTGTTGGCATTTCTGGGGATCGAAATCTCAATTGGCACCAACATGTCACATCAATTGCAGAAGCGGCTGCCAAGAAATTAGGTTTCCTCTTCCGGGCTCTCAAATTCTTTGCACCAGCTAATCTCTATACCTTATATACTTCACAAATAAGGCCAAACCTCGAATACTGCTCCCCCATCTGAGGTGCCGCTGCCGCTTCTACACTCGTTATCCTGGACTCCATTCAGAAGAGAGCTATACGTCTCATTGGTGACCCTACCTTCACCTAAAGGCTGCCATCCCTTCCCCACCGACGTGCCGTTGGTGACCTCTCTCTCTTTTATAGATATCTGCACGGGCACTGCTCAGAGGAGCTTTCTTTCATAGTTCCTCCACCTGCTGCCCCCAACAGATCTACCAGGGGAACAGAGCGAATGCACCCTTTTACCGCCCAGGTCACCAGACATAGAACTTATTGTTATGCCCGCTCTTTTGTTCCAAGGACTTCCAAGTTGTGGAATTCCTTGCCAGCACATGTTTTTCCTTCTCCTCCTAACCTTCAAGTCCAGAATTGACAAGTTGCCTCTTTCCTACTTGTCGACACCCACAGTACGATAGTATTTAAGCTGTAAGCCCTCGTGTTGTGTTGTTGACGGAACGTTCACGGTCACATGATAATAATTCAAAATGTTTTTATTTTAAGTCTTTTTCTGTCCACTACTTATGTTTTTGTGTATTTTCATGCATGTAATAAGGATCTATGTATGAAAAACTATTAGATAAATGGTTCATGTAATGGAAAATCCATGCAAATGGCCTATTATGTCTAGGTCTAGGTAGATAAACAGGTTAATTCACATGTAGCACTAGTCTTGATTATTCTAGACCAAAAAGTTCCTCTAAACATGTGTCTCAAAATATTTTATTGCCAGATACAGAGAACTAAGAATATAATTGTAAAAAAATGTGGTAGGTAACTTCAAAACATTGTGCATTGTTATGGAAAACTACATTCATGCCTCGAAATGGTATTCTTTTAGTAGCAGACAGTAGATTATTATGTAGTACTACTAGCCAATAGAAATATCCTGTAACATTGCATTTGATCATCTGTATTTCAAAAATGACATCCATTTAGGGCTTTTTATCATTAATTAAGATTGCCCATACTTAGTGAAATCATTCCATACTAAATAAATTTGTAAACCAAAGAAATAGAGTCGGTGTCCTTTTTTTATCCCTAAGGGCTCGTCTGCGGCTTTGCCGCCCCGATAGCACTGCATCCCTTGGCCTATTGTGCATGCCCTTAGTCTCTTCACTCCACCCATTCCAAAATCACTGTGCCTTGAACTAGTCTACACAGCGATTGGTAGGGTGAAGTTTTATAATGCTCTGTCTCCGGTCTAGACTGATCGTAGATCAGTTGTCTTTTGCGGTCCAGAGCTTTACACTCGCACAAGATGTGCTGGGATGATTTCTTCCCCTCGCCGCAGAGTCTGCATGCGAGATGCCCCTCGAACCGCCCCATTTTATGCAGGTGTTTCTTGAAGGCCATATGTCCCGTCAAGAGACCTGTTATATTTCTGAGCTGTCCTCTGCTAAGATTTAGCAGCTCTATAGTTCTCTTTGAACTGGGTTCGTCAATTATTGACTTCCCATATCTGAACCCTGGACAATCTGCCCAGTACACCTTGTGTTGGCTTCTGACCTAGGACTTAATGGCTCCCCTGGTAATGCTCTTTGTTAGGCCCTGAGCCGGTTCTGGTCCCATAAATGGTTCTGCTGACTCTCTCTTCGCGAGACTGTCAGCTTCTTCATTGCCTTTGACCCCCGAGTGACCCGGCACCCAGATGAGGGTGACCTCATTTTGCCCAGTCAGGTCGCTAGTCTCATCTCGGCACTCACTCACCAGCCAGGAATTTACCTGTGGGCTACTTAGGGCAGAAGGGCTGCCTGGCTGTCTGTGGCTACGCGGATCTGCTTGTTGGTGTAGCCCCTCCTCTTGTTCTCACGCACACAGTGCAGGATGGCGTACAGTTCGGCCTGAAAGACTGTCGCATGGGCTCCGAGGGAAATACTACGACTTACCCTCGGTCCTTCCTAATAAACCCCTGCCCTTGTCCTACGCTACCTGCCGGATCCGTCCGTGAACCAGACGAGCGCGTCCTGTGGTAGGCCCGGCGTCTCCCCCCACCATGTCTCGCGGTCAGGGTTTTCCACTGTAAAGTTGTTTTCCCTGCACATTCGCGGGCTCGCGAAGTCTGACCTCATTTCAAGCATGGACTTCTTTACGATCTCCTGAATTTTGCAGTGGCCCCTGAAGCCTGGGTTGATCTTCAGTATACCATTGCAGGCTAGTCTGTATAGTCCTAGCCTGGCCTCCCCTATAATAACTAAGTGTAAGGGGGCGGTCTGTGTCCTTATTTTGGACTTTTTTGCCTAGAATCACTTACAAAAACATACCCTAAAGCGCCGACACATAATTAAGGAACACTTGTACAAATCAAAGTAATTATTCTGTGAATTATACTTACAGTATTTATAGGCAACATCCAACCAGCATAGGTTTCAACACCAGCGAAACATGCTTTTAAACCTCGTAAACGATGCAGTGAATTTACATGCGACAATGTATCTCTTTTTATAACAGCAACTGAGTAGTAATATTGCACACCTCCTTCTAGGATTTCCTGGGCTATGGGAACTAAGCTATGGTAACGACCGCCCACAAATACTTCACCAGCATCTAATGTAGTAAGTGTTGCATTTTCAATGTCCAACTGTACCATGCAATCATCTTTATTATATACCTAAAAAATGTATGTATAACAATTTAAAAATTAATATTTTGACTTTTGCATTCATTAACTTTTATTATTTGGCTAAAATGAGTTAAAAAAGTCTGGACGCAGCAAGTGTGTTTTTTATAAAAATGTTTTTAATGGCAAACATGTTTTTAATGCAAGCAGGCCACAATTTGGTTACCAGTATAACCTATATAGTAGAAACAATGTACCATATTTTATCAAAATAACTTATTGTTTGAAAATGTACAAAAATTTTCCGAAAATAAACTTGAAATGGTTCTGAGAAAACTGGTTTCCTAGCCAACTAACCTTAGGTTAATAGCAAATTGAATTATTGAAATTTTAAGCATTTAATGAAAGTTCGCTACCAAAACGCACTTACTGCGTCTCGATTTTTGTTTTTACAAATATGCATCATATTTTGATGAAAAATGCAAAAATGCAATAATATAAGGAATGTTCGAAACAAAAATTGTAGGTATCACCAACGACTTATGGGCCACCCTGTGATTGTCAAAATAATGTTAAAAGATGCACTCTTCTTGCAACATTTTCTTTACATAACCCGTATTTGTTTCACTTTCTTTGCCTAAATGTTGCCAATTTTGACGTTTCAAATCGCTACTTAGACGTTTTGAGGAAAACCTCCAAATTGTTTTCTTTAAATGCCCATAACTTTTTTGTCTTTACAGTTAGACCTAAATTTTGGTACATGGTTCACACTTTATAATACAAACATGCATACCAAATTTGATTGCCCTTACTTTGTTATTTCCGGATATAATTTTTTCCCGAAAGAAAACACAAAATATTCCAGGAAAACCTGGGTTGATTTTCCTGGCTAACGAACTTATCCAAGCCACTTGCAAAACTAAGGTACTCAGAAAATTTGATCAAAATCGGCCCATAATTTTCTGAGTTATTGGTGTGATACATATGCATATATATATATATATATATATATATATATATATATATATATATATATATATATATATATATATATATATATATATATATATATATATATATATATATATATATATATATATATATATATATATATATATATATATATATATATATATATATATATATATATATATATATATAATGTACCACTTTCGCGATACAGCCTTTCGGAGGAATGCCTTAAAATATGTTTTCTAAGTAACCTTTGAATGATTCATCACAATAATTCATTTTTTTTTAAGATGTCTAGTAATTTACAACGTGTCAATTTTTCGAAGCTTAGTGTCACATTTTTACGCTCAATTTAGTTTTTCGCTTCTCGCTGACTTTTATATTGTTTTTCTTTAATAATAAAATAAAACAATTTTTTGTATACTGATCAAAGTGTGATATCTGCTAAGAATTTTCCCCAAAAGAGGATTTTCTGAAAAATTCCGCCCAATCTGAACTTAGAACGTATCCCAAAAAGTTTATAATACTTAAGAATTAGTAAGTATCGTGGATACTTGAAAGAAAACAAGTGGTACATATATATATATATATATATATATATATATATATATATATATATATATATATATATATGTATATATATATGTATATATATGTATATATATGTATATATATGTATATATATGTATATATATGTATATATATGTATATATATATGTATATATATGTATATATATGTATATATATATATATATATATATATATATATATATATATATGTATATATATGTATATATATATATATATATATATATATATATATATATATATATATATATATATATATATATATATATATATATATATGAGACATACTTGGTTCTCGGGCTGAACCACACCCAGAATTTATTAAAACTTGACGTTTCGGCTCTTGTTTTGGAGCCATTTTCAAGAGGTAAAGGAAATATGTAAGGACATGAACTCTAAGGCCTCAATCTGCCTACTCCTTAGAGCGGTGCACAAATATGGGTTGGGTTGGGTTGTTGTAGCTCGATTACAGGGCCTCAATCTGCCTACTCCCCAAATCTCACCTGAGATCGTCTCTAAGGTCTCAGTGTGTTCAACCCTAGGCCTAAGACAGATCTGGCAGTTCGTTGCAAGTCTTGTATTGTATGTACCATTTCGTCTACCTGCTTCGTTAACAGTGTAGTGAGTCGGGTCACGGACAATTAAGTCAGGGGCTTTTCTCATGGTACTTAAAGGATTAAGAGGACTGCAGGCATTTATTGAGTTATGTAATGGAGCAATAAAATTGTCTATTGAATTTATTGTCTTTTTGTGTATTTGTAATGAAGATATACTAAGTTGCCAAGTAATCGGAAGACCAAGAATATCATCTCTCTTTTTTAAACAAACAGGACGTTTTCGATCTCGATTGCTTTGCGGATAATTCTGGTTTTAAAGTTGTAAACTGGGGCTATTGTTTTGGCATTGTCGAAGTCTATTTTGTGTCCTGTATGAATAGGATGCATGGTCAGCGTCGATGAGGGGTCGGATTTTATAACTGCGAGGGTGTTAAATATTCAAATATTCTATTGTGGATGCATCTATTTGTTTGTCCTACATAAGTTCGGGAACAGTCAGAACAAGGAATTTTGTAAACTCCGTGGGATTCGTTTGAAATCGTATCCTTGAGAGTTTTTATCAGATTTGACAGTTTTTGCTCTGTTGTAAATATCATTTTGATATTATGGGTTCTAAAAATTCCGCTGATTTTATTGGTGACACCTTTAATGTATGGCAAAAACGCTGTGTGTTGTTGTGTGGACTCTGTCTGTTCTTGTTGTGTGTTTTTAATGTTTTGTAGTATGTGATTGTTGTCATATCCGTTTTCTAGCAATGTCCGTCTTAAAAAGTGTAATTCTGTCTGTTTATTGTTGTTGTCAATTAGTCTAAGGGATCATGTTACTAGTGTTCGAACCACGGAATTTAGTTGCGATGGATGATGGTAAGATTGGGCGTTAAGATAACGATTAGTGTGGGTTGGTTTTCGGTACACAGTGTAAGAAAATCCTCTGACTGGGTTTTTAGTGATGTGTACATCTAAGAAAGGCAACGAAAAATTATTTTCTATTTCCATGGTGAACTGGATTTGGGTGTTGATGTTATTTAAGTAAGAAAGGAATTCGTCTAGAGATTCTTTACCGTGTGGCCAGACAGCGAAAATGTCATCAAAGTATCTTAACCAGCAGGTTGGTTTAAGTTAGGATGAATTGAGGGCTTGTGTCTCGAAGTTTTCCATGAAAATGTTAGCCAATGCAGGAGAGAGTGGTGAACCCATGGTATCATGTCAAATATTGTGTTTATTTTTGAGAATGTCAAGGGTTTCAGATAGAGGTATATTAGTGAATAAGGAAACTATATCAAAGCTAACTAGGATGTGGTTTTGAGAAATGGTGTTGTTTTGAAGAAGGTGAAGGAAATGGGTGCGTTTTTGAAATAGGATGTAGCGTTTTTTACTAATGGTTGGAGAGTTTTGGCTAGATGTTTTGTGAGGGTGAACCGTGGGCACTTATGATAGGGCGAAGGAGAATACCAGGTTTATGGATTTTTGGGAGACCATATTTTCTAGGGATGTGAGATGATTTTTCGCGGGGGATTAGTTCTTTTTTGAGGTCATGACTGAGTTGGGAGTTGTTGATGACAGTTTTGGTTTTCTTTTCAAAATAAGTCGTAGGGTCGTTACAGATTTGGTTGTAGTCTGTGCTGTTTGGTATATTGTCCATCTTTTGTATATAGTCTGTTTTGTCGAGTATGACTGTAGTGTAGCATACTACGAAACATTAGAAACGCACAACAACAAACCACTACACCACAACATGAACAAACACAACAACACACAGTGCTTTTACCATACATTAAAGGTGTCACCAATAAAATCAGCGGAATTTTTAAAACCTATAATATCCAGAATTCCAAATGTATGAGATGAAGTTGATTTTATATGTCAAATGTCAACATCAAGGATTGCTTATCGATGAAAAGAAGGGAAATCTACAGATACACTTAAACAGTATAGGGTGTGCACTAACTATATGACAATGAATTGTAATAGAGGAATACACCCTTCTTTAGCTTGATATAAAACAAATGGTCCCCGAAAATTTGTAAAATATGACAAAAACATGTGGCAAAAGTGTGTACAACTTACATTTTTCCCAAAAAAAAATAACTCAAAACATTTGCATCTGTCCTCATTTTTATTGTGATTTTCATCATTTACTAAAACACGCCTGTACAACATTTTATAAGAATCGAACACATGTGTAAAAAGTAAACTTGTACCGAATTATATTAGAAACATCTTCACTAATTTTGTTTATTTTACATTTATAGTGGGTGGTAAGAGAAGTACATTTTTCTAACTTTCCAAATAGTTATCTACTCAAATGTTTACTAATACTAGTTACCACTATCTGGCAAGACTTTGCTTCTTCAAAGATACCTTACAAATAAGCTATCTAGGGGAAGGGAAACCAGCGAAAGGAGAGTATCTCGGCTGAAAGAGAGTATCTCCATGGAAAATAAGCTTAACCGACAATTGTATTTACTGTCTACATACCAGCATACATTCTATCTTGAAAGAATGACGGTCCACTTGTATTTTATCTCGTTCATTATGAAGTGCAAAATTTCTGCATTTATTGTATTCACTTTTGCTTATTGTGCACCATGTTATATTGATGTGCCTTTCATTGTCTAAGGGGTATATACTCTCGATTTGATTAAAATTTCTATGTTGACCTGAAATTGAGAAGTCTTTAATGAAAGAATAGCTACCGAAATACCTATATTTGCAATTCTAAAAGCACCTGTGTTTGGCAAAAATCATATGAATAATTTTCTTTTTGTTATTAAAGACTAACATGAATCAACTTAAATATTAATTATTTGCATCTAATTAACTTTGATCACTCAATGCATACTTTCCTAGTTTATTTTTAAATTTAAAAGCATCCAAAGTACGTTAACTTAATAAAGTACTACTGCAATTAAAAAATGTAAAAGCTATAATATTGAAGGATTTTGTTAATATGGAATATGGACAAAATAATATCAGGGCTTTCAGGAACAGAAAGTAACCTACAAGGCATAATTAATCTGTATGATAGTAATAAAATAGTGAAACTTACTGTTAGCATTATTAATCAAAATAACGCATAAACATACACACACAAATATACAAGTCCTCTCTGTAAAAAACATTTTTATTAACAAATTAAACACTTTACCACACCCAACCCCCGTTGACGGCAGCCATGTAAACAAATGAATAATAACATAATGACATTTTAAATATGAGTAATCGGTCACTTGGTCGTCATCTTCTTCTTCACATAAAACTTAATTTACAATTCCTTATACCATGCGATGAGAAACAATTGGGTATGTAGGTCTAAAACCAGTTTTAGTGAATTTTCTTTAAAAATATCAATAAGTTGGAGATCGCGACTTTTGAATTTTGAAAAAAATTCTTCAAATGAGCGTATTTGGGACCCCTGGAACACAAATCCGAGGTCGGTACAGACTATATATATATATATATATATATATATATATATATATATATATATATATATATATATATATATATATATATATATATATATATATATATATAGCAGTGGCGTCTCCTGACCAAAATGTTCGGGTGTGCGGTAACGAGTTGCTGTTAGTGGTGGTTTTAAAAATTATTAACACTAAATGTACATATATATATATATATATATATATATATATATATATATATATATATATATATATATAATACCTATATGGGAATAATACGTAGATTTTCCACTGCAACACTAACAAATTGAAAAGTCACTTAAAACTTTAAAACACGAAAAGAACATGGAATTATTATCAAGCTCTTCTCTTCACACAAATTTGTGTTAGCGTCAGCACTGTCCGGAACGGGGTGAAAACTGAAAACATTAAAAGTAGATCAATGTTAATATGGTACTAAATAATAAAATGTGTAAAAAGCCTGGATGCAGCAAGTGCGTTATGGTAGTGAATTTCCATAGAAATGATCTGGCACAAAATATTTTATTATAACTTTTTTTCTTGCAACATAGAAATCTAAATTTTGGTGTATAGTTTAATTTTTATATCGTAAACCTACCTGCCGAATTTGGTTATCTTATCTTTTTTATTTTTTGAGATACAAATTTTTTTCGAATGAAACGTTAAATTTTCCCGGAAAACCTCGTCCGATTTTCCTGACTAACGAAATTATCCAAGCCATGTACAGAAGGAAGGTACATGCCAAATTTTATCAAAATCGGCCGATTATATTTTGAGTTATTGGTGTGATACCTATATATATATATATATATATATATATATATATATATATATATATATATATATATATATATATATATATATATATATATATATATATATATATATATATATATAGTTTATTATTATATAAATAGTACAAAGCATCTTACAAATAAGTCTAAACTTGTGGCTGCAAATGATGCAATTTTGACTAAATTTTAATCTAAATGTCAATTGTTCTAAAGTTCTGTCATCTGATTTCTAATCTCCAAAACTACCTCACCTCATTATGTACCATTACAATTTCTAGAAATATGGATGGTACTTGAAATCAGTTTCTTCATTTTAATCAAAAATTTCTATATTTTAAAACTTGACTCAAATTAAATTCTACATATTTTTCAACAGAAATATTATTTATTTATTTATATATATATATATATATATATATATATATATATATATATATATATATATATATATATATATATATATATATATATATATAGATATATATATATATATATATATATATATATATATATATATATATATATATATATATATATATATATATATATATATATATATATATATAAATTGAAACTGACCCCGAATATGAGTTCTAGGGGTTCTAGGGGTCCTAGTTCGCGCTCATTTGCAAACAATTTTTCAAAATTCAAATTAGTGAATTTTTTCTACGAAAATTTACTAAAATGTATTATAGTCTTTGATTCTAGAATACTGTGGTCTGTGTAAGCGCAGTCGTAATGTTTGTAAATAATGCTATGACATAGTTTGTTAGACCGGCGTTCCATTCATTTGTCTTGAGCGGTATTTTTACCGCTCACTGCAGTGTTAAAAGCAATGGTTTATCCCCACTATTTTAAACACATGGGGGGGGGGGGGGGGGGACTGTATTGTATACCAATACAGCTCTATCGACTGAAGTGTTCGGAAATATCAACGCACACCTAACCCGAATTCATTCCCAGTTGCTATTGACCTACTCATATTCTCGGAATCAAGACGTGGTACCTACTTCATTCCAAGTCACTATTAACCGACTATTTATGAAATCAAATAAGTAAATTAAATCGATTGTCATAAAATATGTAGTGTATGTGTATTAAGACTAAGGGAAAAAGAAATAAAACATATTTAACTGTACACATTTTGATTATATTTTAGGGTGTGCCGCGCACACCTAGCTCACTAGGAGAAATCGCCACTGATATATAGGGCTCATTTGAAGAGAAATTTTTTCAAAATTCAAAAGTCGAGATCTCTAAAAATGAATTTTTTTAACGAAAATTCACTAATAAATAAAAATAAATGTTATGGTTGTGACCATAGACATAAATGTCATTGACTAATGACATATGTCATTGGTTATGACGTTTGAAAGGAGTTGACTGATGAGTTGACATAATGACATGATGACATTAAAATAGTATAATATAAACATAAACTTAAAACATATCTTATATGTTGAGAGTCTGGATGTCCTCAATTTACTGAAGCTTTGTTTTATAACATTAACGTTAAACAGTGTTGGGTAATAAACATGTTGCAATGTCCGAAGAAATAATATTAACACTTTTTTATATAGTACTAAGTGTTTGTATTGTTTATCCACCACAAGAATTTGTTTCTGCGGGATTAACACTTCCCCAAATTTTTTATAAGTATGTGGGCTATGAAGTAGATAGTTTTGTGAAATATCACATTAGGAGGATAAATTTAACATTACTTGTATATTCTCTGCTCCCTTTAGGTTATATAATTTGCTTGCATTTATCTGGGTTCACAGAGGTATAATCTATTCCATCTAATAAGAAATATTATTGTTTTAAATTTATTTTATTTTAGCAATTTGTTTTGTCCCATTATGGGTTATTTTGGAAAGTATTCATAACAGTAAGCCTTGCTTTTCCAATAGCTGTCTGGTTAACATTAAAAAACTGGTGTGATAAAGATTATGAAAATCATCCTGTTGCAGTATGGCTCTCTAAGTTTTCCAACAATAACACTGACTGGAAATCAGTAACTGCGGATATTGATAGGGAATTTAGAAGGTATGTTATACTGTCCATCTAGTTGTGACACGACATTCTTTTACAACGAAAGTTAAAGAGGATTGATCCTCCTGTTAATGTTGATGATAGCCACAAAACTTGCCTAAAATGAGTTAGATATGCCATTTAACAGATGGAGCTAATTGTGATGGTGGGTTGTATGTATCCTAATTTAACATTGTTAGCAACTGACAAAATAATAAGCAATAAGTCCAGACGTACCTCAAATTTTTTGATAATCTCATTAGCACTGATATTCTAGCACATATAAATATGAATTATTTAAATGATTCTAATAAAATAATTAATTTTTAGAATTGACAAAGTTGTAATAATTTGTAATCCAATAACTAAACTTGTGGCTACAGAAAATTGGATAATCAAAGTGAGCCCCCTTTTACTGTGTGTAACTCATCAAACTGATGCATCTTTAGTTGTTAAGGGTGCCAACACATATTATATGTCACCTGATGAGTTGAGTGAGATACAATTCATAAACATTGAAATCAAATCATCAAGAAGAGGAGTGGAGACTTTTGAAGTCAGAATTAACTCAAAAGACTTTAAGGATTTAGAAGATCGATTAGCCAGACGTATTACTGTATTACCTAGTGTTAAGTTTCATAAATCAGTCACTGAAAGATTTGTTGACGTTTTTAAGGAAACTGTTGCTGAAAATCCAAAATATGACACAAATGAGGTGAGTGTTCATAATTATTTACTATAGATTTTAACTTCTAAATTAACCTTGTTAATAACATGCTGAAGTGGTTACTTATGTAATGTCTATGAAAGAATAAAATCCAACAAAATAAATGAAATTGAAAAGACTTAATTAGTTAAAAAAAATGATTAAAAGAAAACTAAAAGCTAGATTTATTAAAATCGTTACATTTTAGGCTCCAACAATCATATGAGTACTTATTGAAACAGTGTTTTCCATCTGTCTCAGTTTGTCCTATCCAGTTTTTATTTATTATTTCAACAACACACCACGAGGGCTTACAGCCTAAATACTATCGTACCGTGGGTGTTGACAAGGAGGAAAGAGGCAACGTGTTAATTCTGGACTTGAAGGTTTGGAGGTTCGGAGGAGAAGGAAAAACATGTGCCGGCAAGGAATTCCACAACTTGGAAATCCTCGGGACAAAAGAGCGGGCATAACAAGATGTTCTATGTCTGGTGACCTGGACAGTAAAAGGGTGCATTCGCTCTGTTCCCCTGGTAGATCTGTTGGGGGCAGCAGGTGGGGGAACTATGGAAGAAAGCTCCTCTGAGCAGTGTCCGTGCAGTTATCTATAAAAGAGAGAGAGGTCACCAATGGCACGTCGGTGGGCAAGGGATGGCAGCCTTTGGGTGAGGGTAGGGTCACCGATGAGACGTATAGCTCTCTTTTGAATGGAGTCCAGGATAGCGAGTGTAGAAGCGGCAGCTGTACCCCAGATGTGGGAGCAGTATTTGAGGTTTGGCCTTATTTGTGAAGTATATAAGGTATAGAGATTAGCTGGTGAAAAGTATTTGCGAGCCCGGAAGAAGAAACCTGATTTCTTAGCAGCCGCTTCTGCAATTGATGTGACATGTTGGTGCCAATTGAGATTTCGATCCACAGAAATGCCAACAAAGGAAAAGGACTCATTACTTTGAATAACTTGGTTGTTTATTGTGATGGGTCTAGGGCTGGTGTATCTCTTATGAGAAAGAAAGCAAGACTGAGATTTGGTGGGGTTGAATTGTACAAGATTTCTACTTCCCCAGTCTAATATTTTTTTGAGATGCACGGAGACAGAAGCCTCCATGAGTCTGCGATCCTCATCTAATTGGGCTAAAGAGATAGGCTTAGAATATTGTATATTTGAGTGGAGTGTGCTGTCGTCCGCGTAACTGTAAACTAGGTTGGATGTGCTAGAGAGGAGGTCATTGACGTGGAGAAGAAACAAAGTAGGGGCTAAAGCTGAACCTTGAGGAACTCCTGCATTAATTGGATACAGTTTAGAGGAATGACCATCCACAACAACAGAAATGCTCCTGTTGAAGAGGATATTTGCTGTCCAGGTATAAAGTTTTGGTGGTAGGCCATAGACCGGAAGTTTATTAAGCAGCGCTGCGTGCTAGACTTGGTGGAATGCTTTGGATATGTCTAGAGCGTAATCTGGGATTCACCGTGTAGTTTCATAGACTTGTTCCATGTATGGGTGACAAAGGAAAGGAGGTCGGCAGTCGATTTGCGCTGATGGAATCTATACTGCCTGTCGTGGATTAGACTGTGTTTTTCAAGAAATTTTAGTAATTCGGTATTTATATACTTTTCCATCACTTTAGAGACGACTGAAAGGAGACAAAGAGGCCTGTAGTTGCTAGGAAGCGCTTTGGATCCTTTCTTGGGGAGGAGTTGTACTCGAGCAGTTTTCCAGTTACTAGGGAATATGCCTTTGTTGTAAGATATCTGAAACAGACGAGTCAGGACAGGAGCAAGTTCTGGTGCGCATTTTTTGAGAACAATTGCTGGGATCTCGTCAAGGCCAGAGGCTTTCCTGGTATTAAGAGAAGAGAGCATCTTTCGTACCTTTTTAGTTTTGAAAATGATATCCGTCTTTTTATGCGCGACATTGGGGACTGTTGGTGGTTGAACATTTAGAGGTGGGTTGAGTGTAGAATTGCCGGCGAACAACGAAGCAAAAAGTTCAGCCTTGCCCAGAGCGGTAGAAACAATTTCATCCACTGAGACAAGAGGTGGGAACGTGCTTTTGCAGAAATTATTCCCAATAGATTTAGCAAGAGTCCAGAAGGGTTTGCCGCCGTTGGAGCTTAAGAGGACTTTGTTTTTGATGTGGTTATTAAACTAGTTTTTTGCTTCAGAAAGAATGCGGACATAGCGGTTTCTTGCGTCGTTAAATGCTTGACGTTTTTTTTTGACTGGGATTGTGTAGAAGCGTTTTGTGAGCTTTGACCTTTTCAAGTCTGGCCTTGTCACAGGATTTAGAGAACCAAGGCTTTTGACTGGCTGAAGAGGTTTTCTGTGTACATGGAATAAATAATTCCATGCCAGCTTGGATAATTTCGGTGACGTTTTGTGAGATATCAGAGGGGTCAGGATGAGAGAAGCAGACAGACGCCCATGGAAATGAGGAAAAGTAATCTCGCCTTTCGTCCCAGTTTGCGGAGTTGTAGTGCCAAACGATATGTGGTTGTGATGACTGTGTGACCTCAGGTTGCATTGCGCAGGAAGCAGTGACCATGCCGTGGTCTGAGCGACCAAGGGGGGCAGTGACTGATATCTTATAGCATTCAGGTTTTGTAGTAAGAAGGAGATCCAAGGGATTTGAGCTGTGTATTGGGATACGAGGAAAGTAAGTAGGTTGCTGAACCATATTGGCTAAAGAATTGCTGACTGCAAAGGCCTCCGCTGTTCTCCCTTGTGGATCAGTTTTTGAAGATCCTAGCCATTCCCTATTATGGACATTGAAGTCACCAAGAATAGTGACATCGGAGGAAGGATATTGAGAAATCAAATAGTCGGTTTTTTCAGAAACGTAGTCAAAGAGCTGGACAAAGTTGTTGTCAGTAGGTGACCGGTAAATGTAACAGATGAATTTAGTTGCAGCCCTGAGAGAGAGTTTTATCCATAGTATGTATTTTCTTCCAGCTTCTAAATTGGGGAGTCTGGTGCAGGGTAGATTGCTGCGGACATATGCGCACACCCCTCCATGAAATCTAAAGGAAGTAAGGAGCTCATACCCCGGGAAATTAAGGTGACTAGTGGCTGTTTTGGCACTGATTCGGGTTCCAGTGTGGAAGAGGAGTTGGGGCCTGTTAGCCTGGAGGAAATGGTGGACGAAGTTCAGGTTAGAATTTAGGTCACATATATTCGAAAAGGATATGTTAAATCTTGATGTTGGCGCCCCCTGTACACCCCTCTCCCGGAGATCCGAATATAGGGGTATTTTACCTCCGGAATCTTTTGTACAAGGAGGAGCCATCATCATTTTTGTTTATAAGGGAAACCGACTCATACACCAGAACCGGAAACGTCTGTTGGGACTTCACCAGCCCCTTGATGTATGGGATGGTACCTCCTCGAGCGTGAAAAAAATCCTTTACTATTACGTAAAGGAAAATTCCACTACCACCTGCCATGGATTGGATTGGATCAATGTCTACCCCTTTAAAAATAAGATTAATAAAGGGACTATCAATTGTCCAATAGTTAAGCTTTTCGACATAGTAGGAGGATACAAAACATTATCATTTTGCATCCATGCCTATTGTCGGCAAATGTTGATTTAGGCAAAGGTTTATGGTAGTGATGGGAGACTCATATAAAACAATCAGAAAGTATTTAATTCTCCGAAGTACTTGTACTTCAGTACTCAAACCAAGAATTCAATACTGAATTAAGAAATTACTGAACCGTGTATTCTAAATAGGAAGTCACCTCTTCAATGCTCTTGTTCTCTCTGCCCTGCTTGCATGTAGCACAAAAACTTGCATGTGAATGAGTAAAATTGAGACAAATCAAAGAATTGATAACTAATACTTAATATAGAACCTAAGTATTGAAAACTTGAATTACATACTAAATACTTGTCAGAACACTTGAGACTATACATCTAAGAATCAAGAATTAATTAATTTGATGTTCTTTGTACTCACTTGTCCATGTTAATTTTAAATTACAGGATCTATAGTATATTCCTCGGCCTACGTGCTAATATAAGCAAATAAAAAAAATGAAGCTCCATTAGGGTGAAGAGTTCATATTCATTTTTATGGCACGCCAATGACACTGGAAATTTTAAAATACTTTCTGGATTGAGAAAACAAATATTGTCATTTCGCAATATTTTAAACAAAATTTAAATCTTGAATTTAATATTTTTGAAAGTAAATCGGTTGGTGTTCAAACAAAGGAATTGGATTTCGAAAGCAGTTTTCCAAGAAGCAAACAAAGTTCAAAGAAAAGTAATCCTGCCACTCGCTTTTTGGCAAACAATATCAGTAACAGCAGGTTGACTGACTCGAGTGCAGAAAAAACTCGAGATGAAAACTCAGAACAATCAATTTTAAATGAAATAATGGATGAGAACAAAAGTTCCAGAAAATACTCAGGCAAATATTGAGAATCATATGTAAAAACTCATTATTGGCGTGAAAATTCCATCAGAAAGATGTCCGCTTTTAGAAACACACTGTAACGTAACTTGCTTTTGTTGTCAAACATACAAGATCTTGAAGGTGGCAAAAAACAAAATATGTAAACTTAGATGGATATATGCAAATATTCAAAAACATTTAGCAGCATAACATTTTACAACTAAAAGAAAGGTGCAACACATCTGAACTTCAACCGAGCATTGAATATTTTTTCATGGATCACGGATGAAACGGAGGGAATTATCGAATGAAAGAGAATCGCTGGCAAGTTGTGATCAATATCCCGTTCTAAAGCGGATAAATAAGGAGAAAGAACAAAAGGTTAGAATTGTTTAGATTATCAGAATCACACCTAAAATACCTGATTCAACAAATAATGCGAAGACTACCATTAAGCATGGTACATGCATTGCTGTTTTCATGTTGTTATGTTGGCGGAGACATGGCTTACTGCTTCCCACTGTGATGCTGAACTCTCTTTTATGAATTATAATATTTACCGTAGTGATCGTGACAGTATTCCGGGCAATATCAGGGATGGGGAGGGGGGGTGTTGGTGTGCTGATAGCTGTGCATAAAGATCTTGATTCTACTAGGATTGCTGGTGATATTTCACTCAATGAAGTTTATGTTTTGATGAGGATAGGAAGACGGAGCCTCATTTTTGGTGTTTGTTACATTCCACCTAATTCAGAAGTTGCTATATTAGAACATCATTGTGATTCAGTCGATCGTGTTTTTCTGATCATCCCAATTCTGAGGCCGTTGTCTGTGGCGACTACAACCTCCCAAACGTTACCTGGACAAGCAGTGCTGAGAGTGCTCCAGTTATAAGTGGTTACAGTCCATCAGCCTCACTTGTTTCTAACAGTTTTGGCGTTTGGGGCTTGTTCCAAAAAAAATTTGTACTTAATGAATTGAATAGATCTTTAGATTTAGTTTTTAGTAATATAGATAACATATGTGTTGGTGCTTCTTTGGATCCGGTTTTTCTTGCTACTGCACATCATGTGCCCCTGGACATTTCTTTTTCACTTGAGACTCCTCCAGCTGAATGCTATGAAGAGTATTTTTATGACTTTCGTAATCCCGATTATTGTGCCATGAATTATTTTCTTTCCGAGTTTGACTGGGAATATCTCGAGTCATTGGAGATAAATGATGCTGTGAAATGCTTTTATGACGTTCTGTTTAATGCTGTGGATCAGTTTGTTCCAGTTAAGAGATGTAAAAAATCATGTTTCCCCCTTGGTTTAGTGTCGAGCTTAGAGGCATGATAAATGAGAAGAAGAGGGTACACAGTCAATATAAGAAATATGGTAGAATAGATGATTATATTAGGTTTTCTGGTCTCCGAGAAGAATGTAGGAATCTTCGTGATACTTGTTACAGAAATTTTATTGCTTATACTGAGAATAATTTTGAAAACAATCTGGGTTCGTTCTGGTCTTATATTAACAAGTTGAGGATGGTTTATGATCTTCCTGAGGCTATGTATTATGATGATGTTAGGAGTGATTCTTTGCATGATTCGGTGGGTCTTTTTGCTAGTTTTTTCTGATCTGTGTATGAAGGTCAAGCTGGGAGTGTCGGTCCCGATCCTTTTTTGCGTGAGTCGGTAAATATGACTGCGCCTAGTGTTACTTCTGCTGATATTATTGATCGTATCTCTAGTTTGAAAGATAAACTTACTTACGGTCCAGATGGAATCCCCTCCCATCTGTTAAAATCTTGTGCCTTCACCTTGACAATTCCACCGAGGATTCTCTTTAACAGGTCTTTCTTGTCTGGCGAGTTTCCACATGTTTGGAAACATTCTTATTTGATGCCCGTTCATAAGCAGGGACCAAAGCATTTGGTTACTAATTATAGAGCTGTTTGTATTCAGTCAGAGATACCCAAACTTCTTGACTTTTTTGTCTCTAGACATATAACTTGGGAATGCAGACATGTTTTCGTCGAACAGCAGCATGGTTTTCTTAAAGGAAGATCTACAACAACCAACCTTCTTCTTTACCAGAATGTATTGGTCTAAGCTTTGGAGGATAGGTTACAGGTTGATTCGGTTATACAGATTTCTCCAAAGCGTTTGATAAGGTTAATCACGCCTTATTATTGTCAAAACTTGCATTGTTGGGTTTTAATGCCAATTTGTTGTCTTGGGTGCGCAGCTTCCTTACGGGTAGGTCCCAGAGTGTAAAGATGAGAAACTTCATTTCTGATAGTATTACTATTTCTTCAGGAGTTCCTCAGGGTTCACATTGTGGACCAGTCCTCTTTAATCTTTTTATCAATGATGTCATACATTCACTTAAGCATAGTCAGATTTTGATGTTTGCTGATGATATCAAAATTTTGAAGATTGTTCGTTCCAGACAGGACGCTTTACTTTTACAGGAAGACTTAAATCGTTTTGTTTGGTGGTGTGGTGACAATCTTCTGACTCTGAATGTTGATAAGTGTTTCTGCATTACATTCAATAGAGCTCAGTTTCCCATTGACTTCGTGTACTTCATGGGCTTTAGTGCTTTACAGAGGAAGGAAATTATTAAAGACTTGGGCATTGTATTGGATAGGGAATTATCTTTTAAGGATCACATAGAATACATAGTATCTAAAACATATAAAATGTTAGGATTTATTCATAGATCAACTCTGGATTTTTCATGCAATAGCTTGAGAAGGCTGTATTGTGGTCTGGTTCGCTCTTTGTTGGAATGCTCTTTTGTAGTCTGGAGTCTGAATTACAATATTTATATCAATCAGATTGAGGTCATACAAAATAGATTCTTAAGAATTTGTGCTTACAGAATGGGCTTGCAGAGAAATGATCTTAACTTTTCTTATTTGCGAAATCGGCTGCACTTGCAGTCACTCAGTGGTAGAATGATTGTCAGTGATGTTTGTTTTTTGCATAAATTATTAGTGAATAAAATTGATAGTCCTAGTTTGCTTGAGTTAGTCTCTCTAAGGATTCCGGACCGCACGAGAGCAAGGGAGGTTTTTGTGGTTCCCTTCCATCAAACCAATTATGGCTTTTTCAGGCCGATGTCGAGAGTGGTGAGAACTGCAAATGAGTATCCAGAGCTTTTGGATATATTTGATGATTCTGACCGTTCAATTAGAGGCATTTTGAGAGGTGTTATTGATTGAATTGTCATACATACGGTGTACAGGTTATGTTTTGCTTTTTTGTTATGTTCTCATATTGAGATAGGTTATTTAAGACTAATGTAGTTTTAGATGTTCTTATTATTATTGTAAATGGTTGATCCGTTGAATAAAAAAATAAAATAAACACAGATTTCGCTGAGGATTTCACACATGAACCAACTAAAAATCCTTTGAGAAAATCAAAGGAGAGATTTTTAGGAAAACTGGATATAGATGTAAATCAGTTGCTTATAACTGACTTTTAGCAGAAAATTAACAGCATCCTTCAGGAACATAGTGAAAGTATTTTAAATACAAGCCAAAATATCTTAAAATTTACGAAGGACGATGATAAATTTATAGGAAGTCCGATTGAAAATACAAGTCCTCTGATTGCCTCCTGCTGTTCTGAAGCCTTGTACAAAAAAAAAATCCATGCATAATTTTAAAAAATCTAAACATTCCAATTCTTTTGGTGATGCTATTGAAAAATTTGCCGTATACGTTTACTAGGTAAGTGGAAAACTACTTTATGAGATTTTGCAAACAAATTTACAAAATTTCCTTCCAGCAAATACAACATTAAACCGCTGTGTGCTTACCCAAAATAAACATATTGATGAGGGACATTTCACCTTTTTAGAAGTGAAAGGGTATCCTGAAGAAAGGAAGTTAATTTTTTTTTGTTCCCTTAGGGCTCGTCCGCGGCCTTGCCGCCCCGATAGCACTGCAACCTTTGGTTGATTGTGCATACCCTTAGTCTTACTCCATCCATTCCAAAATCACTGTGACTTGAACTAGTCTGCACAGCGATTGGTAGGGTGAAGTTTTATATTGCTCTGTCTCCGGTCTAGACTGACCGTAGATCAGTTGTCTTTTGCGGTCCAGAGCTTTACACTCGCACAAGATGTGCTGGGCTCATTCCTCGCCCTCGCCGCAGCGTCTGCATGCGAGGTCCCCTAGGAACCGCCCCATTTTATGCAGGTGTTTCTTGACGGCCATGTGTCCCGTCAAGAGACCTGTTATGTTTCTGAGCTGTCCTCTGCTAAGATTTAGCAGCTCCACAGCTCTCTTTCAACTGGGTCCGTCAATTATTGACTTCCTATGTCTGAGCCCTGGACAGTCCGCCCAGTACACCTTGTGTTGGTTTCTGACCCAGGACTTAATGGCTCCCCTGGCAGTGCTCTTTGACATGCCCAGAGGCGGTTCTGGTACCATAAATGGTTCTGCTGACCCTCTCTTCGCGAGACTGTCAGCTTCTTCATTGTCTTTGGCCCCCGAGTGACCCGGCACCCAGATGAGGGTCACCTCATTCTGCCCAGCCAGGTCGCTCGTCTCGTCTCGGCACTCACTCACCAGCCAGGAATTTACGTGTGGGCTACTTAGTGCTTTAAGGGCTGCCTGGCTGTCTGTGGCTATGAGGATCCGCTTGTTGGTGTAGCCCCTCCTCTTGTTCTCCCGCACACAGTGCAGGATGGCGTACATCTAGGCCTGAAACACTGTTGCATGGGCTCCGAGGGAAATACTATGACTTACCCTCGGTCCTTCCGAGTAAACACCTGCCCCCGTCCCACGCTCCCCGCCGGATCCGTCTGTGAACCAGACGAGCGCGCCCCGTGGTATGCCCGGCGTCTCCTCCCGCCATGCCTCGCGGTCAGGGATTTCCACTGTAAAGTTGTTTTCCCTGCACATTCGTGGGCTCGCAAAGTCTCACCTCATTTCAAGCATGGGCTGCTTCACGATCTCCTGAATTTTGCAGTGGCCCCTGAAGCCTGGGTTGATCTTCAGTCTACCATTGCAGGCTAGTCTGTATAGTCCTAGCCTGGCCTCCCCCATAATAACTAGGAAGTTACCTTACCCATGTATATTTAGATAGAAGACACAACAAGCATCACAGGAATAATTGAATACAACGTCAAGAATAATAACGTCATGGGCTTTGCAATGCCTCTTAAAAATGGAATTCCTCAAACAGACATTTATAAAGTTGAGTGTGTTTTGTTTCTTTAACGTTGGCCTATTATGGCCAATCATCGACGCCAGGAAGCAGTTTCACCTCTCTATCCTGGAAATTTAGCCGGACCCCTGCCGTTCTGCAAGTAGGGTAGGGATCTTTAACGTGCCCAACATCGCATGGACACGGGACCGACGGCTTTACGCCCCCTCCGAAGGGCGGAACGTGCAGACATTCAACTTGCTCAAATACAATGCCACAACCTTGGTTGATGTTAATGGTACAGTTTGTATTGAAAAAGTGAAAGGAGAATCCTGGGATTGAACCCAGTACCCTTCAGTTCAGTGGCACACATTCTTACCACTCAACCACCGAGGCTCTATTTATGAAGTTATATCAGCAAGCGAATGTCAGTTTATAATATGCAGCCCTCTTAATCTTATAGGAATTGGTCCTTTTCAATTGAAAAGGCACGATGTCATTATAAACACAAAATATAAATTGTTCAAATCTCAAATTTGAACAAATAAAGCCGGAAATACAAGCCTGATTTTACCAAGGATTGTATTCTTGAGTTCTACTTTTTATGTTTACATTGTATAATCGTACGAGTTGAAAGTTTAGTTTTAGTTTTTCTAGTTGCTTTTATGTACCTGAATACTTGATTATGTTATGTTCTTCTTACGTATCTATTAATGGTATGTGACTCAAAAAAAATACCCCATGATCAAAATACGGGTTTTTCATTGAGTAGATCGTGAATAAAGGTGGCTAAGAATCAGTTAAATGGGAAAAATACTGTATGGCTAGATATTATCGAGGAACTTAGCAATGTTTCATTTTTATTCATAGTAAAAATATATTCTCAATTCTGCCAGTTGCGAATATCTAATTAAAAAGTTAAGGTAAATGTCAGATGGGCAATTACTGTGAGGAAATATTGGTGAATTATGGAGTATTACAGAGAAATATAAGATTATGAGGAAATTGTGGGGCATTATGAAATTATGGAACTTATTGGGGACTTACGAGGAATTATGGGGAAATATAGGACATATTTGGGGAGTAATTCTCCAAAGAGCAGATAGTTGTACAAAATTAGAGGGGGTGGTTTCCCTCTCGATTAAAAGCTATTTTAATATTAGGACAATAATACATAGCTAAAAAAATTCCAGTTAAAATTTGAATTATTAAACTACTGCTGTTATACTAGTACTGATCATCACAGTCTAAAGCTAATGTTGCGTTGTCGTTGCCTTCATGACTTTATATCTCCAGAAGCTCATTTTCTTTCATTTATACACTGTGTGGCCAAATTATTAGTTACACCATAGTTGTTTTCTTTCATTTATACAGCGTGTGACCAAATTATTAATTACACCATAGTTTTTCTCATTATTTAAGATTCAGTCCCTCTTAATGCACATATAACTAATGTATTCATTGGACTAGTTGTTTTGATATTTTACATCTTGCAATACTGTTTTTCATCTTTTGCAATGGAAACACTGGTTGGTGACATTAGAGTGGTGTTGTAGATCATTATGTGTCATTCTGCTGTGCAATGACAAACATTGAATTTTGAGATTAAGTTGTTTTGAACAGTAATGTTGGTTTTATGTAGTTTTTGGATATAGGACTAATATATAGTGTAGGTCTGTGTAAATATAGTGTATAAAATATAAATATTTCACCGGTACTTGTTTAAAATCAGAAAAACCAAATAAAAGATGTGGCTAATTTCTGCATTATTGAAGCATTCAAAATATTACCAAAGAAATATTGCTCTCCTTACAAA
This sequence comes from Tillus elongatus, assembly GCA_964006375.1. NCBI lineage: Eukaryota > Metazoa > Arthropoda > Insecta > Coleoptera > Cleridae > Tillus > Tillus elongatus. Next base: position 53,066,213 of record OZ023266.1, read on the forward strand.
TGTTAATGCGACTACAGTGAACCAAATAAAGGCTAAAATTGGTATAAAACACATTGAAGTCAGAGAATTGGAAATTGTGGATAAAAGTGAATCACTATGTCTCGAGCCGAACGAAAAATTCGTGACATTTGCCCTGAAAACTGGACAAAATGTACGTAAGAGGTTGCGAAAATCATACTTGAAAGCGGACATCCTATTTCTGCTAGAACAACCAGGCATCGTCTTTACGACAAGGGGTTCAAATATTGCAGACCCGGGACAAAACATAAACAGAAACCAGCCATTTGGCACAGGCTAAATAACAGTTGTAGACTGGGAAAAGGTGAATATTAATTTCGGTATACTTAATTTTGTTGATTCAGAATTACTTGATATTCTTGTGTTCCATTAAATTGAATATCTTTGGTTTTGGTTTGGTTTGGTTTCTTTGTTTATTCTTGACACTTTCACTCGAGGCGCTAATGCCTAAAATATGAAAACCTTCCTTAATAAGAAAAATTGTCATTACAAGGACAGTTTTTAACTTCTTTGAGCGGAGATATCACAGGATCAACATTAAATGTTAAGTAGCTCTCTAATGTTTTAATAATGATCACATCGATGTATTAATTTTATATTTTCAGGAGTTTGAACAATGTATAGGGTGTTTGCAAGCAGTTCCGAATATAAAAATTCAAAAATTATGTGAAGATATACAGGGTGGTCAGAATAATTGCACAACATGTTATTGCCGACCAATGTGGTGTGTAGAATGTATGGCAAAATGGTTTGCATCGAGGCAGGACCCTCAGCAGAAAGAGACCTGGCTAAAATCAAAATGTTCGTGTCCCATGTGTAGAGCTACATTCTGTTTACTCGATATTTGCTACCTAAATTCTGGAAACACTCAAGATGTGAACCATCCTTAGTAGGCTATTTTCGCAATAATGCTTATAGTTTGATATATTTATAGATAATATAAAAATTTGTAAAGAGTTGAAGTTCTAATAAAGCAAGATAAAACTTGTTGATTTTGTTGTTTACTTTTAAAAATTAAAAATTTTCACAAATTTTTTAGTATAGCACAATTTTAAGAGCTGCAAATTTGTGAAGAAAGATGCACATCTACTAGATAAATCTAGAATGTCATGAGTTGCAGGAAAAACTGTGTGGTTTTTAGATATTTTCAGATAAGATCTGTACATTCATGGAATCCAGGGGCGTGCGGTGACATTTCAAATAAGGGAAGCAATTCTTAGAAACTTACTTATTTGTAGTGTAACTCGATTCTTCTGTCGTTTTTGGAAAATTCGTTAATAATGTCGTCATGTAACTGTGGATTCTGGGACATTTCCTGGACGAGTTTATTTTCAACTGACAAAATTGAAATTTGGGAAAGTCTTTCCTGTCCTGTTGAATTTCTAACAAAACTCTTGATACGTTTCAATATAGAAAAATTTCGTTCGAAAGGTGCACTAGTAGCAGGAATTGTTAATACTAATTCACATAATTTGAACACTTCAGAATATGAATTTTCCAATTTTGATTGTTTTAAGAAAGTTAAGAGTTCACTCGCGTTAGTTTTTGTGTCAATAACATCGGGTTCATAAATGACTAAGTTCTGATCGTAATAAGGCTTTGTCAAAATAATGTCCATAGTGGTGAAATAATGATTTGAATGAATCTTCTGGGAAAGGTATCCCTTTAAATCCTCCAAAATTACACAATTCAAGAAATGTCAGGTCACAGATGATAAAATCTGCAGTTAATTTGCTGCTGAATTTGATCTATAATTTCGTAGAAAAGGCGGCGGTAAGAAGTTTGAAGGTCTCCCACATTATCAGTGCGCACACCCTTTCTTCGTGGCTCCACTTCTCCTAATTCAATTGTTTTTTCCCAGAACTTATCAAATTCATTCCTTTTTTGAATTATAATGGATTTAAATTCACTATTTTTTTCAGGCAAAAACCATTGTAATTTATTTTACATTGCAATATGTTAAATACATTATCTGAAAACGGAAATATTTCCCAAATATATTAAGTAAAAAATTAAAATTAAACTCTCCTTTCAAACCATCTAAAAATCCTCTAGAACTATTTATTGTTTCTGCGTCCCAATTTTTGCTATTTTCCATTATGTTTTCAAAAAGTTAAATTAACGATTCACAGTGTTCAAATATAGTTAACACAAGTCTGCCGTTGTAGTTCCATCGGGTTGCAGCTACTTTGGGTAAACGTTTTTAACAATTGAGTCTAAGGCTTGTGTGCGCTTCGTATATTTGGAAAAAAAGCAGCCATTTAACACTCTACATTCTTTAATATGATTTACAGATTGGGATAAAATTAAATTTAATTTATGAGCACAACAGTATACAAATAGAGCAATGGAGAACGTTTCCCGCACTTTAGCTTGAAGACCTTCTAAATGTCCGGCCATAACAGCAGCCCCATCATAGCTTTGGGCATTTAATTTATTATCAGCCTCCTCAATATCTTTCATAATATTAAGCACAATTTTATATACAGCGTTTGCGGTACGACCTTCTGTCACATTTTTAAAGCCTAAAAATCTTTCTTGTACACTCCCATCCATTTTTACGTAGCGTATTACTACAGATAGTTTGCTTAAATTAGTTACATCGGTTGTTTAATCTAGAACAATAGCAATGAAACGAATCTGTTTAATTTCAGATTTAATTATGTTCAAAATAATAGTGGCAGCACCCGAAATTAACTCATTCTGAATGCGATTTTATGTCCCGCGAAAAACGTTAGGCTGTTCCAAGTGATTTTTTAAACAAATTTCGTATTTAAGACTACAAGACCAACAAAACAGTTTATTTCTGTTTTCACAACCCGTTAACCATTCATATTGTTTATAAGTTTTTTCCGCGTTGAAATGTCGAATAGGTACATGTTTTAATTCTTGTATTTAAGTTTTTTAGAGTAGGTTTCGGCCTACCTTTATTAATAATAGCAAGTTTTTCAGCAAACTGTAAAGCTGAAAATTCTTTAGTTATTAAAAAACACACAATACAATTACAGTTATTATTACCACTTGTTTGTAAATCCCCACCATCACCGCTGTTAAAAGCTGATCTACTTGCAGCCATATTAATAATCATAAAATGCCAATGTATTTAACTTAGTCGACTGCTTATATCTACGAAATAATCAGGCACATTCACAGTGTACTTGCATCAGGTCTTCGCAGTAAAACATGTTCTAAAAACACGCGTACATCGCGCCGAGCCGAGGTTTCTTTTATAAAGTTGCCTGCTGACTACGTGTATTTAACTGAAGTCATTGCATCCACTCCTATTCTAATATCAGATTAGGTTCATGCTGTCTGCATGCGGTCGCATTTACTGGGACGACGTCACTGCTAGGAGCGTATATACAGATACAGTATGGTGCATAATAAATAATTGTGTGTGAGCTTGCGAAATAGAAAATTTAATAATTAAATTAGTTTCAGAATTTGAAATTTAATATTTAAAATACAAAAGGGATTTTAAATAATGCGGTTTAGGTATGTTATTTTAAGGGAAGCAATGCTTCCCTTGCTTCCATGGACTGCACGCCACTAATGGAATCAGTGGTTCTCTGTCAGATGAAATTAAAGTTATTTCTGATGTGCCTCAACAATTGCACATTGGACCAGTTTTGTTTAAGCTTTTTATAAATGATGTAGGCTTCTTCACAAAATATTCATAAGTTATAGTTTATGCTGACGATATAATCTTAAAAAACATATTGTGCAAATGATTTTGTACTCTTGCAGGAGGTTCAATTCACATAGTTTTAATGTTAAAAAGTGTTTTTGCATCTGATTTGCAAGCATCAATAATATATTTGATTCTTCGTATTCAATTAGCAGTAGTTTGTTGTAGAAGTGTACCTCTGTCAAAGATTTTGGCATCATAATGGGTGCAAAACTTGAGTTTTGTCACCATATAACGGGTGTCGCTAATAGATGATTCAAGGATTTGGTTTTATTATGTGTAATAGTAGATATTTTCATACTTCATACAGACTTGGAGACTACTTATCTGGCTTCACTGTTGGTTTTCGTTTTTGTAGGTGAAGGACATAGCCAGCGTGTAAGCTAACTGGAGCAAGTGGCCCTTATAAATTCTGGATGTTCTTCAACGTTTCTGTGACTAGTTTCGCTGCTTGACAGCATTCTCAGACACATACAAATTGAATTAGTACGAAATCATGACAACTACAAATAAAGATCTGTTGCTATGTTATGATATGATGTTTGGATCAAAAAAATTTATCGAATTGAAAATAAAATGAAACACAGATGACAGATGAGGCTTTCAAAATGTCTATGTGATGTATGTCAATATTTAACATAAAAATAGAACTAGCCTATAATAACTATGATAATAGTTACAACAATAAAATAACTAAACAATAACAGTATAAAAGCAGTCTTTATGCAACGAAATTATTGACATACATCAACACATTATCTTATTACAACTTTTTTGAAAGAATAGTTAAATTTATTTTCTTTGACTTATTTAATTAGAAAGAAGAATATCCAAGAAAGGGGAATTCATTAAATCAGTTTGCTCGTTTAAAGCAAGGTAGCTATTGTCGTGTGTGTGCTTTTTGACTTCTAAAGCTTCAAAAAAGTCTAGTTTACGTTTGTCATTATAAAAATGTTGTGGTTGTATGCGGTTATTTACTGTAGGTCTATGTTCTGTATCAATAATATGTTTTGCAAATGTGACTACCTTGAAAACATGCTAAAATATCATCTACGTATGTGTACCAAAAGACAATATTATGCGAAAGTTTTGATGCTAAAATTTGGTTTTCTAAGTTTTCCATAAATATGTTGAAGAAGAATATCCAAGAAAGGGGAATTCATTAAATCAGTTTGCTTGTTAAAAACAAGGTAGCTATTGTCGTGTGTGTGCTTTTTGACTTCTAAAGCTTCAAAAAGTCTAGTTTACGTTTGTCATTATAAAACTGTAGTGGTTGTATGCGGTTATTTACTGTAGGTCTATGTTCTGTATCAATAATATGTTTTGCAAATGTAGATTTGTTAGTGTGGTTTTTTCTAAATGCAGAAATATGTTCTTTGTATCGGGTATTAAAATTTCTAGAAGTTTGACCTATGTAGATTGCGTTACAATGTGTACAAGCTAATTTATAAACTCCAGCTTTTGTCTGGAAACAAGATTTTTCTTTTGCGTCAAATAGTAAATCACACGTCGTGTTGTAAGATTTAAAAGCTATCTTTTTATTTGTACAGGTATTTAAAATTTTTGAAATGTTTTCTGAAATGGTTCCAAAATAAGTTATCGAAACGTATCTGTTGTCTTCTTTGTCTCTAATATTTGGATAAATTAAATTAATCGCTAATTTGTATTCTTTTCTCTCCATAATTTTATCTATTATTTTAACAGAGTAGCCATTATTAAATGCTGTTTGCTTAATTATTGAAATTTCTTATTCAAAATTGTTTTGTGACATAGGTATTGAAAATGCACGATGTATCATATAATGGTAGGCTGACAGCTTTTGTGAAAGAGGGTGACATGAATCGTACGGTATGGTTGTGTCAGTGTAAGTTGGTTTCCTATATATTGAAAAGACAAATGAATTATTTTCTAACTTTCTAATTGTTAAGTCTAAAAAATTGTATACAACTGTTAGCTTCTTATTCTAAGGTAAACTTAATATTTGTGTGAAAGTTATTAATAAAATTCAAAAAATTATTTAATTCTGTATGACTACCTTGAAAACATGCTAAAATATCATCTACGTATCTGTACCAAAAGACAATATTATGCAAAAGTTCTGATGCTAAAATTTGGTTTTCTAAGTTTTCCATAAGTAAGCCATAGGTAAGCCTTCATTTTGCATATAAATTTTATTATTAAATTAAAAATAGTTTTGTTTTATACATTCGTTAAAAAGATTCATTATTTCTTGTCTTTTTATGACATTTACGTTCTTTTCTATTAAAACGTTTTCTAATAGAGGTGAACATTCCCTAGGGGGTATCTTGGAATACATGCTACAAACATCAAGCGAGACTAATTTACTATTTGTGGGAATAATTAAGTTATTTAATTTTTGTGTAAGTTCATAAGATATCAACAGTGAAGCCAGAGAAGTAGTCTCCAAGTCTGTATGTAGTATGGACCAGTTTCACCAAGTAAGGGCAACAACAATCAATGATATTTTTCATACTTAATCACTGCCTTCTTTGTACTATTCATTGGCTAGATCTGGTCATGGATACGACCAATCAGATGGTAAATGGACAGTTGTATAAAATGTGGTTGTTTTATCTTGCCCAGACAAGGACAGACATTATGCTACAGAATTTGACATTTGAATGTATAACATTAGATCTTTTAAGTTCATGTACCAGTGTCAACTGAACAATCGGATAAAGCTAATTGCCTTATTGGTTCGTTACCCTTTGTCGTGTGTAGACTACACTCACATGCCTTATGCCATACAATGCAATCATTTATCATCAGTATACCTTTTTAATTGTAGATCCGTGGTTTTAGTTTGGAGTATTTTACACCTTTTGATCTCCTTACTTATTACCATTGTCATAATTAAGTCATTAGGAAAAGTGTTCAAGGGAAGTTTGCTCAGTGTTTTTGGTACCAGACAATGAGATTAATGGATTTTGTCTATGCTGTTGTTTTAATTGAACTGGACATTATGAAGCTACAATGTTCTTGTGTTCATAAACTTGTAAATGAATATATTGATTCTTCTGATTTACCGCTACTACTCTATTCTTATTCACATGCACATATGTTACAATAGTTATCAGTCTCACCTGGATATATTTGGTGATTCTTTTGGTTGTTTTTGTTGTGAATTTTCTTTAAAAAAATCAGTAAAGAGGACATCGCGATTATTGAATTTTGAAAAAATGTCTTCATATATGTTTATATATTTATGTGTCACACCGATAACTCAAAAACTAATAGGCCGATTTTAATAAAATTTGGTGAGGTCACTTGGATAAGTTCGTTAGCCAGGAAAATCGGACTAGCTTTCCCGGAAAATTCTGTGTTTTCTCTTGGAAAATTTTTATATCTCCGGAAATAACTAAGCTATGGCAAATTTGGTAACCTGAAAGTTAACTCGCGGGAGATGGCTTTTAATTTTAAATACCGTGAAGAATGGGAAGTTTACACGTAATAAAACGTATTTCTAAATTTATTTTAAACACATTGAATCACTGTCATTAAATTTTTTATTTATTAGTATACATTTTTAGCGAATTAAAACAAAATTATTCGCTAATGAGGAGATCTGTGTTTATATATATATATATATATATATATATATATATATATATATATATATATATATATATATATATATATATATATATATATGTGTGTGTGTGTATGTATTCGATCGATAACTCAAAAATAATGGACCAATCTTGATCAAAATTGGTGAGTACCTTCCTTTTGCAAGTGGCTTGGATAAGTTCGTTAGCCAGGAAAATCGGACCAGGTTTTCCCGGAAAATTTGTGTTTTCTTTATAAAAAAATTCATATCTCCGGAAATAACAAAGTAAGGGCAACCACATTTGGCACGTGTGTTTGTATTATAAAGAGTGAACTCTGTACCAAAATTTAGGTCTCTAGCTTTAAAGACAAAGAAGTTATGGGCAGTTAAAGAAACAAATTTTGGAGTTTCCCTCAAAATGCCAAACTCGCAATTTAAAACGTCAAATTGGCAATGTTTAGGCAAAGAATGTGAAACAAATACGGATTTTGAAAAGAAAATGTTGCAAGATCAGTGTTCTGCAAACCCATAAGTTTCAGATTCAACCATCATTGCCCTTCATTTTACTAAAATATTTACAGAAAATTCATTCCAAATAGACCCTTTCTCTGATGCTTTGGCTGTCGGTTTAGTTCAGTTGATGCTTTCGCTGTAGGTTTGGTGAAGTTTATGGTTTAACAGTCTATAATTTTATTTTAGCTAATTTTCATAGAACAAATGCGGTAATGCATTTTTGCATTTTTTATCGAAATTGTGCGTTTGTAAGAAAAAAATATGGACGCAGTAAATGCGTTTTAATAGCGAATTTTCGGCAAATTTGCAGTTTAGCTCCCGAACGCTTTTCAAAAAACTGTTTTCAGAAACCTGCCTAGGGCTTCCGCTGGATCCACAAACCCCAAGCAAAATTTCTTGTTCACACCCTTCAAGGAAGTTACGGGACCAGGAATGAGTAGGGGTGTATAATTTTTTTTTAGCTAATTTTCGTAGAAAAAATTCGTTATTGCGTTTTTGCATTTTTTATCGAACTATGATGCGTTTGTAAGAAAAAAAGCTGGACGCCGTAAGTGCGTTTTGGTAGCGAATTCTCGGTAAATTTCCAGTTTAGCTCCCGAACGCTTTTCAAAAAACTGTTTTCAGAAACCTGCCCATCCTCTCTATAAACCCCAAGAAAAATTTCTTTTTCACACCCCACAAGGAAGTTACAGGACCAGGACTGAGTAGGGGTGCTGGGCGGGGTAGGTAGTAAAAAGGAAATATGAGCAGAAAATTCGAATAAAACGGGTTTTAAAGCTGTCTTTTTCATATCTTGAAGCCATATCCCCCTTAAACCCTGTCTACCCCGCACAGCACCCCTATCCCTCCAGGTGCCATAACTTCCTTGGCGGGTAGGATCAAGACATTTTTCTTGTGGTTTATGCAGTGAGGGTGGTTGTATGCACGCGACGGGGAAGGAAAATACCCACGACGAAGCAGTAATTTTGATTATATATAGTACATTTGTTTCTACTACATAGGCTATACCCGTAATCAGGTTGATGCCTGCTCGCATTTGCTATTAAAAACATTTTTATGGAAATTCACTTCCATAACACACTTGCTGCATCAAGACTTTTGAAAAATGTTTATATATTTTCAAACAATAAAGTTATTTCAAAGAAATATGGTACATTGTTTCTACTATATAGGCAACCAAATTTGATACCTGCTCTCATCAAAGAAATACATTTGCTATTAAAAATATTTAAAAAAATTCGCTACCATAACGCACTTGCTGCGTCCAGACTATTTTCTCATATCTTCAGATTCAGATGAGAGTTGTGGCAAAGCGCAACCCCGCTGCTGTTAAAAATCAGCGGTGTCGTCTAACGTCGCTTGCACTCGCATCCTAAAATTTTGCGCTTTTGGACGCAAACATTTTCCCGGGATTAGGAAAGAAATCGGCCAGGTCTGACAATTTACAAAATTATTAGTTTGTTGTACACAGTCTCTATCTATAACATTTTGTGTTAACTAGAGCTGTCGTGACAACATACTACCTGGTTCCGCACTGACATGGCGTCCCTGTCGTACATCACAATGTTCTACATGTGACATCTTGCAATGATTGTAACTTCCATGGTTTAGATTTCTATCTACGATCTATTGAAATATTAAAGCAGTACAGATAACGTCGTCTGTCTTTGTCCAACATTGTAGATATTGCATTCCTTACTGTCAAACTTACAAAATCGATCTACATCTCTAGCAGTAAGTAGCCTCTGCCATTCACGACATATCACGACAGCTCCAAATAACACAAAATATAAAATAGAGACTGTGTACAACCAACTAACAATTTTGTAAATTGTCAGCCCTGGCCCATTTCTTCCCTAATAATTTGGAGCTGTTGTGACAACATATTTCTTGGTTCCGCAACACGTTGGCGATTCCTGTCTTACATCTCACTATGTGCTGTGAGGTTGGCTACCATAGCCGTATTACTTTATAGGTGTTTTCTCGCTGCAATTAGTATACTGTACTGATGACCTCTAACTAGAGCGAAACCAGTCTACGGTTCTAATTGTGGTAAGAATACATCTAGCCTTACATACATTGTCCCTATATTAGGGAAGAAATGGGCCAGGGCTGACAATTTACAAAATTGTTAGTTCGTTGTACACAGTCTCTATTTTATAACATTTTGTGTTATTTGGAGCTGTCGTGACAACATACTACATGGTTCCGCAACGAGATGGCGACTCCTGTCTTACATTTCACTATGCAATATACCATTGTAAAAATTTCGGTTAGCATGTATTATCTAACTAAATCTTTATTTCACTTGGATCTAATTTAAGTGTTTTTACAGTTTGTTCCCATAAAATGATAGATAAATTGGGATCCCTGGCTGTTTTGTAAGATTCTTGGTATTCACATTCGTTAAAGTGATCTCCACTGTGTTTTTCAATATCATTTGCCACGCAGACGTGGATTATTGTTTGTGCTCCTTCTTGTGGACTCTGAAATAATTAATAAACAAAAAAATTAATTAAAAAAAATCGTATAGTGATAATTTAAAATCTTTTGTAAGTATGTCACAATTTTCCGTAAAGGATTGGCACTTATATAATGTTTTGCAGTTTGAATTTTGTTTTCGTTTATCCTTAAAAATGTCTTTTTTTTTTTCCTCAGGGCTCGTCCGCGGCCTTGCCGCCCCGATAGCACTGCAACCTTTGGTTCATTGTGCATACCCTTAGTCTTACTCCACCCATTCCAAAATCACTTTGCCTTGAACTAGTCTGCACAGCGATTGGTAGGGTGAAGTTTTATATTGCTCTGTCTAATGTCTTAACAATAGTTTGTATCGTAGCACACTGACAATATCGATAATTTTTTCATCAACAAATATTTTTAACTAAAATAAATGGAAATTAAAGCAAGCAATCTCTTAAAACAGTTGTTTTTATAATTAACATATAAAAACAAATTCTGCCTCCCTGTAAAATTTAGGAAACACTACCAATGTTCATTAAAAGGTCTCAGCATTAACTAATATTAGTGAATTTTTGTAGAAAAAATTCACTATTGGGGAGATCCCGACTTTTTAATTTTGAAAAAATTTCTTCAATTAAGAGTGAACTAGGACCCCTAGAACCCATATCTGGGGTCAGTTTAAATTTATATATATATATATATATATATATATATATATATATATATATATATATATATATATATATATATATATATATATATATATACAGGGTGTTACTTAATGATAGGGCGTAATTTCAAGGGCGCATTCCTGAACCAATTTCAAGTAGAAAAGTTCATATAAACATGTGTCCTGAAGAGTCTGGTTTTCCAGATACAGGGTGTCAAAGTTTAAAAAAATAATTGGTTTTTTATTAATATCTTATTGATCATTTTGCCCATTTTGTTGAAATCTGGTAGGGTTAGTCACTATAATAAGACGCTAAGTTGTCACTAACTAAAAGATAATTATAAGTTCCAGTGGCGTCTCGAGGGGCAGTCTCACGAATAATATTGACAAAAAAAATGTACGCTACTGAGTTTTTTTTAAATTTTAAATTTTTTCAGATTAAGCACCTAGAAATACAACTTTTTTGCCTCTTATTATCTTTTCGTATATTACTTCCTTTTCGAGGAAAAAAATAAAAACCACTTCATTGCATGTCGAAAAATTGTTAAAATAAAATCAAGTTAATTGTGATCGTTCAGAATATTTATTTCTAAGCCATTTTTTAAAATCTAACAAACGAAAAGTAATAACTATTTACAAAAAATGTTGGAAATGACTACCTCCCGCTTCTATGCAGGCTTGTGCTCTCCTTCTCATCGAGCGACGAACTCTTTCGAAAATTCCATTAGTGTTACGTATGGTTTCACATCCGTCAACAATTCTATTCCTTAGTTGTTCTTCTGTCTCGATTGGTGTAACATAAACTAATGCTTTTAGGTGCCCCCACAAATAAAAATCTAGGCTGTTTAAATCATGCGATCTAGGTGGCCAGAATTGTGGTCCTCCACGACCTATCCACCGATTTTGGTAAGCTCCATTCAAATACTCACGAACCAATATGCTAAAGTGGGCAGGAGCACCATCATGCATGAACCAATGTTGTTGACGTAAATATAAAGGGACATCTTCAAGAAGCAGTGGCAAATCAGTTTGTAGAAAATGACTGTAAGATTGTCCGTTAAGACGTTGTGGTAAAAAAAATGGTCCAATCAAATAGTCATCTAGGATACCGATCCAAACGTTGACAGAAAATTGTTCCTGAAACTGTGTCTCTGTAATAGCATGAGGAGTTTCTTGGGCCCAGTTATGATTATTTCGAAAATTAATTATTGCATTTCTGGAAAAATGGGCTTCGTCCGTAAACATAATGATGGAATCAAAGTGAGGATTTTCTGAAAGTCTTTGATGATACCATCTACAAAATTGCGTACGCGGTTCAAAATCTCTTGGCAGAAGTGCCTGAACTCTTTGTACGTGATAAGGATACAACAGGGATTCTCTTAAAATTTCCCATACCGTTTTATAGCAAATATTTAATTCCCTACCTATTTTTCGGGTACTAGTTGCAGGATTCTCTTCGACCGCATGTAGGACAGCCTCCTCAACTGCTGGAGTTCGAATTGTACGAGGTCTTCCGTCAGAGGTATTATGTTTAAAACTGCCAGATTCAGTCAGACGACGATGAATGTTTATGAATATTTGTCTACCTGGAAGGACACGATCAGGATACCTTTCTTGATAGAGCCGCCGGGCCTCCGCCGAATTACCATTGGCAAGACCATAAAGGGAATGCATTTGTGTCATCTCCAAATTAGAATAGTTATTTACCATTTTTTAATAGCACAATTAACCTTTTGACCAGAGGGAAAATAATAACAAACTGTCACAGAAAGTCAAAAACATTATGCTCATAATGTCAAAACAACGTTTCCTAGCAATGCTCACAATTAACTTGATTTCATTTTAACAATTATTCGACATGCAATGAAGTCGTTTTCATTTTTTTCCTCGAAAAGGAAGTAATATACGAAAAAATATTAAGAGGCAAAAAAGTTTTATTTTTAGGTGCTTAATCTGAAAAAAATTAAAATTAAAAAAATTCAGTAGCGTACATTTTTTTTTAGTCAATATTATTCGTGAGACTGCCTCTCGAGACGCCACTGGAATTTATAATTATCTTTTAGTTAGTGCCAACTTAGCGCCTTATTACAGTGAATAACCCTGCAAGATTTCAACAAAATGGGCAAAAGAATCATTAAGATATTAATAAAAATCCAATTTTTTTTTTAAACTTTGACACCCTGTATCTTGAAAACCAGACTCTTCAGGACACATGTTTATATGAACTTTTCTACTTGAATTTTGTTCAGGAACGCGCCCTTGAAATTACGCCCTATCATTAAGTAACACCCTGTATATATATATATATATATATATATATATATATATATATATATATATATATATATATATATATATATATATATATATATATATATATATATATATATAGCGTTCCTGATTATGCTTCAAAAACAACCTTTGCTTTATCCATAGTAACGTAAACTTTCAGTTTAAAAATCTAAATTAATACTTGTGCGTCTGTAGTGAACAAACAATTTTAACTCAATTTTTCCCGAAAACTATACATCCTATGGAATTTCTACCAGTACACCTTTTTTTATTAGTTTTTCTTTTTTTTTAAAGTTTTTTCGCTTTTCTTTATTACAAAAATACACCGTTGCAAAAATACTACCTTAAATGTCAAAAGTAATCAATAAAGATGATGTTGTTGCTCGTTACCATGGTAACCATATTCTTAAGTCTTATAAATTGGTAACTATGATTACGTGAGAACCAACAGAAATAATAGCCGAAACCAGCTTATTCTTCCAGTTAACCTGTGCTATATTCCTGGAATCGTTATAAAATGCCGCATCTAATGCGGTTATAACGAGATAAGATTGGGATATCATGGATACTTGATTTTAAGTCCATAATACAAATTTGCCTTTTCATGCAATTTTTCACATGAAGTGATATACCAAAATATTTAGAAAAAAATACTCTATCCGTTGATTGACAAATCCAATATGGCGGCCATAAGAAAAAAAGTTGACTACCGTCCTTCAGAAATGTGACGGAATCCACAAAACTAATACCAGCACTCGATTCGTCACATTATTTTGTGTAAAACTACGTTTAGATTTTCAAAAACGCACCACAAGTAACGGAAATATGAGAAAAAATCGATTTTTACAAAATTCGGGGTTTCTCGATTATCTCCAGAACTACTCGGAATTTTCTAAATCTGAAAACTGACCAGTCACCTCCAAATTCTGTAATTGTTGTTTAATTTGACCAACTTTGTATCTATTATAGTTTCCGAGATCCCTTCACTATCCATAGAAAAAACACACCCTGTATGTATATATATATATATATATATATATATATATATATATATATATATATATATATATATATATATATATATATATATACATATATATATATATATACATATATATATATATATATATATATATATATATATATATATATATATATATATATATATATATATATATATATATATATGTATCACACCGATAACTTATAAAATAATGGACCGACTTTGATAAAATTTGGTGTATACATTACTTTCGTAAGTGGCTTGGATAAGTTCGTTAGCCAGAAAAATCCGACTAGGTTTTCCCGGAAAATTTTGTGTTTTCTTTCGGAAAATTGTTATATCCGGAAATGACAAAGCTATAGCCACCAAAATTGGTATGCACGTTTACATCATAAAAAAATTAACTACCTACCAAAATTTAGATTTCGAAGTTTAAATACGTAAAAGTTATAGACATTTAATGCAAAATATTTCGGTTGCTCTGGGGGCCAAATGAGGACACAAGACAAAAAATTGTTGTATCATAAACACAATTGACGTAATTGTATAGACAAATAAACAATTTTGGGGTAAGCGATCGGAAAATATTAAAACAGTAAAATAAGCTTTCGTACTCAAAAACAAGATTATTACAGGGTGTAATATAATAGTGCATAATAGTCCATGGCAACAGTAGCTGTCATATTCAACTGAAAAATTATGTTGACAAATGTCAGATCTACTTTCAAAGTGACATGTAAACAAATATTTTCTTTTCTGACATGTGTATTACAAATATGGGCATGCATTTCTTCCTATATTTATCTTTATTTTTGGCGTTTTGGCCTTTAGAATCTTACTCATAGAGTTAGATATAATTTGGTATTAGTGAATGAGGAGATCGCGACTCGAGGTTTATAAACCTTGATCGCGACTTTTAATTTTGACAAATCTTCAAATGAGCGCGAACAACGCCCCCTGGAATCCATATCGGAGGTCAGTTTCAGACGTTAAAGCCGATTTTCATGAAATGTACCTTCCTTTTGTAGGTGACTTAGATAAGTTCGTTATCGAGGAATATCAGCCCAGTTTTTCCAAGAAAATCTCCGGAAATAATAAAGTTAGGACAACCAAATTTGGTACACGGGTTCATATCATAAAAAGTAAATTAAGTAAATTTAGACCTGTAAGTTAAAAGGCAAAAAATTATTGGCATTTAAAGGAAAAAAAAGGCTTTTCCTCTTAAAACATTACAGTCGCGATTTGAAACGTCAAAATTAGCAAGATTTAGGCGAAGCCCCTGAAACCAATCCGGGTATTGTAGAGAACATATAACAAGAAGAGTGTTTTACAAACCCTTAAGTTTCAGCTTCAACCGCGTCATTGCCTTTCATTTTACTGATATATTTCTAGAATATTCATTTCAAATATGCCGTTTGTCTGATGCTTTGGCAGTAGTTTTAGTTATAGAGTTTATGGTTTCATCGTATATAATTTTTTAGTGAATTTTCGTTGAAAAAATTCGCCAATGAGAAGACCGCCACTTTACAATTTTGAAAAGATTTCTTGAAATGAGGGCGAACTAGGCCCCCTAGTACCCGGGATTAGTTCAGTTTTTATCTGTTTATATATATATATATATATATATATATATATATATATATATATATATATATATATATATATATATATATATATATATATATATATATATATATATATATATATATATGCAGGGTGACGCATTTCTACGGTAAAGCTCAATATATCCGTTATTATACAAGGTACGAGAAAAAATTGGATACGTTAATTTTAGGGTGTCTTGAGCGGCATCTTATAAAATTATTTTGATGATCACAGGTTGGCGCATAAGTCGTTGGTGATAAAAAAATATTTTTCCGAACATCCCTTGTATTATTTCATTTTTGCTTTCTTTATTTATTATAATGAATGTTTGTAACGAAAAAAATTTGAAAGCGTTCATCGTTTTTGAGTTTTTTCAATTGTTTTGCAACTGTGCGCACATATCAAAAATTATGATACGGCGTTTTT
This sequence comes from Tillus elongatus, assembly GCA_964006375.1. Classification (NCBI taxonomy): domain Eukaryota; kingdom Metazoa; phylum Arthropoda; class Insecta; order Coleoptera; family Cleridae; genus Tillus; species Tillus elongatus. The sequence goes on from OZ023266.1 coordinate 53,082,459, forward strand.
ACCAATAGATAGAAGAAGAGTCTCACGAAAGTGACGCATTCAGAGAGGTTTTCGTTTATATAATTTGTCGAAAAAAACCGAGATGCCGTATACAGAGCGCTCTCAAATAGTGACCGAATTTGAAAAATGTCAAACTATCGTAACTAAATTTTTTTAGATTGAACAACTCCCTATACCCACAGGCCTCTAGTTTTGGAAATATGTTATCGCATTTTGTTTTTTCAATCTTAATTACAGATTAGGTAGATAATTTGAATTTTAGTGAATTTTTATTTAAAAAAATTCACTAATAGAGAGATATCGATGGTGAGACTTTGCAAAAATTTTTTCAAATGAGCGCGAACTAGGACCCCTAGACCCCATATCCGGGGTCAGTTTCAATTTTTATATGTTTCCGTCTAATAACTCAAAAAATAATTAACCGATTTCAATGAAACTCGGCAAGTACCTTTCTTTTATTAATGGCTTGGATGAGTTCGTTAGCCAGGAATATCGGACGAGGTTTTCCGGGAAAATTTTAAGTTTTCTTTCAAAAAAAATTGTTTTCTCCGAAAATATCAAAGATGTTTTGATGAAATTTACTACATATGTTGCGTTTGGAAAGACCTTACTAAGTACCAAAATTCAACTTTCTAAGTTTATAGGAAATTGAGTTATTTAAATTTAAAATTTTGTTTCTTTTTTTTTTCTCCAAAAATTACAAAGTTAATATAATGAAATTTGGTGGATATCTTGCCCTAGGAAAGAACTTACTACATACCAAAATTAAACTTTCTAAGTTTATAGAAACCTGAGTTATTCAAATTTGAAGCATTTATTTAAAATTCACTACCATAACGCACTTGCTGCGTCCAGAGTTTTTTATGTATTCTTTAGGCAAATTTTTGTAAAAAATAGTAAATTTTTGCAGACAATGTTTTGTGTTTCCGTAGGAATCACTGTTTGTAAGATTTTTGTGACGTTTTGGTAATAAATGCTCAATAAGTTATTGTAAAAAAATATTTTCGGGTTATTGTGAAAAAGTTGTTTGCAATCTTCCTCAGAACGTTTTTCGTGAATAATTATATCGTTGTGGGTGGGTAGATAGCTTGAAGAGGTGAAAATTTGACGGTTTTTTTCGGGAACATTTTAAGTTTATTTTCGGAAAATTTGTGTACTTTTTCAAAGTTATTTTGATGAAATATGGTACATTGTTTCTACTATATACATTATACTGGTAAGCAAATTACATGCCGGCGTTCATTAAAAAAAGACATATTTGCTTTTAAAAACATTTTTATGACAACTCACTACTGTAACGCACTTGCTGCGTCCAGACTTTTTAATCTGTAGACAAGTATAAGGTATCGCCGTTCTCAGCTTGACCAGTAGAATTTAAATTTATAGATATCCAAGATATCGCATTTGGATTTAAAAATATGTGTGTGTGTTTTGTTTCTTTAACGTCGGCCTATTTCCGCGACTATGGCCAATCACCGACGCCAGGAAGCAGTTTCATCTCACTATTCTGGAAATTTTGCCGAACCCCTGCCTTTCTGTAAGGAGTGTAGGGATCTTTAACGTGCCCAACATCGCATGGACACGGGACCGACGGCTTTACGCCCCCTCCGAAGTGCGGAACGTTCAGACATTCAACTTGCTCAAATACAATGCCAGAACCTCGGTTGATGCTAATTTTACAGTTTGTACTGAAAAAGTGAAAGGAGTACCCTGGGATCGAACCCAGTACCCTTCGATTCAGAGGCACACGTTCTTACCCCTGAACCACCGAGGTTCTTATTTAAAAATATGAAGCTCAAATTTGAAATGACATCCGACCTGAGCTGCTAAAATGAAAACATCGGACATGGCATGTAAATATGGCGGTTTGCGCAAGCGCTCTAGAAACTTATTGTTTGAGACAAGTATAAGGTATCACCGTCTCAGCTTGAGGAGTAGAACTTAAGTTTATATATATTCCAAGATATCGCATCTGGATTTCAAAATATGAAATGACATCAGACCGCAGCTGCCAGAATGAAAAACCAGGCATTTAAATTTTGCAGAACATGACATAAATATGGCGGTTCGCGTATGCGCACTCGACACTTTTGTTTTTTTAGGACAGAGACAAATGTGAGGTATCGTCGTTCTCAGCTCAGTTACCCGCGGGAAAATTGATTTAGTTTTCATTTGTCAAATCCAGATCAGTTTATTTAATTTTATATGGCTGTGAATAAATATATTAACTCATTAATTGTTATTGTCCTTACTTTGTGAAACCGTTTAATACTAAATACAGACGTTTTGTAACCGGTTTCGCTGCTTGACAGCATCCTCAGGCAGAAGAAAATTTAATTAATTTATACGAAGTCATGACAACTACAAAGTAATTAATTAAATACATACATCAAACAAAATACATCTAGCTATTTTTTTCAAAAAAGTTGTAATAAGGTAGATGTTAATTAGTTGATGTATGTCGATATCTTTATTGTATGCAGTCTGCTTTATTACTGTTATTGTTTAGTTATTTTATTGATGTAATTGTTATTACATTTATTACTGTTATTAGCTGATTCTATGTTTATGCTAAATATTGGCATACATCACGTAGACATTTTGAAGACATCATCACTGATTTTAATTTTATTTTTATTTAACATTTTTTTGGTTAAAACATCGTAACGTAGCAACATATTTTTATTTGTAGTTGTCATGAATTCGTATTGATTAATTTAATTTTCCTGTCTGAGGATGCTGTCAAGCAGGGAAACCGGTTACAGAACCAAAAACGAACAGTTGTGAAGCCAGAGAAATAGTCTTCACGTCTGTTTAGAAATGTTAAATTAGGCAAATATGTTTCTTAATGATTTTAATAGTGAAAGGAAAATATGTTTTAATAAGACACATACATCTGCTTCCAGCATGCAATTATTAGGAAAATTAATTGGCAGTTTGAACCTTCTACCACTTAAGCTATATTTACTATCGATATGATTCATGGAAAATGTTTTATTAGATAATAGTACTACTACAGTATTTTTACGGTAAGAGTGGGTCGAGCAGTGTAACGTTGCCAGATTTACAAATATTTCCGATTATGCCTGTATTTTGAAAGCAAATCTTTTTAGTGGTTCATTTTAGTGAAATTGTATTGCTATCATCATGCGCGAACAATTTGTCATAAGTTTTTTTTTTTGTGTTCAGGAAAGTAATTGTGTAGACATTTATTTATTTATTCTAACGTTATCTATTATTTTGTTGCTTATTTAAATATATTTCGATAATAATAAATCCTCTTCAACTTTAAATTTTATAATAAATATATAAAAATGCGAAATTTTTGGACATTTCCACATTTCCATGGGCGTCTGTCTGCTTCTCTCATCCTGACCCCTCTGATATCTCACAAAACGTCACCGAAATTATCCAAGCTGGCATGGAATTATTTATTCCACGTACACAGAAAACCTCTGCAGCCACTCAAAAGCCCTGGTTCTCTAAATCCTGTGACAAGGCCAGACTTGAAAAGGTCAAAGCTCACAAAAAGCTTCTACACAATCCCACTCAAGAAAACTGTCAAGCATTTAACGACGCAAGAAACCGCTATGTTAGCATTCTTTCTGAGGCAAAAACTAGTTTAATAACCACATCAAAAACAAAGTTCTCTTAAGCTCCAGCGGCAGCAAACCCTTCGGGACTCTTGCTAAATCTATTGGGAATAATTTCTGCAAGAGCACGTTCCCACCTCTTGTCTCAGGGGATGAAATTGTTTCTACCGCCCTGGGCAAAGCTGAACTTTTTGTCTCGTTGTTCGCCGACAATTCTACTCTCAACCCACCTCCAAATATTCAACCACCAACAGTCCCCAATGTCGCGCATAAAATGACGGATATCGTTTTCAAAACTAAAAAGGTACGAAATATGCTCTCTTCTCTTAATACCAGGAAAGCCTCTGGCCTTGATGAGATCCCAGCAATTGTTCTCAAAAAATGCGCACTAACACTTGCTCCTGTCCTGACTTGTCTGTTTCAGACAACTTACAATATAGGCATATTTCCTAGTAACTGGAAAACTGCTCGAGTACAACCCGTCCTCAAGAAAGGATCCAAAGCGCTTCCTAGCAACTACAGGCCAATTTTTCTCCTTTCAGTCGTCTCTAAAGTGATGGAAAAGTATATAAACACCGAATTACTAAAATTTCTTGAAAAACAGTCTAATTCACGACAGGCAGTATGGATTCCAACAGCGCACATCAACTGACGACCTTCTTTCCTTTGTCACGCATTCTTGGAACAAGTCTATGGAATTACACGGTGAATCCCAGATTGTCGCTCTAGACATATTTAAAGCATTCGACGAGGTCTGGCACGCAGCGCTGCTTAATAAACTACTGGCCTATGGCCTACCACCAAAACTCTGTACGTGGACAGCACATTTCCTCTCCAACCGGAGCATTTCTGTTGTGGATGGTCATTCCTCTAAACTGTATCCAATTAATGCAGGAGTTCCTCAAGGTTCAGCTTTATCCCCTACTTTGTTTCTTCTCCACATCAATGACCTCCTCTCTAGCACATCCAACCCAGTTCACAGTTACGCGGACGACAGCACCCTGCACTCAAATATACACTATTCTAAGCCTGCCTCTTTAGCCCAATTAGATGAGGATCGCAGACTCATGGAGGGTTCTGTCTCTGTAGATCTTCAAAAAATATTAGACTGGGGAAGTAGAAATCTTGTACAAATCAACTCCACCAAATCTCAGTCTTGCTTTCTATCTCATAAGAGATACACCAGCCCTAGACCCATCCAAATGAACAACCAAGTTATTCAAAGTAATGAGTCCTTTTCACTTGTTGGCATTTCTGTGGATCAAAATCTCAATTGGCACCAACACGTCACATCAATTTCAGAAGCGGCTGCTAAGAAATTAGGTTTCCTCTTCCGCGCTCGCAAACACTTTTCACCAGCTAATCTCCATACCTTATATACTTCACAAATAAGACCAAACCTCGCATACTGCTCCCACATCTGGGGTGCTGCTGCCGCTTCTACACTCGCTATCCTGGACTCCATTCAGAAGAGAGCTATACGTCTCATCGGTGACCCTACCCTCACCCAAAGACTGCCATCCCTTCCCACCGACGTGCCGTTGGTGACCACTCTCTCTTTTATAGATATCTACACGGACACTGCTCAGAGGAGCTTTCTTCCATAGTTCCTCCACCTGCTGCCCCCAACAGATCTACCAGGGGAACAGAGCGGATGCACCCTTTTACTTTCCAGGTCACCAGACATATAACATCTTGTTATGGCAGCTCTTTTGTCCCAAGGATTTCCAAGTTGTGTAATTCCCTGCCGGCACATGTTTTTCCTTCTCTCCCGAATATCCAAACCTTCAAGCCTAGAATTAACAAGTTGCCTCTTTCCTCCTTGTCGACACCCACGGTACGATAGTATTTAGGTTGTAAGCCCTCGTGGTGTGTTGTTGAAATAAAAAAATATATATTTTAGGACGACTACGAGGCCGTTAAAATTGGAACGCGCTTCTAATCGTTCAAATACAGTTCTTACATTTTTTTCATGTCTGCCTCAGAGTCACACATAAATCATATTATATATTAATATTTATTGACTTTACCTTGAAATAGAGCGCCCCAGCTGCGCGAATGACTTTCTTCATCAATGCACCTCTAACTCTTCTAAATACATCTGTCATAACAACTCCTGGATGAACTGAATAAGAATACACCTCTTTATCTTTTAAACGTTTAGCACATTCTTGAGTGAATAAAATATTACATAATTTGCTATTTGCATACACCTCTAATATTCCGGGAAAAAAGTCCAAATTTTTAATGTCGAATTTTTTCGCGTATGCAGCAGCAAGTGATGACACGTTGGTAATTCGACTGGGCGCAGATTTTTTTAGTAAATCTGAAAAAGTATTATTTTTATCACACATTGATCTTTCAACTAAATTTGTTAAGTTAGTTACTTACCAGCCAATAGATTTGTTAACAGAAAGTTAGAAAAATAGTTCACTTGCATCAAAATTTGATGACCATCTTCTGTTATTTTGTTTGCCAAACCAGCCGCTCCTGCATTATTACATAAGATATCTAATCTTTCTTCGGTATCCAGAATAGTCTTTGCAAAATGTCTTACTGATTCAAATGAAGACAAGTCAATAATTCTTATTATAATGTTAGTATTGTTAGTTTCCTTAATTATTTTGTTTCGAGCTTCATTCAACTGTTCTTCGTTTCGTCCAGCTATAATTAGTTTAGCTCCTCTTTTTGCCAGATCAAGGGCAGTCGCGTAACCAAGTCCTATGGGTAAGATTTAAGAAGTATCAGTAAAGAGTGGGAACAGAATTATTTTTTTTTGTGCTTTTTAGCGAATTTTTTTTTAATTCGCTTATGAGGAGATCTGTGTTTATATATATATATATATATATATATATATATATATATATATATATATATATATATATATATATATATATATATATATATATATATATATATATATATAAACACAGATCAGATTTTTGCATTTTTTGTCGAAATATGATGCGTTTATAAGAAAAAAATCTGGACGCAGTAATTGCGTTTTGGTAGCGATTTTTCGGAAAATTTGCAGATTAGCTCCCGAACGCTTTTCAAAAAACTGTTTTCAGAAACCTGCCTAGGCCCCCCCTTGGATCCACAAACCCCAAGAAAAATTTCTTGTTCACACCCCCCAAGGAAGTTACGGGACCAGGAGTGAATAGGGGTGCTGTGCGGGGTGGTAGTAAAAAGGAAATATGAGCAGAAAATTCGAATAAAACGGGCTTGAAAGTTGTCTTTTTCACATCTTGAAGCCATATCCCCCTTAAACCCTACCTACCACGCACAGCACCCCTATTCCCTCAAAAAAATTCTTGTTTACACTCCCCAAGGAAGTTACGGGACCAGGAGTGAGTAGAGGTGTATAATTTTTTTAGCTAATTTTCGTATAACAAATTCGTTAATGAATTTTTGAATTTTAATCGAAATATGATGCGTTTGTAAGAAAAAGATCTAGACGCAGTAAGGGGGTTTGGTAGCGAATTTTCGGTAAATTTGGAGTTTAGCTCAGGAACGCTTTTCAAAACACTGTTTTCAGCAACCTGCCTAGACCCCCCCTCTGGATCCACAAACCCCAAGAAAAATTTCTTGTTCACACTCCCCAAGGAAGTTACGGGACCAGGCGTGAGTAGGGGTGTATAATTTTTTTAGCTAATTTTTGTAGAACAAATTCGTTGCATTTTTGCATTTTTTATCGAAATATGATGCGTTTGTAAGAAAAAAAAACTGGACGCAGTAAGTGCGTTTTGGTAGCGAATTTTCGTGAAATTTGCAGTTTAGCTCCCGGACGCTTTTCAAAAAACTATTTTCAGAAACCTGCCTAGGGCCCCCCCTGGATCCACACACCCCAAGAAAAATTTCTTGTTCACACCGCCCAAGGAAGTTACGGGACCAGGAGTGAGTAGGGGTGCATAATTTTTGTTTTAGCTAAATTTCGTGGAACAAATTCGTTAATGCATTTTTGCATTTTTTATCGAAACATGATGCGTTTGTAAGAAAAAAAACTGGACGCAGTAAGTGCGTTTTGGTAGCGGATTTTCGGTAAATTTGCAGTTTAGCTCCCGAACGCTTTTCAAAAGACTGTTTTCAGAAACCTGCCTAGACCCCCCCCCCTGGATCCACACTCCCCAAGGAAGTTACGAGACCAGGAGTGAGTAGGGGTGTATAATTTTTTTTAGCTAATTTTCGTAGAGCAAATTCGTTAATGCATTTTTGCATTTTTTATCGAAATATGATGTGTTTGTAAGAAAAAAATCTGGACGCAGTAAGTGCGTTTTGGTAGCGAATTTTCGGTAAATTTGCAGTTTAGCTCCCGAACGTTTTTCAAAAAACTGTTTTCAGAAACCTGCCTAGACCCCCCCCCCTGGATCCACACACTCCAAGAAAATTTTTTTGTTCACACACCCCCCAAGGACCTTACGGGACCAGGAGTGAGTAGGGGTGCTGAGCGGGGTAGGTAGTAAAAAGGAAATATGAGCAGAAAATTCGAATAAAGCGGGCTTGAAAGCTGTCTTTTTCACATTTTGAAGCCATATCCCCCTTAAACCCTGCCTGCCCCACACAGCACCCATATTCACTCCCAGTCCCATAATTGCCCTGCGGGGTGTGAACAAGACATTTTTCTAGTGGTTTGTGCATCCAGGTGGGGTCCTGGATGCAAAAACAATTTTTTGAAAAGCGTTCGGGAGTTAATCTGCAAATTTACCTAATTTTCATTACATCCTTCAAATTTCAATAACTCAATTTGCTATTAACGTAAGTTTTGTTGGTTAGGAAACCAACATTTAAGTTTATTTTCTGAAATTTTTTGTATATTTTCAAAGCATAAGTAATTTTGATAAAATATAGTACATTGTTTCTACTACATAGGCTATACCGATAATCAGATTGATGCCTGCTCGCATTTGCTATTAAAAACATTTTTATGGAAATTCACTTCCATAACACATTTTCTGCATCGAGGCTTGTGAAAAATGTTTATATATTTTCAAACAATAAATTTATTTCGATGAAATATGGTACATTGTTTCTACTATATAGGCAACCAAGTTTGATGCCTGCTTTCATCAAAGAAAGACATTTGCTATTAAACATATTTTAAAGAAAATTCGCTACCATAACGCACTTGCTGCGCTCAGAGATTTTTCCAAGTGCAAAAGAATAATCTTCATATGTAGCTGCTGAAGATGTGTGGTGTTGCACAAATTAAAGCATCAAATAGATTGGTGAACCGAGGCGACCTCTATCTGGTCTAGGGTTGAACAGGCTGAGAAAGGAAAGAAAATATCCATCCCAGCAAAGACAGTTACAAATCAGATACATAAATGTTACATAAAACTTGCTGTTTCAATAGCTAAAGTTATGTATCAAATAACTTTCATGTAACATACTTGATATCAGAAATGTCAGCAGCTAGATGCTCTCGCATATATGTAACAGATACATTACATGGTTATATGTATGCTACATTAACTATATATATATATATATATATATATATATATATATATATATATATATATATATATATATATATATATATATATATATATATTATATTAGTTAATAGATAAAATAGAAAAGTAACAACAAAATATAACATAACAATTATGTCATAGATCATGCGCACGCATAACTCTGATTTGTTGTGTACATTTTCTTTGGTTGACCCCCCTCTTTGATTTCTGTCTGTCTCGTACAACAATTTGTGGCTAATGGACTTTGCTTCCGAGGCTATCACTAGACTAACACACACATAAACATTTGAATTTGATAAAAAAAATATTCCACCCATACGTATGAAGTGTTATAATGTATATAGCGGAAAGCTGGACTTGAATAAGTATAGGACCTTAATAGATTATAAGGTCTAGAAACGTGAACATGGAGAAAAATGGGAAAGACATCAATGTTCCAAAACTAAACTGCATTTATTTGTATAGGGCGTGTTCCTTTCACCAAAACAAGAAGAAACGTTCCTATAAACAGGAGTCCTTAACTACTACGTTACTAAGATCATCCCCAATTTCACAAAGTTCGATTAAATATTTAACGCCTGGTTAGTTACTCAAGGCTTCAGACGACCAATCACAGCTTCAAAATATTTAGTTGTCATGGTAAAACCCCGATTTATAGTCTGTAATTGGTCGTCTAAAGCCTTGATTAACTAACCGGCCGTTAAATGTTTAAAGCTTTGTGAAACTGTCCAACAGAGTATTGAACAAAAATTAAAAGTGTTTCAATTTAGAACAATATTAAACAAAAAATACTATACAAGAGAACGAATAATTTCCGAACGAAAAATTCTCGATATGACCGGCGTCGGCCTCACGGCAATCCTGAACTTAGCCATCAAATTTTTGGCAGACACGTTGGAATATTTCTGATTGAAATCTATCTCATACCTATTCCTTGGCGTAGATCATCAACATTATAAATTACTTGCGCATCAATAAGTGTTTTTAAATGCCATCAGAATTATGAATCCATAGGATTCAAGTCAGGTAAACATGGTGATTCTACACGTGCAGATACTTTTCAAATAATCTGCAATGCGGTGGTGCATCATCATGCATAAACCACATGGTTTGTCTTATACGTAATGGTATGTCTTCCGGCAAAACGGGTAGCACGCTTTGTGAAAAATTGGTATGAGCAGCTTATTCAGTAGGAGGAAAAGACAACGAACAAATACTCAACACACAATGGCACAAACTGCCACCATCGGAAATCAAACGCGGGTACCTCATAAGTTAATAGATAAACACGCGTTCCACTACATCACGGGAGTTTAGTGTATATACTTCACTAATCCTGGAGAAGAGTATGTACCGTGAAGTCTATCGAATATTAACTTTACTATACTTTCTCCTCCGATTGTTGAAAGATATATATTTTAATGCTAATTACCTGTGTTAGCGCCTGTAACAATGGCTGTCTTCCCTATCAAGCAAGTTTGACATCTACACCAAACTGTATTAAATTTGGTGTATATTTTTAACAAAATCAGTAGCAACGCTATAAAACACAAGATGTAATATAACATTTTGATTATCTGTTATTTACTAAGTGTGCTATATTTACAATTGTTTGAAAACCACTAAAAAAAAATACAATTTAAGTAGGTTCCTATTCATTTAAGATAATCGAATTCAAAAATCATTATCATTGAATGGCCCTGCTTGCATTAATTGACCACTCATAGTACATTATAGTTCCGTATACCCACCGAATATTAATAATCTGTAATATACGGTGTGTCCCAAACTGGATGGGAATGTATTGCTATCTCTGTTATTATTAAAGATAGGGAGACGGTTAAATCAGCAATGTTTTGTAGAATTTCATGCTCGTTCCAAATATGACTTGTATTTTGCCCTGCCTCTTTTCGTTTTCGAGTTATTTTGAAAAAACCAAAATTTGTCGATATCTTTTTTCTTCAATCTCTAAGCAGGCGTCGATCTGAAATGTCTAAGACTTGCACATTATCAGGACACCTTTTACAGAGTAATCTTATTCTCAACTTTGGATTGTCATTTGTTTTTGAGCTACATGTATCAACGTTTGTTTTTATTATGACAGCCATATTGGATTTTTTTGCTTATGTGATAGCATGTGAAAGAGCCTTCCAATGATGTACAACATGCTTGAGAAATCTTGTAATTGCACTGACGATTTTGAGAAAAACCGTTTTGAGGATAGTAGGCTATGAAAACCAATACCAGAAAACAAATGACAAAAAAAAGTGTTCAAAAATCAGTAGGCCATGGAGTCTAATACTAGACTTCTACTTTTAACATAATTTTCGGTAATGATTCACGATAAAAAAATATTGTGATTTAATTTACAATACTTAATTATGTAATAATGCTAGGTAATACTATGTGAAACAGTTTAATATCGACACCCGGCAATAACAAATATAAACTTAAACTCCACAAAACAACACAATTAGAAATGGAAGTCAACAAATAATAAAACAGAAACTTAAAAATACACTAAATATAAAATTGTTCAATATGGCCACCGTTTTGTCCAATGCACTTTATACACCTTTTTGAAACATGGCCTGCAAACTCTGGTAAGTGTGTTTTGGTTAATATGTTTTATAGCTTGCGTGATTCTGTTTCGTAATTCATTGATATTTTGTGGTGGATCGAATCTATACACATCATACCCCAAAAATAAAAATCCATGGATGTTATATCAGGACTTCGAGCACACCAATGAACCGGCCCATTGTTACAAATGACACGATTATAAAAATTGTGAGCTGGACAACCGTCTTGTTGGTACAAAATCTCGTTAGATGTTCGTTAGCCACAAAAATCGGCCCAGGTTTTCCCGGAAAATTTTGTGTTTTCTATCGAAAAAAAATTATATCTCCGGAAATAGCAAAAAAGTAAGGGCAACCAAATTTGGTACGGGTTTATATCCTTATAGGTAAATTACCTACAAAAATGTAGCTCTGTAAGTTAAAAGACAAAAACGTTAGAGGCATTTAAAGAAAAATAAATTGGGGTTTTCCTCAAAACGTCAAAGTCGCGATTTAAAATGTCAAAATTGGCAACATTTAGGGAAAGAACTTGAAACTAATACGGGCTATGAAAAGAAAATGTCTCAAGATGAATGTTTTACAAACCCGGAAGTCTTAGCTTCAACCGTCATTGCCCTTCATTTTACTAAAATATTTCTAGATAATTCATTTAAAATAGATCCTTTGTCTGATGCTTTAGTAGTTGTCTTAGCTATAGAGTTTATCGTTTAATGGTATATAATTTTTGTCGAATTTTTCGTAAAAAATCAATAAAGGTCAATATATCTGTTATTATACAAAATTCGAAAAAAAAATTGTATACATTCATTATAGGCTGTCTTGAGCTACATATTAAAAAATATTTCTTCAATCACAGGTGGCCCATAAGTCGTTGGTGATAGTAATCTTCTTTTTTTAATCGAACATGCCTTATGTTATTCCAATTTTGAATTTTCCATCGCAATATAATCCGTGTTTGTAAGAAAATACATTCTGGGCGCAGCAAGTGCGTTATGGTAGCATTTTCATTAATTGCTTCAAATTTAAATAGCCCAATTTGCTATGAACCTATAAGGTTGATTAAGAAACAATAAAGTTATTTTGATGAAACAGGGCACATTGTTTCTGCTATATAGGTTATACTGGTAACGAAATTTGATGCCTGCTTTCTTAAAAAAAAACACACATATTTGCTATTAAAAACATTTTAATGAAAATTTACTACAATAACGCACTTGCTGCGTCCAGACTTTTTATTAAATTCTGGACGCGGTTTAACTCGAGAAGTATATTTTATCCACAATTCCACAACATATATATATATATATATATATATATATATATATATATATATATATATATATATATATATATATATATATATATACAGTGTGTCCAAGATAAGGAGGGGATAGCATGGGGAAATCGGAAACCGTAAGAGATACAGGGTGGGTTAAATTAGAAAAAAGTTGCCCATTTTAGAGCTCAATTAAACGGTATTTTGAAATTTTGGAAATTCCATTTATTTCCGGAGATATTCGAAAAAAAACCGTAATTCGCCAATTTCGGTTTTATTTTTTTCTGACCTTATTTGAGAAGATATTGCAAAACAAAAAACACTTTCCCACGTACACTTTTTAAGCCCTAAAAGTTGGTGTTTACATATTTTTTATTCGACGTTTCATCTCCGAGAAACCATCATCAACTTTAATTTTTTAAATACGTCCCTGCAATTTTTATTTCAAAACTTTAAACCATTTTCAAATCTAAATTAGATGATGTATAATTTCTAATGATTTGAATATGTTTTCAGCTTATTTCAGTCATAAAAGATGTTTTTTCAGGAAAAATATTTTGAGTACGGCCCTTAATACTCGAAAAGCATTTATTTCCATAAGTAGTACCTTTTAAAAAGTCAATGAAGAGAAAAACGTTTTCAGTAATATTTCTTCGTTATTAAAATGTAACACCCTACTATTATAAGATTAGGTCCTAAACATAGAGGGCTTTGAAAAATAAACAAGTTGTCTTTAATGACAATAGAGATCTTTCAACAAATATAAATGTCAGTGTCAATAACTTTGTTAAATACAGTTAATTGGGTACAAGCTCTTTCAATTTGTTTAAAAATGGTTGGACATTTTTCTTTTGAGGAAAAGTTCGACATGTTAAAATGTTACATTTTGTGCTATAGTAATACAGGAAAAGCTGAGCAAATGTATTCAAATTATTATCCTGAAAGAGTACAGCCAAATAGAAAGATATATGGAAGAATAGTTACCAATTTATTGCAGTATGGTTCATTTAAGAAACCAATTGTTACTAGAGGTAAACCATGCTGAAGTAACTTAAAATAATGTACTGTTAGCAGTAGCACAAGACCCTACAACATCGGTTAGAAATATTGAAAGAGTAACCGGGACTCCAAAATCTACTGCAAATTTTATTAAATGTGTTTCTTTTTCATTAATAAGTTTGAAGAATCTTACTCAAAATGTTGTACTTCATTGACATTTTAAAAGGTACGACCTTACTGAAATAAACGCTTTTCGAGTATTCAGGGCCGTACTCGGAAGATTATTCCTGAATAATTTTGTTTTTTGACTGAAACAAACTGAAAAACTATTCAAACCATTAGAAATTATACATCCTCTAATTTAGATTTGAAAATGGTTTAAAGTTTTGAAATAAAAATTGCAGGGCCGTATTTAAAAAATTAAAGTTGATGATGGTTTCTCGCAGACGAAACGTCCGATAAAAAATCTGTAAACACCAACTTGTAGAGCTTAAAAAGTGTACGTGAGAAAGTGTTTTTTGTTTTTCAATATCTTCTCAAATAAGGTCAGAAAAAAATAAAACCGAAATTGGCGAATATCTGTTTTTTTTTTCGAATATCTCCGGAAATAAATGGAATTTCCAAAATTTCAAATAACCGTTTAATTGAGCTCTAAAATGGGCAAGTTTTTTCTAATTTAACCCACCCTGTATCTCTTACGGTTTCCGATTTCCACATGCTATCCCATCCTTATCTTGGACACACTGTATATATATATATATATATATATATATATATATATATATATATATATATATATATATATATATATATATATATATATATATATATATATAGTCCGTGCCCATTTGAAAACATTTCTCAAAAATCCGGATTTCCTTATCGAATTTTTGTTATAGGAAAATTCGCTACCATCACATACTTGCTGCGTCAGAGCACCTAATTTCATTTTAAAATCGTAGGTGTAAGGGTGCGCAGGCTGGACAAGCTACAAAATGTTGGTATGCACTTATAAAAAATGTGCTAAAACCTACACACAAATTATTAGATCTGTTCCATAAGCATTTATTTTGAAATTACTATTTTTCTAATAACCATACATAAAATATGCAAGCCAGTTTGTTTCGCAGAGAAATCATATTGCAAGCATTACCAAGAATGCTAACACCGAATGATTTACAATAGGTGAAAGTATGTACCTACTGCCATTTCGTGATCAACAGTTAACGTGATTGCGGATGACAATAAGAGTCACTCAATAATTTTAATTGTTGAATTCCTGCCGTGCTAACCTTACTTTCCTTTAAGTTATCTCTGTTAATGTGAGTATAATATATTTGATATCTAATTATCTCATACTTAAGCATTTAGGTACCCATTCTGAATCTATTTAAACAGTTAAGTTTGTGATTTATTATTAATTGCATTTATTTTCACCGTTTTTCTACATACCCACATAAATTTAATCTGTTTTTATGAGCCTTCCATCTTCCATTATACACTGCACGCCTAAAGTATGGGATAAAGAAAGTAAATGTGATATAATTTTTTGGAGATAAATCCACGTCGATTTTATTTGTAAAAAATACACATTTTTTGCATTAAAATTGCCTTTCTACCATCATTTGTTTTAGAGTAATGACGGCATCAACTTATTTTTATTTTTTAGGCGAATTTTTCGTAAAACAAAAAATTCCTTAATGGGGAGATCTGTGTTTATATATATATATATATATATATATATATATATATATATATATATATATATATATATATATATATATATATATATATATATACAGGCTGTCCCACGTAAGGCGTGCATTAGAAGTTTTTGAATTAATATTGGTAGTTGGAATCTGAAAATATGCAAATGGATGTATCACTTCCGGTTATACCGAGAGTTGCTAACAGCTTTCTTAATTTTAATATAACACTCTATATATTATTGCATATTCGGAATGAGCATGCAATTCTGAGCAACATGATATGTGCCTATATGACTTGCCTATACTAGTGTCAGCCGTTCTCAAGATGTTCGATTTTCTATTGTTTTTCCGTCATAAAGTTGTAAATCTTTGAAATGGCAATTCTCGGTCATCAAGTATGCCATGATTCTGAAACTCAGCATAACTAATGGTCGAATTTCTTCTTATTGCGAAAAAAATACAAAATAGATACAGGGTGTTGATTAACGAAGTTCAAATGTCGATAATTTCAAACACGAAAAAATATTTTTTCCAAATAGAACACCCTGTATATTTTCATCGCATATCATTCAGAATGATATTTTGCTTCGATCTGTATCAGCATTCCCTATACCTATCTCGGGTGATTCCCGAGTTATGATGGGAAATATGTGAATTTTGTATTATCCCAGATAATACTCTTTTGTTTTCTTTGTATTGATAATAATAATAATTATTATTATTATTTTGATAATCACAATAGTAATAATAAGAATGATAATATTAATAACTCGTAACTATACAACGGTATCGGGGGATGTTAATATATACCACTAGTAAGCTTTCGGTATAGGGCAAAGAGAACCCAGAATTTTTCATGTAGGTATTCCATTCATATTCTGGACGAGAAGAATGAAAACCTGTATTAGGTTTTATTATATTAATGTCGCTCTTTAGATTAATTGAAGAAGAACTATTTTTTCCATTTCATTTTTTCATTTCTGGGTGTTCGAATACGTTTTCACATCATACCCTTTAAAAAGAATACATTCCGATTCGACTTGCACTGTTTTAGAAATTATAAGTCCTCTACTCAGTCCAACATAGTGAGGGATGTTTATGAATCGCCCTGAAACTTATTTACTCAAAATGAAAACAAGTTAGAACCATCTATCAGTACGAAAATATATCAGTGAGTTTAAATACAGAAAATAATTAACGAAACAGTGAAAGAATTAATTTTAAAAATGCGTATGAGTTTTAATACAAAATATGCTCTATATGACCACCGTTGACTTCAAGACACTTCAATAATCTTCTTTGCAATCCATAATTAGTGGCCCTTCGGATCATTTCTGGAACGAGATCATTAAAAGCTTGTCGCACTTTAGCCTCCAGTTCTTCTTGGGAGGTTATTTGGCTGGAATAAACTTCATTTTTAATGTGACCCCATAAGAAGTCAGGCGGAGTCAGGTCTTGTGACCTGGCAGGCCAAAGCCATGGACCGCCGGGTCCTATCCAACGATCCTCAAACATTCTTGTCAACTCCTGGTGTACAGCTGCCGTAGAATGTGCTGGAGCGCCATCTAACTGGTACCAGAATTCTGCATCAGGCAAACCAGTCAAGATACCAGCAACAACTTCACGAAGTATTCTACGATAATTTTCTGAGGTCAACATTCCCTCGTAGATATGGAAAAACTCTTCCATTTCCAATAACAGCGAAAACATTCAAACTGAATTCATACTGGAAATGCGCTTCACGCATAAAGTGAGAATTTTCATCTGCCCAGAAATGACATCGCTTCCGATTGATGATACCTTTTCTTGTGAATTTTGCTTCATCCGTCCATAAAATCCTATCTAAGATATCTGGGTCTTTCTGGATTCGTACAGTCAACCATTCACAAAATGCAACCCTTCTAATGTGGTCACCTTCTCGTAATCCTGTCCTTTAGGCATATGCATGCCATCCATACTTAGAAAGAATTCTTTGAATTGATATTCGAGTTAGTCTTAAATCTTCTACTGCCTGCCTGATGGAAGCATGTGGATAGGCCGTGAAACATAAGTTTTCATATTATGTCCAAAGCCTACTCTCCGACTAGGTAGATTCCCAATTTTGTAGTATATTCCTGTTTTATTCATATTCCTTCTTATAACTCAGAAATAAATCAAGATAGGTATAGGAAATGCTGATACAGATCGAAGAAGAATATCATTCCGAAGGATATGCGATGAACATATACAGGATGTTCCATTTGGAAAAAAATACTACGTGTTTGAAATCATCGACATTTGATCTTCGTTAAACAACACCCTGTATTATTTTTGTAATTTTTCTCGCAATGAGAAGAATTCTGACCACTAGGACTATAGCTGTGTCAAATTTCAGAACCATGGCATACTTGATGCCTGAGAATTGCCATTTCAAAGATTTGCAACTTTATGACGGAAAAACAATAGAAAATCGAATATCTTGAGAACGGCTGACGCCAGTATGGACAGGTGGCATATCATTTTCCTCAGAATTGCATGCTCATTCCGAATGTACAATAATATATAGGGTATTCCATTAAAATTAAAAAAGTTGTTGGCAACTTCCGGTACAACCGGAAGTGATAGAATCACCAAAATATTTTAGTTATAATGAGCGGATGGTGATACATGTAGTTGCAAATTTTCAGATTCCAAATCCCAGTATTAGTTCGAAAACTTCTAATGCATGCCTTACGTGGGACAGTCTGTATATATGATAACTCAAAAAATAAAGGGGCCATTTTCATAAAATTTGGAGGTACCTTCCTTTTGTAAGTTGCTTGGATAAGTTGGTTAGCCATGAAAATTGGACTAGTTTTCCGGGCAAATTTTGGGTTTTCTTTGGGAAAATTTTTGTATATCCGTAAATAATAAAGCTATGACAAGCAAATTTGGCACATATCTACTATCACACTTACCCTACACGCGAAAATTCAGATCTCTGCGTTAAAAAAAAAGTTATAGCCATTTAAAGAAAACAATTTTGGTGCCACTGGTGATCAAAGGAAAGCACAAGAACAAAATATTTTGTGTGGTTAACAAAACCAATTGAATATTACTTACAAGGGTTAAGTTTTCTTGACGCGATAAGGTCAAGAAGTAGCAGAAATATATTTTGAAAATTTTAAAATTTTTCTTCTTAAAACATCAAAGTCGCGATTTGAAACGTCAAAATTTGCAATTTTCAGACAAATAATCTGAAACAAATATGGATTGTGCAGAAGAAATGTCGTAATATGTGTGTTTTACAAAGCCTTAGGTTTTAGCTTCAACCATCATTGTCCTTCGTTTTACTAAAATATTAGCGGAAAATCCATTTTAAACGGACCCTCTTTCTGATGCTTTGGCAGTAGATTCAGCTATAGAGTTTATGGTTTAGTAGTCTATATTTTAGCAAATTTTCTTAACTTACGAATTTTGAAACGATTTCTTCAAATGAGCGCGAACTAGAACCCCTAAAACCCATATACGGGGTAAGTTTAAGTTTTTGTTTGTTTACACATATACAGGGTGACGCATTTCTACGGGAAAACTCAATCTGTTTGCTTATATACAAGATACGATCCAAAATTATATACGTTAATTACAAGTTGTTTTGAGCATCTTATAAAATTATTTTGATAAGAGTGGCCCATAAGTCGTTGGTGATACATACATACTTTCTTTTTTTAATAGAACACCCCTTATGTTATTGCATGTTTGCATTTTCCATTGAATTATATTGCATGTTTGTAAGGAGAAAAGAAATTGGTATCGTTCATCGTTTTTGGGTTATCTCAATTGTTTTGCAACTTTTCACGTTTTTGGCACAAACACATATCACAAATTGTAAAAAGGCATTTGTACCAATAGGAGGTCGAGCCCCATGGAAATGACGCATTCAGAGAACTTTTTTTGTATTACTCGTCGAAAAAACAAAGATCTGCCGTATAAAGACACTCTCAAATAGTGGCTCAATATGAAAAGTTTTTGCGGAAATGTTTTTAGCATTGTAGAAATCATTTTTGTAACATTTTTGTGAAATGTTGGTAATTAATAATAAATGTTTAGTAAGTTATTGTAAATAGAAGTTGCCGAATTTTTATCAAAAATATAATATAATGTAATATTACTGAAGGCAATTTCGGCCAAAAAAGTGGTGAATAATTGTAAAAGAAATTTTTGTAAAATTTCATAAAAAATGTTTTTATTACTTGGGTCATAAAGCTGTTTGTCAATAATTATATCTTGGCAGGTGTGTAAATAGCTTAAAGAGATTCGTTGGCCAGGAGAATCGGTACAGTTTTTTCTGGAACTTTTTCTGTTTATTTTCGGAAAATCTTTCTACTTTTTGAAACAACAAAGCAATTTTAATGAAATGTGGTACATTGTTACTACTATTTGGGTTATACTGCCAACCAAATGTCCTTTTAAAAACAATACATATTTAACATTAAAAACATTTTTACGAAAATTCGCTACCATAACGCACTTGCTGCGTCAAGACTTTTTTTCTTGATTTTGAGAGATCTTTGCTTTGGCGAACCGACAATATAGATCTCCTACAGGTGCTGGCTTTAGTACTAGTTGTGGAATTTCTGAAATTGTAGCTCAATTTGGAGTCAATCAGGCAGTTTATTTTCAATATTTATCCAAGAGAATAAAATATTGGTTCAAACAATTTTAAAATAGTTGAAATATTGCGTAGAAAAGAATGCAGTATCTTGCTACCCAAGCCAATAAGGTCTACCGCATGGAAGCAAACAAACTTTCTACACTGACACAGGTTTTGGGAATTAGAAAAATACTACCGACACAAGATGTGGCTTCCCTTGACGTGAGAAAACAACCCCGGATATTCAAGTAGTGTCTACAGGATAGGAATAAATGTTTTCAGCAGTGTTGTAACTGTTTGAGTACACAGATATTAAAGATGCTGTCTTGAACGACATTGTAAATCATATTCCACAAAATGCCAAGTATTGGTCCCCGGAAATACGAAATCAAATAATTCAGGCATTGGTACAAACTGTTCGCTGGTCTATTGTTGCTGAGCTTCAAGTATCTGATGTTCCATGGTTTACTTAGGAGTTTATATATGGAAATGTAAAAGAGCCGTTGCTGACAGTGAGTATTATCAAAAATTTAGATGATGTCAAATTCACGGATGCTACATTGAATATCTTAATTGAAAGTAAAATCGTCCTGGATCATCTTCCGAACAAGTGCTTCGACGGCGCAAGTGATATGAGTCGTAAGACTGCAGGTGTTGCCGCCAGAATTGAGAAGAAATTGAAAAAAAAAGTACCATACCCTCGACCCACCTCACCTTATGCCCTATTTCAAATGTCGGATACCCTAGTTAAAAATTGATTCTGGCCACGGCGCTGCGTGAGCGAAGGAATATGCTTCGTGGATGAAGTTAAACGAGGAAGGCATGTTATGTTGGTCCTATTCTGAGACACATTAACTTTCTAACAAGACTATTGAAGGAAACATGCTTAGAAAAAAGAGAAACGGTAGTCAATGAGTAAAATTTGTGCCTAATACAGTCGTAAATAAACACTTCTAAGATAATACAAATGTATCGGTAAGTTGTCGGTTCAGCAACGTACATATTAAGTATGCTCAAAGCCATTTCATGATGAATCAGAATCTTGTAATTTAATGTTGAAGATGGCAATGATGTATTTAATTATTAATGTGATTGCTATTGATTAAATAATAAAAAGCAGTTCCAGATAATTTATAGTATCAACGTCATTAAAAAGCTAACTGGCCTTTTATTGTGAACAGTCATTACTTTTTTTTTGTAAAGGAAACATAACGTTTCTTGGTACGTTATTATTTTCCATTTTACCTACTTTCGTAGTTACCTGTTATTCTTCTTGTATAATTAGCGTGGTTTGTTCGTGAATTTTAGCACTGAAGTAAAACTGATGTTATAAGGACTATTTTTTAACATTGTAAGTCCAATTAATTTAAAACTGATTAGTAGTCTATCGTATCCTATTCTACTTTCAGCGAATTTTCGTAAAAAAATTTCACTTTCGACCATCTTGAGACTTTTGAAAAATTTCCTCAAATTTGCAACAACTAGGAACCCTGCCGCCGCTTTCCAGGATTACTTTGAATGTTGCAATTTGTATATGTTGATATACAGCCACCTGCGGACAAACACACGCGCACACGGAGACACATAGCACACTTATCGTGAGTTTGTGGAAAATCTCTTAAAGGTAAATTTTGCTTTTAAGGGGAAAGACTTAGGCTTATTTTAAAGATCGCAACACCAGTCCTTAAACAGTGCTGCGATCCACCTCTAAAATCTAAATCAAAAGGGGGAGGGGGGTCAAGTGTCACATCATTTTAGAGCTGGTGTAAATCTCATTTTAACGGTGCGTCATTTTAAAAATTTAAAGCAGTGGGTTGTGAGAAATTGCCTTCTAATGGTGAGTAATTTATTGACCAAAAACTTGCATGTCAGTTTATCAGATGTTCAAAATTTCGACCACCAGCCTCCATACAATAGTGCAAGCTTAGTTAAAAACGCCGACGCACATTCTGTAACATGATTCTGGAGTGATCTGGCGGCATTTGTGTACGATACGCTGGCGTAAATCTTACAAGGATTCGGGCTGAGTAGAATAAATTTTACTTTTTATGTGACTCCACAAAAAGAAATCTAGGGGTGATAAATCTGGTGATTGTGGGCTATTTTATAGAATCTCTTCACTAAATCCACCGATTTGGAAATCTGTCCACCCAGGTCCATTTAAATTTAAAGAATTAGTTTTAATAATATACCTTACTAATAGTCTACAATTCTTAGGAAAAATTACTACTATAATGCACTTGCTGCGTCCCGAACATTTTTTCTTTCTCGGGACACGACTAGGAATTCCCGGGAATTCTCTATTTTCGAGAAATTTTTAAAACTTAAAAAACAAATTTGTTAATTAAATGCAAAATAAAATTACGCATATTAATGATCATCAACATTTATTATTTATTTAGTCTTCTGTAAAATAAGTATTGTCACATTTGTCTATGAGAATTAAGTTTATGGACTTTGTTACTGCTATGGTAGTGTGTTGGTAACAGCGAACACTCTGGAATGATATTTCTAGAAGGGACCAGAAGTGACAGGTGAGGAAAAGTGTAGAAGCTCTAGAATCTCTATGGAGAGTATAAATAGACGAACGGTACATAGAGTGAGTTAGTTCAGTATTAAGTCGGTGCAGTGTAGAATAGTGATCATAGAGTATTAAGCGAGTTAGCAGTAATTGTTGGTGTTTAAGAAGCGATGATAGAAGGCGAATAGTGGAATATAGTTCTATGGACATTTAATAATAGAGAGAAATATTTTAGGTGATACTGGTGTTGGAAAATAGTTGCTTATATAACATTAGTAGTTTGAAAAGTTGTGTTTTGTTAGTCAACGAATCCAGAACCCCGTAGAACGTAACAGTTTTGTCTCTGACGTCAGGATCGTAGCATCTTTTCTCGATAGAGCCTCAACAGATATTTTTACTATATGTAAGATAACCAAAGATGATAACAGGACGCCTATGTTATCAATCTTCCCACATTGATGACATATTCCAATCAATCAATTACTTTTTGATGGCAGTTTTGGGTTATAGGAATCGTGCAACTACTTGCATCGTCAAGTTCTATCTTATACGCACATCTAACAACAAATTCAACTCATGGTCAAACTGTGCTTCTACATGTTTTTGCAGCGTGATATTTTTAAAGGACTCTTTCGAAATAGTTTGACCATGTCCCGTGTTTCTTGTAACACTTTGTCAATATTTTGAGTGTATTGCGCAGTTGTTGTTAAATCAGATTCCAACTCGCAGTCGTCAAGAAAGGTAATTGAACGAATGAACGAACGTGCAGCGGGGAGCGCAGGAGGGCAGGGGACAAACACAATCAAGACGCTTTGTCTCGTCACGAGTAAGGCCAGATTTCCCGGGAATTTTCGGTTCGAGAAGTCTCGACCAGAAACCGTACCTCATAAGTATTTAGGGACTAGTATAGACAGAAAATTAAAGGTCGAGCACCATATCGACAGTTTGTGTAAAAAGGTCAGCAAGCGAGTCCTTGCAGGATGCAAATAAGTGTATGTGTATTAATGTTACCACAATTTCATTATGCTGACATACCTAATTCTCTACGGTGAAAATATAACTGAAATACACAGGTTACAGGTACTTGTAAATATAGCAATGAGAATCATTTTGAATGCAGATAAGTACACAAAAATAGATGATATGTTAAAAACACTAGGATGACTAAGAGTTGAACCAATTGTTGAGATTCAGGTATTGTTATTCATACATAAAGTAGAGATGGGTAGTCTGTCTGACTACTTCAATTATTCACTAAAAACATTTGAAAGAATCTATCAACACCACAAAAGAAATAAATACAACTTTTCATTACATCACACAAATAAGATAGCACCCATAAACCGGCATCAATGGCTTTAAACTGTATGATGAACTTCCCTTGGAATTAAAGAAAATACTTAAATACGATTAATAGGTTCAAAATTAAAATTACACATACACAGTAATATTTACAAAACAACTTGGAATAGACATAAATACAGTAGAATCCGGATTACTTACCCTACCAGCAGTGGTCAGATAATTGCCTAGAAGACAGTTTACATCTGTGATAAAAAGAAAATTAATAGAGAGACCTATATATTCACTTGAAGAATTTAATTTTTAATTAACTGTTGTGTGTTTTTGTCAGCTCATTTTATATATTGTTTTATTTTATGTATATTGTCACCCACTCTTTGTCATCTGTAAGTCCATTATACAATTATTTTATTATTTTATGTGCGACGAACCATGTAAATGTTGATGGTTAAATAAATGTTATGTTATGTTATGTTATTTAACAAGGAGTCAAGGGACCAGCCATAATATCTCATAAAAACCGGATCTTGTTATATCAGAACTAAGAAGTAACTACAAAAAGTAGTTATGTACATACCTATATGTAAGTGTAGAAACCGGACTACTACCCTGTAACCCCTTCCATCAATATTGAAAGTCAACTGTAACTGCCTAGTTTGAATGAACAATTTTATTCGCATAAAAAACACATCACTGTATATTCTTTACATTATTACTTAATCTAACTTTATACACACCATAAAAAGTAGTCTGTGATTTTATTTTATACCGTCGGTTTTCCTTTTTCCTTCTTTTCCAAAATGTGTTCTATGAAACTTAATAAACTTCGTTCATTCTCTGAGTTTGAGGCCCTCTCTAAAAATATTCTAAGCTTCTCGGCGGAATCCATAGCATCTTGCAGTAAAACATTGGTACATTCGGGGCTTCTAGATTCTTTGTCTGAATCGGAATCGTTTATCACTTCTTGGGTAGGGTTAAAATTTGCAGCTTCAATTATCTCGGAATCTGTTGGAATACCTGAAGTTCCCACAGAATTATCTATGTTCCTGTGATCCATGGCGTCCGACACTTGTGCCAATTCCATAACCCTAGCACACTCGCTCACAGGAATGTCATCGTCTTCGTCGGCGATATCTTCGTCAGCAATAACGTATTCCGAAACGTTTGAATCAACGTTTTCATTTCTATGCGCAAAATGAAAACCAGCATGCCTGAAACAGTTTTGCACCGTTTTTTGTTAGAAATTTTTCCATGCACGATCAAGGAGACGAATAACCTCGAGGACATTTACCGAAAGTTGACACTGATTCTTGTCCTTGTTGCCAATTATTTTTGTGACGAGTTGTCTCCTGTAATTACGTATTTGAGAGAGTTGATAATTCTTCTACTTGAATTTTAAAAATATCGCCAGTCACTCATGCTTTTTTATTAGCAACATATTTTACCGACAAACTCTTTACATGTTCAAAACATCTTAGTTTTTGTGCCAGTAACCAATAGTCTTCGAAACTCAGAACCATCATAATTTACACAAACTAGTACAGTCAGTCGCTCTTTGGATAACTTTCTCCCAACACATTTTTCGTTTTTTAATTTTAAAGTTTTGCCCGGCAACATTTTTGAAAAAGGTCCTGTCTAGTCTGCATTGAAGACCTCACATGCCTGATATTCATCGGATACTTCTCGGAAGTTATTTTGAAGCTAATCAGATGTGACTTCCTTATTTACAAATTTCGGTTCCGCAGAAACTTTTCCTCAATTAATTGAACGTCTTTGTTTAAAACGAGAAATCCAACTTGTAGAACACTGAAAATTCTCTCCATATCCCATTTCTCTACTAAGAGAAACAGCTTTCTCCTGGAGAAATAGACCACTTATAGCAATGTTTGCGTGCCTCTGATATATAACCAATCAAACAATGTTTTGCCCAAGTTCTCCATGTCGGTTGTTTTTAGACTTTCTCTCTTGTTGTGAATAGTATTGGCACCACTAGCTTGGGCAATGGTATCCTCGCATTTTAAAACTGTTGGTAATGTAGACAATGCAATACCATACTGCCTACAAACATCACTTTTTTCGTTCACGTTTTCACTTCTTTCATTATCGACATTTTCTCTTCGATGGTAAGGCGTTTTCTTTTAATACCGGGCGCGGACATTGTGTAAACAAAACTCTATTGACGTGCCTCAAACGCGTGGTGATTGAAGACTGATCGGAATAAGACGCAAGTTTCAAGATTTAAACAGAGAAACAAAATGCCACACAAATGTACAGTTGT
This sequence comes from Tillus elongatus, assembly GCA_964006375.1. NCBI lineage: Eukaryota > Metazoa > Arthropoda > Insecta > Coleoptera > Cleridae > Tillus > Tillus elongatus. The sequence goes on from OZ023266.1 coordinate 53,108,805, forward strand.
AACGAACTAACGAACGTTGATTTTAAGTGGTAATGACTCTATCATTGTCTGAGTAGAAGAACCCATAAATATTTTCTCTTCTGTTGTGTACAGTAAAATTTATTGCCCATTAATCTTTCAATCAATAAACATGTGCATCTAGTCCTAGTGTGTCTGAATGGTCATATTTTTAGATAGAGAGGCAACGAAATTCACAGAAAGACGAAGCCCTCTTGTTTACTTTCGCACATCTGTATATCCCAATAAAAATGTTATCGGATCAGCTCAATAATTACCTCGCTAAAACCAAAATCGCCTAAAAAGCGGTATCGTTAAATCGGAAACATTTTGGCATTGTCTCTTACACAAGTCCATTCAAATCACCAAAATTTGCTCGTTTAATCTGCTACTCGTAAAACCCGGACCCTACTGTATGACAATTATGTAGTTCTTAACATCGAATTTCATTAAATATAAAATGAATTAAGTAAATTGTAAATAGTTGAGTTAATAGGTTAAATATGCAGTATGTAAGACTTAGCTATTTTTAAATAACCCACTTTTGTATATGTTGTAAATATTATTCTACTTGTATAGCATTTGCTAAATAAATGCTGATTCAATTCAATTGCTTATTTGAAGACCACAAGTTAATCATTATCAGTAACAATTAAAAAAATTATCAACTCGCTTTTTCCTAAGTGATAGTCAGATAAAACAATCAACAAAACGCGACGATATTTGTAGCCAATTAATGGAAACCCTTTCTTATCTTTAGAAGTACATTTCTCAGAACCCACAGCTTCAAATTTAAAAAGTCTGGATGCATAAAGTGGGTTATGGAAGTGAATTATCATAAAAATGGTTTTAATAGCAAATGTGAGCAGACATCAATCTGATTACCGGTATAGCCTATGTAGTAGAAACAATGTACTATATTTTATCAAAATTACTTATTTTTTGAAAATATACAAAAATTTTCCGAAAATACAGTTAAATGTTGGTTTCCTAACCAACAAAACTTACGTTAAAAGCAAAGTGAGTTATTGAAATTTGAAGGATTTAATGAAAATTCGCTACCAAAACGCACTTACTGCGTCCAGATTTTTTTTCTTACAAACATGCATCATATTTCGCTAAAAAATGCATTAACGAATTTGTTCTACGAAAATTAGCTAAAAAATATAGACTGTTAAACCATAAACTTCACTAAACCTACGGCGAAAGCATCAAATTGACTAAACCGACAGCCAAAGCATCAGAGAAAGGGTCTATTTGAAATGAATTTTCTGTGAATATTTTAGTAAAATGAAGGACATTGACGGTTGAATCTGAAACTTAAGGGTTCCAAGAACACTCTTCTTGCAACAGTTTATTCACAATCCGTATTTGTTTCACGTTCTTTGCCCAAACATTGCCAATTTTGACGTTTCATATTGCGAGTTTGACGTTTTGAGGAAAACTCCAAAATTTGTTTATTTAGCTGCCAGTAACTTTTTTGTGTTTAAACTTAGAGACCTAAATTTTGGTAAATAGTTCCCTCTTTATAATACAAATACGCGTACCAAATTTGGTTGCCCTTACTTTGTTATTTCCGGATATATAATTTTTTTTAGAAAGAAAACACAAAGTTTTCCGGGAAAACCTGGTCCAATTTTTCTAGGTAACGAACGTACCAAGCCACTTGCAAAAAGAAGGTACTCACCAAATTTGATCAAGATCCCATTATTTTTTGAGTTATCGGTGTGATAAACACACACACACACACACACACACACACACACACACACACACACACACACACACATATATATATATATATATATATATATATATATATATATATATATATATATATATATATATATATATATAATTCAAACTGACCCCGGATATGTGTTCTAGGGGGCCTAATTAGCGCTCATTTGAAGGCATTTTTTTAAACTTCAAAAGTCGGGATCTCCTCATTAGTGCTTTTTTTAAAGAAAATTCACTAAAAATAAGACCGCGTTGAAAAGAGATTTTAGGGGTGGATCGCACCACCGCTTAAGGGTTGGTGTTACAATGTTGAAAATAAGCCTAAAAGTCTTTCCCCTTAAAAGCAGAATTTACCTACAAGTGATTTTCAACAAAATCACGATAAACGCACAAAAAATACGCCTATTTCGTTTTCAAGTTGACACCTGTAGAAGTATCATCCAAAATCGTAACATAATCCATCACCATATACGCATTCGTCTCTTCACCTGTTTTAAATATTTGAGTAAAATGTCCATGACCTTTATTTAACAATTTAGTTATTTCGTGTAATTTGTAGCAAATTTGGGATCCCCTCATTTGAATTGTAAATAAAAAGAACCGGTTTATTATACTATTTATACATTTATTATGTTTACAGAATGTTTGGAACGGAATGGCTAGACTTTAATTACAAAGAAACGTTACCTCACGCAGGTATAGTTTGTATCGCAGTGGTTACGATATCATTCGTTATTAAACTGTACGCGTCGTTAACCTGTGGTTACTACAAAACTAGTAAGAAAATGAATGGAAAAACTGTCATTGTAACTGGTGCCACTGGTGGTATTGGAAAAGAAACTGCAAGGGAAATCGCTGCTAAAGGCGCTAGAGTTATCATTGCTTGCAGGAATACGGATAATGGACTTAAAGTTAGAGGTAAGTTTTGTTTACTTTTACCTACATTAAAATGATAATGTTTCTGAAAATAGTAAATTTTGTTATGTCCAAACATTTAGTACAATGCATTGTTTCTGGTTATGTTGGTACCTAACAAAAGACATCATCGTTATCGTCGACAGGCGATGTCGCCTTGTTGCAGCTATAATCCTTTGTCTATAGCAGTTCTTTTCGTTTTGTTGAAGCTTCCGAAATTGATCAGTCTGCTCAAGTTTTCCAAAAGCCTTGATCTGCGGCTCCTGTTGTTTATAGGTACGTGTTCTTCAAATATCGTTCTCAGAAAGTGATTAATATATCCCAGAATATGTTTAACTAACTTTTCATTTTCTTTCCAAAATCTTTCAGTAAGAATATTTCTTCTATCAGCTCTTTTAGCACTTCTATTAGTCTTTCTCCTAGTGTACCCTGTCATTTTTAGCGAATTCTTCGTAGAATAGGTGATCGTTACTTTTGAAATTTGAAAAAATTTCTACAAATGTGCGCGAACTAAACCTCCTGGAACCCATATCCGAGGTTACTTTCAGATTTTATATGTACAAGGTGATTTAGGAGGAATACGTAGATTTAGGGGGTCAAAATAAGAAAAATAAACCTATAAGTTATAGTTTGAATGTCAACCATACTTGAAATAACAAAATGTGTTAATTGTTTTTAAACAACATACTTTCTTCCAAAAATCAAGCCTGTTCCTTTTTTTTAACAAATCAATCACATGTCATCTGTCAGTTTGACATTAAATGGTTTAGTTACGAATTCTTAAATGCCTCAAATATTCTTCCATAGGAAATATGCGGATATAATTTTTGTTTATGCGTTTTGTAATGGAAACACAGTTCATGCAGTTAACGAATATCGACCGCGATTTCCTAACCGAAGAGCCCTTAATAGAAAACTTTTTCAAAGACTTTTCACTGGAGCTGAGAAGGCCTTGACATACGAGTCGAAGAAAACATTCTCAAGATTGTTGAAGAAAACTCGATGGAGAGTACGAGGAGGATTGCAAGTCAACTCCGAATATCACAAAAACAGAAAGCCGTTTTCAATACGCCCAAGAAAAATAGTTTGAAGCCTTTCCATTTTGAGTCCGTTCAATATCTCGGAGATGGCGAAAACGTTTCAAGGTCATAATTGTGTGAATGGATTCGTCAAAATGCGACAGTAAGTGAATATATTTTATTTAGTGATGAGGCTAAATTCACTCGTGGTGGTATAAATAATTTTCACAATGATCACCGATGGTCAGATGCTTGAACGGAATTTTCAGCATGGATTTAGTATAAATATTTGGTGTGGCCTAATCAATGATAAGTTAGTGGGTCCGTTTGTGTTGGATGGGTGCCTTACTGGGGAAGGATATGTACAGTTCCTAGAAGATCATTTAGCAGAAATTTTACAGGATGTTCCCCTAAATGTTCGACAACGGTTATACCAACATGAGGCGGCCCCTCCCCACTTTACCCACTCGATTATTTTGTTTGGGGGTGGATAAAGTAAAGCATTATTTGATCGCATTAGGAATGCGGCCGCTGTGATAAGAAATAATCGCGACGCTATTAATCATGCTATTCGCACCATCAATAACAGAACAAACAAGTGCATTGCAGTTAGTCGTGGTATTTTTGAAAATGTTCTTAAAATATTTGCCGTTTATGATATTCCTATTTCTTAATTTTCCTTTTGAACATGGATATAATAAAAAGTTCGGGACGCAGCAAGTGCGTTATCATAAATTTTTATTAAATGCTTCAAACTTGAATAACTCAATTTTTATCTGGAAAGCTTAATTTTAGTGTAGCAAGGTCTTTTCTAAGGCAAGATATTCACCAAATTTCATTAAAATAGCTTTGTATTATTCGTAGAAAAAAAGTTTTTTCGAAAGAAAATTCAAAATTTGAATAACTCAATTTTCTATCAACTTAGAAATTTGAATTTTGGTACTTAGTAAGATCTCTCCCAAGGCAACATATCTAGTAAATTTCATTAAAACAGATTTGTCACTTTCGGAGAAAAAACATTTTTTCGAAAGAGAACTCAAAATTTTTCCGGAAAACCCTGTCCGATTTTCCTGGCTAACGAATTCATCCAAGCCATTATCAAAAGAAAGGCACTAGCCGAGTTTCATCGAAATCGGTTAAATATTTTTGAGGTATCGGATGGATATATATATATATATATATATATATATATATATATATATATATATATATATATATATATATATATATATATATATATATATATATATATAAACATATAAAAATTGAAACTGACCCCGGATATGAGTTCTAGGGGTCCTAGTTCGCGTTCATTTGAAAAAATTTTTGCAAAGTCTCACCATCGATACCTCTCTATTAGTGAATTTTTGTTAATAAAAATTCACTAAAATCAATATAAATTTTTTAACTGCATATATTTCAACAATAGTTAACATTCGAACTATAACTTATGTGTTTATTTTAACCCCCTGTATCTACCCCTGAAATACTTCCCCGGAATCAGCCTGTAGAGCATTTAAACTTTCAATAACGAGTAATTTGACTCTGTGTTATTATTATTCTGAGACCAAACAGCTGTAGTGATTTCAGAAATGGGATTTGATACTCCAGGAAAAATGAAAATGTATGACAATTGCCCAGTTTCACAAAACTTGACCAAACATTTAACAGCCGGTTAGTTAATCAAGGCTTTAGACGACCAATCACATACTATAATTCTGGTTCTTGCCATGACAACCAAATCTTTTGAAGCTGTGATTGGTTGTCTGAAGCCCTAGTTAACTAACCGGCCGTTAAATATTTAATCGAGCTTTGTGAAACTGGGCAATTAGTCTGTTAAGTAATGTCAATGATTCTATGAAGTTATGAAGTTTCAAACGATTTGTTAGTTTATGGCATTTAAGGCTGGCATTTAGCTATCACTTTAGTATAGGAAAACAAGGCCTCCTTAAATTGTAATTATCTCAAGAAATGGTAGGTGTACGGGAACAATTTAAAAAGCTGCATAATCTAGACAAACCACAAGTGGTGATGAATGCTATATTCTCGTTTCGCCTCGTGAATAATGTTAGTAATGTAAGTATAATTTTCATTACAGATGAAATTGTTCAATCTACACACAATGAGAATGTATTTGTTAGGAAGTTAGATCTGACGTCACAGAAATCTATCAGAGAATTTGCAGACAAAATAAATAAAACTGAACCACATCTTCACGTTCTTATTCACAATGCTGGTACAGGAGAAAGTAAATTCAAACTGACTGAAGACGGAATTGAAGTTACCATGGCTACTAACTATTTTGGACCATTTTTACTTACACACCTTCTTATTGGTAATCTTTATATATCTTTTTTTATTTACAGCATGTTTAATTAGCCTAATAACACATTCCCATGTATGTACTCCTTTATTACTTGCTTCATCGCCACAACGTGTGGAAGTATCGCATCGGCGACAAAAATTTCAAGAATTAAAAAACAATTTTTCGCTTAAACGTCGTAAAAGGGTCAAAATATATAGAAAACATCATTTGAGAAGGATTTTTTTGTCTGTCTGTCGGTCTGTCTATCTACCTGTTTGTAGCCACGATAACTTTAGACGAATTGAGATATGGTTTTCAAGTTTGGTATACAGTTAGCACCCGACAAACTAGCGGTTCGGATTGTTTTCGGGTAAAATCGCTCCAGAGGGTAGGGGATGAATGGGGCGTGATTTGGTAACCATTGACATTTTTCGTTAAAACTCGAGTGATATAACGTTTTAGAGTTTGTTTATTAGAAAACTTTTAATTTTATAAAACATCTGATATTCTGTGTTGAAATTAAATTATGGGTTGAATTTGTGGGGGTGAAATATCGGTGAGAGAAACTTCGAAATATTTTTTTTACTAAAACGAGGTAAAAAGTCTTAAAACATACAGACATTTTGATTTTGGAACGAATTTTTTTTATCTGTCGGAACAATAATTTTCGAACGAATTGAGATATCATCTTCAAGTTTGGTATACAGTGAGCACCCGACAAAGCAGCGGCTCAGATTGTCTTTGGTTAAAGTCGCTACAGGGGGTAGAGGTGAATGGGGGGTGATTTGGTGAAAATTGATATTTTTTTGTTAAAACTCGCGTAATACAACGTTTCAAAAGTTTATGGGTACAATAATTCAAATATTTTCTTTGTGGTCAAGTCATGGGCCCTAAATTCATTCCATGAGAATGTCTTTCTGAAGAGAAAACAATTATCACAGCTATGTGGAAGTTATAATTTAATTTGCAGCACTATTTTTATTTGAATAGTACAAATCAAATGCTAAAATGTGAAGTGCTTATTATATTTATCAGTATACGCTTCAGTTCTTTACAAAAATGTTATATAACCCAGTTATATAACCCAGTTATTATTTACAGACGTGTAAAAATTATTAGAAGAATTGTTGTGAAACATTGCTATTATTAATTGTCAAAAGGTGAGATTAATATTCCAGATAAACTTAATTTTTTTGAAGATATGACAGCAAATTAAACCAATTTTCAATTAAAACTACGCTAGAAACCATTATTTGTGACAGACATGTTGGCTAGATACAATAGATCTCAAAAGAAATGTTTAATATAATGTGTTGTCTAGTTCGAAGTATAAATTAGTAGCACAATCTCGCTCTTTAAGTGGAATACCACAGTTCTTAATTCTGTGTAAATTTGAATCAGTATTATTAAAAATTACATAATTTCACTTTTATTCTCTTCATACGAGTCCATGACATTATTGTGCCAAAGTCTCTTTGAGCATTGTTTAAAACTTCTTTAAATCTGGTATAAAAAACTACAGTGCCGTCTGCATAAAGTACGATGCTACCTAATATATTGTAGCCACTCACTTGATTCACCATTGAATATTAAGAAAAGCGTAGGTCCAAGCAGTGGACCCTGTGGCACACCGGACTCAACTAATGCCTTTTCACTAAGTACACCATTGTACACAGTATACAGCCATCATTTTTATATACACACCATCTAATTTAGTTTAATAGTTATTATTTAATTTCAGATCTCCTCAAGCGATCTGCGCCAAGCCGAATAGTGGTAGTAGCTTCAGAATTATATCGATTTGCATCACTTAATCTGGATAAAATTAACCCACGAAGCTCATGGTGCCCAGCATATATATACTATGTATCTAAGTATGCTGATATCAGTTTTACTTTGGAGCTAGCGAGGCGTCTGGAAGGTACCAATGTAACAGCGAACTGCCTGCATCCAGGCATGATAGACACTGGTATTTGGAGAAATGTTCCCGCACCATTAAGCTGGGGGCTCAAATTGATTGTGAAGTGTTTTTTCAAAACACCAGAACAAGGATGTCAGACGAGCGTATATGCAGCTTGTTCTGATGAGGTTAAAGGTGTAACCGGCAAGTATTTTATGGATTGTAAAGAACATCAGCTGAGTCGAGGGTGCCTGGATAAAGACAAGGCTAAAAAGTTATGGGAAATGTCAGAGAGCATAGCAGGATTACAGCCTGCAGATCCAAAGATATAGTTTTAAGTTCAATAAGTCACTAGTTGTTTACAATTATGATTTGTGATACCTAATTATTATTTTATCTATATTTTTATTATAATTATATACTATAAATGTCTGATATTAAATTAGTAATAAATATCCTTGTTTTGGGTCTTTCGTACCTATCATTCAAATGCGGCAAAGCATTTTCGCAGATACTTATCTAAATATACAGAGTGAACGTTAATAGTTATAAACAGAATGTTTTGGTCTATTTACTTCCTTCTAAATATCGTCATCACAATCCAAAGGTGATGTCTCTCGGTCTCCAATAGTTCTTTTCATTTCATTGTAACTTCAGCACTTCATCAATTTACTAGAACTTTTGCTTTTGGTCTGCTTTTTTCTTTTCCAAGTGTGCATTCTCTAAATATTGCCAGAAAGTTATTGTGTCTCAGAATGTCTCCAACAAAATTTTCCTTTCTCAGTGTCTTTCAAAAAGCATCTTTCTTCTCCAACCACGTTTATTAAACTTTCTATCAGTGTACTTTGTCTTTTGTCATTTTTCTACATGTCCCCATTTTAAACGCTTCTATATTATTGTCATGTCATGCTTATTCAAAGTCTAACTTTCCGCTAGATACATTAACACACATATTTGTAATTGATAAGACGAGGAGTTTTTGTCTGTCCCCAGTTCTTTTCCACCAATTAATTTTTGCTATCAATTACCATCATCCGCAATAATACTGTCAAGGCACGCGAATATTTCCGCTTGTTCCGGTTCTTGGCCGTTTGCCTTTATATTCATTTTCTCCGTCGTATCCTTACTTATCTTCATTACTTTTATTTTCTTCATTTTGATTTTTAGTTTGATCCTTAAATAACTGTCCAGCATACGAAGTATCTATTGTAATTCTTTTTCCGTTTCTCCTGATGATATTTCCTGAGCGATTTATGCACTGAAACCGCGGTCCATTTATTTTGATTCCTGCTGTTTTTTCTTCTATGAACAAATTAAAGAACTAGGGCATCCTGGCTGTACACCTTTTCTTTTTGAGCTTCGACTTTTAAATAAAGGTTCAACAATGTCATGTAAATAAAAATAGAAGTGCTATTTGACTCATAATATGTCAGCCTACATCTCTAAAACCTTAAACAGCAAGGGCGCCCGCTTCCAAAACTTTGAGGGGGGGGGGTGTGTTGAAAAGTATATATATATATATATATATATATATATATATATATATATATATATATATATATATATATATATATATATATATATATTCTATACAAGGTGTTGTGAGTGTGTGTGTGTGTGTGTATGGCGCGCGCTTTGCGAGTGCACGCCTCTGTTCTTAGACATATGTCACTAGGCCACAGGTCATATGTACATGTGTTAGGATGTTTTTTTTACATTCCGATACCGCCCCAAAACGTGACAAAACTACTTTATGAAGACGACACAAACTATCATCAGCAGCTTCACGCAGCCGAGGACAATATAACCCAACTTCTACAAACTGCCGTAGACGAGCTGCAAGACTGTTACAAGAAATCATGTTTAGTCTTAAACTCCGCGCAGCAGTCCTATTCTCCACACCTCACGATCACATATCCTTAGATAATAGTCTAATTCCCTGGCAAGGCTTCGCAAAATACCTGGAAGTTATTCTGGGCACACGTTTAACATGGCGCCCCCATGTCCAACATGTCGGACAGAAAGCTTCAATGTTCATCTCGAAGTTCTTTCCACCATGTCCATTGTCCATGAACAATAAACGGATCGTGTACAAACCTGGCCAGCCTTGTACTGACCTCACCTATCCATCGCCCTAATGAGCCACTGCAGCCGACACACACAACAATACCCTTCAAATCGTCCAGAATAAAATTCTGAGAATGGTTACCGGAGCGCCATGGTTTGTCAGAAACAGTCGGATTCACGCTGATCTGAAAATGCCCCCAATACTTGAGTTTATACCTCAACTACCCACTACTCAATTCGGTAAAGCCGCTTATCTCATCCAAATGCTCTCCTCTGTAGTGCCACCGACTACGACGAGCGCCTTCCACTGAGGCATAAGCGTCCAAAGCTTATCCCGACCAGCTAATCCCCGAGCGGCGTAAGAGAAAGGAAACATTCAAAATCCAAATGGCATGTGTGAATCTTCCCTGGTATGGACCAAGGTCTGGTACTCCAGGGAGAGGCGTTTAGTGGATGCGAGTCTCACACACTTAGGTGTGTGATTAAGTGTGTCCATAATGTTCCCATGCCCTGTTTCAAAAAAGAATGTTACTTAATGAGTGTCCATTGTCATATGTTTCAAGTAATTCTAAGGTATCAAGTTCTTATATGCTATTGCGGACAAAAATGTTTTGATCTGAAGATACAGGGTCTCGGAAATTAATATTTATTGTTTTCGTTTTTCGTAATTTTTGTATTTTTGAAAACTAATTTTTGCAATTTTCTACATACGTGTTACGCTTTCAGGTACTTTGAAGTAAATGCCCTTTGCAAGTTTTTATTTTATGATGGTTACTGTCTTTTCAGCGGGGTCATGGTCATGCTGAGAAAAATAACAAGTTAAAGTATAAAAATAATTTTACTCAACTCTCATGTTTTAAGTGATTGGTTTGTCGTGTAAGTTTTAAGAAAATTCTTGTTAATTATTTGTTTAAAAAAGTACATTTTTGTATGGGCTCGCTAATGGGAAGGCATGTGAGGCCAAACGGTTGTACCAAGAATGATATCCGAATCAAACAATCCACACTGCAAAATCATTTTCAAGGTCACTTAAGTGAAGCGGGAACTTTTAAGAAACCGAGCCATCTTTTCGGGAACGCATGGGACAGCACGAATACCAGGGCTTTAGGATGCAGTTTTTAATTCAGTTGGAAACAACACCAGGGAAGTCGTGTTGACGCTAACTATTTATCATGTTCTGATATGGAAAATTCTTATGGCTGATTTGTTATATCTTACCATATTCAGAGAGTGCAAGCACTTCTCCCTCGTGACTTTCCACTACGTAGTAACTCCCATTAGCGAAAAAGGGTATCACACTGCAGATAAATCAGAAGCTGTGAAGTATTTTGAAAAAATATGTTGTGTGATTGGCTAATTTGAGAGGTTAAATCGCTACATGGTGGCAGTAGAGTATGTGTGTGAACTAATGGGAACGTCTAATCTCACTGGCTAGACTAGGGCGGTTGGGAAACCACCTTGTATGATCAACAACCTATGTATTTTGAAGGCCACTTTGAAGGATATTCCTTCCATTTTCGTGTCTTTTTTGTCGGTCGCCTGTTTCTCCTTGTATCTTTGTTTGACCTTCTCGGTGTCTGTGAGCTTCGTTTGGCCTATTTGAAATTTGATCAGGTTGCCCCGGATTACAGACTGTTAGACTTTTATGTAGTCCTGACCTTCCTCGATCAGTTTCTGTAGCATATTTATACTCTATAGCCCTTGGCAGGCTGCCTTGAACCTTAGCTTTAGTTTTACAAAACAACAATGGAAACAACTTAGCGATAGTCAAAGGGTAGAAATATTAGCGTCAGATAGGAAATATTAAAAAGAGAAAAGAACATCCCCCAAGCTAGTTGAAATTAAGGCATGCTTAGTAGTAGAGACCCTTCTCCCTTTTCCGGGCTTGGAGGCCCATCTATAGGGACGCCATCGCTCTCCATAAGAATGGAAACTTCCCTCATGGCGAAATTAGTTTAGGTAATAAGTGCTGACTGGATGGTAAGAGAAATTGAGGGCGACAAAGCAACATTTGTTGGACATATTCTCAGACGTAATAACTTTTCACAACATTATTTGAAACACCACTTGGCAAAAGAGAAAAGACCATAATTGATTGAGTGCGAAAGTTACGGTTGCGACGACAAGGCGACGTCGCCATCAGACTGTGATGCTGATACGCTGCAAAGTTTGCTGAACTATTTCTCAAAATGTCATGTATCCAGGATCGGCGGTTTCTTGTCCCTTCCGATGGATGACGCTCAGGTAGTGATCAACACTCTCAAAGACCATAACCTGTTTTAGTTCTTGTCATATTGCTTCCTTTAATAAGAATTAATTTTTATTTTTGATAAAGTAGGGCTTCCAGTGAAAACTGTATCTGAAACCTGGTCATAATGAGTCAGCGCTCAGCTTGCTATGCAGTTGAAACCCTTAGAATATAAAACAGCAGGAATGTGTTTTATAAAATATAGTTGGAACTTAAAAGGAGGTTACAACTGTCATAATATGACAGTTGCAATGACATGTTCGTTGTCAAATATGAAATTAACACAATAAATACCTATTATACAAGACAAATCACAATAATAGCACTATTTCACACATATTTCCCAACAAACGCGTTAGATATTCACTGACCGGCAAAAACTGCCCAAAATAAATCATCAAATAGGTGGTTCAAGATGGTTGACATGTCGCACGTCCTTCTATAATACAGATATGGAAATGCTCCTTCCTGTTGTTTTATATTCTAGGTTGATACCTTATCATTAGCAACTTGAAAACCCGAATACAGCTTTGATTATGCATAGATTTTGGGGAAAATGAATTTTAAATAATCTTAACTTACATTTTTTCGCAAAGATGTGCAATCTATAAATGTGGTCGGGAACTTGAATTGAAAACAATGTGGAACAAGGTTTCAACTGATTAAACTTGACCGAGCCGAGATCTGAAAGCAAATAAATATCAATGTGCCAGGGGCAAGGTTAAAAATATGATGGTGCAAATGCACTTTGATATTACAAAAATTAATTAATACAAACCACTTTGCTGAATTGGTAAGTAATAACGAACTATAAATTAGTTCTACACATTTTTAGTGAATTTTCGTAGAATAAATTCACTAATGGGGAGATCCCGACTTTTGAATTTTGAAAAAATTTTTGCAAATGAGCGCGAACTAGGACGCCTAGAACCCATATCCGGGGTCAGTTTCAATATATATATATATATATATATATATATATATATATATATATATATATATATATATATATATATATATATATATATATATATATATATATATGTGTGTGTGTGTGTGTGTGTGTGTGTGTGTGTGTGTGTGTGTGTGTGTGTGTGTGTGTGTGTATCACACCGATAACTCAAAAAATAATGGGCCGATTTTGATAAAATTTGGCATGTACCTTCCTTTTGTAAATGGCTTGGATAAGTTCGTTAGTTAGAAAAATCGGACGAGGTTATCCGGGAAAATGTTTAGTTTTCATTCGAAAAAATTTTTTATCTCAAGAAATAAAAAAGCTGTGATAACCAAAATTAGTAGGTAGGTTTACGATATAAAAAGTAAACTATACACCAAAATTTAGATTCCTATATTACAAGACAAAAAAGTTATAATAAAATATTTTGTGCCAGATCATTTCTATGAAAATTCACTACCATAACGCACTTGCTGCGTCCAGGCTTTTTATATTATAAATAAATCAACAGAATGCTAGAAATATTCTGGTAAAAAATAACAATTTGAGCCAACTTACCAAGATACCCTATTATACTTTACAACCCTTCAAAGAGTTAGTTAAATAGGCTCCGGTAACTTCGACCATACGCATACTATTACAACATTTTAAATCTAATATTCTCATTTGTTTCCATATCTCTTGGAACTTCATTTATTTACTTATATTTCTATTTAATACAAAAACACACGTAGCTTACATAGCAAGACAAGATAATATAGCACTCAAAGAGGAACACCCTAAAATCAACAAATATACATACATTTTGCTAATAACTCGAGAAATGTTAAATTTATAAAATTCCAAGTTGACTTCTGAGAAACATTGTATTTAAAAAAAATATAATTGATGTTCTTAACGCAGTGAGATAAAGGTAGTAACACAATCTCTTTGCAATATCAAGGTTTTCTTTACACTCAAAGCACACATAGTGCCTCGACTAATAATCGTTATGAATACAACCATTGAGAAACCCAGCTAAATTTTAACTACGGTATACCGCAGGGTTCGCTGTTGGGACCTCTCCTATTCATTGTGTAGACAAATGATCTTCTAGAATGGGTTTAATCTGATGCAGTGTCTCTCTATGCGGCCGATACCTAATTTGTTAACATTGGTAGGAATGAAATAGAGCTTAATAATGTGCGAGGAAGTATCACTATGGCAGAAGCAGGAGAATGATTCCGAAATAATCGACTGCAACTCAGTTTGAACAAAACAAATGTCTTCAATATCAGCTCCCACTAACGGCAGCAAAGACAACAGCAATCTGTGAAATTTCTGGGTGTGTATTCATAGTCAGATTTTCGCTGGTCAATGCATATTAAAAAGCTTCATGGCACAATGGCGTCGTGTTTGTATCTGCTAAGACGTTTGATAACCATTAATCATTACCAGACAGTGCTGACAGCTTATCATGCATGTTTTCAGAGTAGGGCTACTGATCGTATCCTAATATGGGGAGTAGTCCCGAAGTGTCTACGATATTTCTGCAACAAAAGGCTATATTAAAAAAAATGTGTTCAGTAGCCAGCCACACAAGTTGTAGAACTTTATTCAAGAATATAGGCATACTTAACATATTTTCAGCCTTTATTTTGGAATGTGTCTTATATACTTACTAACATCAAGATGACTACAACCAAAATGGCGATAACGAAAATTTTGTACTTGAGGCAGACAGGACATATCCATTCCTTTTTTTTGTTCCCTCAAGGCTCGTCCGCGGCCTTGCCGCCCCGATAACACCGCAACCCTTTGTTGATTGTGCATACCCTTAGTCTTACTCCACCCATTCCAAAATCACTGTGCCTTGAACTAGTCTGCACACCGATTGGTAGGGTGAAGTTTTATATTGCTCTGTCTCCGGTCTAGACTGACCGTGCATCAATTGTCTTTTGCAGTCCAGAGCTATACACTCACACAAGATGTGCTGGGCTGATTCCTCCCCCTCGACGCAGAGTCTGCATGCGAGGTCCCCTTCGAACTGCCCCATTTTATGCAGGTGTTTCTTGACAACCACGTGTCCCGTCAAGAGACCTGTTGTGTTTCTGAGCTGTCCTCTGCTCAGATTTAGCAGATCCACAGCTCTCTTTGAAGTGGGTCCGTCAATTATTGACTTCCCATGTCTGAGCCCTGGACAGTCCGCCCAGTACACCTTGTGTTTATTTCTGACCCAGGACTTAATGGCTCCCCTGGCAGTGCTCTTTGACACGCCCAGAGCCGGTTCTGGTCCCATAAATGGTTCTGCTGACCCTCTATTCGCGAGACAGTCAGCTTCTTCATTGTCTTTGACCCCTGAGTGACCCGGCGCCCAGATGAGGGTCACATCATTCTGCCCAGCCAGGTCGCTCGTCTCGTCTCGGTACTCACTCACCAGCCAGGAATTTATCCGTGGGCTACTTAGTGCCTTAAGGGAGCCTGGCTGTCTGTGGCTATGAGGATCCGCTTGTGGGTGTAGCCCCTCCTCTTGTTTTCCCGCACACAGTGCAGGATGGCGTACATCTAGACCTGAAACACCATTGCATGGGCTCCGAGGGAAATACTAAGACTTACCCTCGGTCCTTCCGAGTAAACACCTGCCCCGTCCCACGCTCCCCGCCGGATCCGTCCGGGAACCAGACGAGCGCGTCCCGTGGTATGCCCGGCGTCTCCTCCCGCCATGACTCGCGGTCGGCGATTTCCGCTGTAAAGTTGTTTTCCCTGCACATTCGCGGGCTCGCGAAGTCTGACCTCATTTCAAGCATGGGCTCCTTCACGATCTCCTGAATTTTGCAGTGGCCCCTGAAGCCTGGCTTGATCTTTAGTCTACCATTGCAGGCTAGTCTGTATAGTCCTAGCGTGGCCTCCCCCATAATATCTAAGTGTAGGGGGGAGGGGCAGATCCAGCAACACTTCCATGGCGGTTGTTGGGGTTGAAGACATGGCCCCTGTGATGCCTAGGCAAGCCTTCCTTTGGATCTTGCCTAGTTTTTGTTTGGCACTCGATTGTGTCACCTTAGGCCACCAGACCAGTGCCGCATATATTAACGATGGTCTGACCACCCTTGTGTACAGCCAGTGAGCCATACTAGGTCTTAGTCCCCACGTTTTTCCATATAGCCGCCTAGTGACGGCTAAGGTCATGACTGCCTTATGCAGTATTTTTCCAATGTGACCATTCCAGGTTAGCTTAGAGTCCAATACGACCACAAGATATTTTACCTCCCTGGCCATTGGAACGCTCCTACCGTATAGAGTGAGAGTTCTGTGACTGTCGCACTTCCTCCTCCTCGTAAACGGCACGACGGTTGCTTTCTCGGGCTCACCCCGAGCCCTTGATCAACCGTCCACCCTTCCACCACTTTCAGTGCAGTCTGCATGCGCTCCCACACTGCCTGTGTGACCTTTCCTCGGACTATGATGACAATGTCGTCCGCGTAGCCCTGTACCTGATACCCCCCTCCCGAGAGCCTCCCCAGCAGGCCGTCCACGACTAGGCACCAGAGCAAGGGAGACAGAACGCTCCCCTGCGGACACCCCGC
Source organism: Tillus elongatus (assembly GCA_964006375.1). Taxonomy (NCBI): domain Eukaryota; kingdom Metazoa; phylum Arthropoda; class Insecta; order Coleoptera; family Cleridae; genus Tillus; species Tillus elongatus. Next base: position 53,125,514 of record OZ023266.1, read on the forward strand.
CGCGACCCCCGCCAGCAGAGTCCCTCCCGCGAGTGAGGTGAACACCGCCTTGTCTCTGAGCATGGAACCGATCCACCTGCAGCAGATCTCCTCTATCTCACGCTCCCGGGCAGCTGCCAGAACCGATCCGAACGAGGTGTTGCTAAAGGCCCCCTCTATGTCTAGGAAGGCCCCCAGCGCCACCTCCTTGTTCTCCAGCGTATTCTCCAGTTTCAGCACCAGTTGGTGCAGTGCTGTTCCTGTTGAGAATCCTGCTCTGTATGCATATTGTCCGCATTGTAGAGGATATGCTTCCAGTACACCGCCCCTAATGTGCCGGTCGAGATTTCTGCAACAAAAGGCTATACTAAGAAAAATCTGTTCAGTAGCCAGCCACACAAGTTGTAGAACTTTATTCAAGAATATAGGCATACTTAACATCTTTTCAGCCTTTATTCTGGAATGTGTTTTATATATTTACTAACATCAAGATGACTACAACCAAAATGGCGATTACGAAAATTTGGTACTCGAGGCAGACAGGACATATCCATCCCTTACCATAGAATAAAAAGCGTTGAGACTGGGGTAAATTGCCGCGGTATCAAGTTTTTTTTATAAAATCTTACAAAAAATAAGATCAAAAAATAAACGAGAATATAAGAGAAACACTCTCCTAAAATATGCGTTTTACTCTGTGAATGATTACCTTAATATGGATATATAGTGGATGGAATAGTGCCATTGGAGACACCTTGAAAAGCAATTTGTTTTGTTTTAGTTTGTTTCTTTCCCATTTTGTATTTTATATTTTAAGTTTGTTATTTATTTACATTATATTTATTTGTTTTTCTTTTATTTGTTTTTTCATAATTTTATCTTATTTTATATATTTGGTATTTATTTGACAAGACTGTGTAATTTTTGCCAAAATAAATATTATTATTATTATTATTATTATTATTATTATTATTATTATTATTATTATTATTATTATTATATAAATTCTGACTATTTTTAAAATTTAATTTAGGTCTTCGGTAAATGAAACATCTGGCAATCACCTAAGCCAACCGATGTAACTAGAGATTTAATTTATTTAGCCTAGGGCACATTTTAGATTTTTACACATTTGTGTACAAATACAGTTTTTAATTTTTAAAGTATTTTGTCCGCTAGGAAATTTAACAAATATCAAAAGCTTTGAAGCTTAGTGCATTAATTTGACCTTATAGACAAATTCTTGTTGCACTCGATAATCTCTGGAGAAATGTTGGTACAGTCAGTTCTAATTCTTGTTTATAATTCGTCAATAGTATCTGGTTTACTTTTGAATACCACATTCTTCAAAAGAGCCACAGAAAAAAAATCTAAGGGACTTAAGTCAGGTGATCTTGCTGGCCACTCGATTGCACCATGCCTGCCAATCCATTTTTTGGGAAATTTTTAATTCAGATACTGTCGAACATTAACGTCACAATGCGCGGGGGCACCATCCTGTTGATACCACAAGTTATGATTTACCATACCAGCATTGTGCCCATAAGGAAATACGTTTAATAACGTCGGAATGAGATATTGCTTTAAAAACTGTAGATATCGTACTCCATTTATAGTTTCTTAAAAAAAGTAGGGACCAATCATAATATTCCTAACAATTTCCGCCCAAACATTTTTTGTGAATATTGTGTGTGATTCGGTCCATCTTATATTCCTCCGTCCCAATATCTGCAGTTTTGACGGTTAACTTCTCCATGTAGTGTAAAAGCAGATTCGTTCGAAAACAGAATATTCGGTACTTGCAAAGAGTTATCATTACATTTATCCATTAATGTTGCACAAAACCACATGCTTCCGTCTGGATCGACATCGGATAACTCCTGCAAAAGCTGCATTTTATAGGGATGAAGCTTTTCAAGTTTAAATACTTAATGTGCCGTCTGAAATGGAATTCCAATGTCTCGGCAAATTTGCCGAACACTACTGTGGACATTGTCTTCCACTGCCAATAAGAAGTTTAATTTCCCTTCTTGTGTATGTGCCGAAATTCAGATATCTGAATTGAAAGAAAACATTATAAAATTAAAACAAAGAATTGCCCCACTGAACTCCAAAAAATTCCCTAAAAGCTCACAACATCAAAATATTATGTGATTAACGCAATCTATTGAGTATTGCAGACTAAGATTAGGTTTTTTTGCCCCAAAAGCTCAGCAAGTACAAAAAATACTTTGAGAATTTTTTCTTTTTCTTCTAAAAACGATAAAATTTGTGATTTTTAAACAAAGATTCTGAAACTGATGCGGAATATTGAAAAAAGTCTATCTTTAACAAGTTCTTAAATTTATGTTATAACAGCTATTGTTCTTTATTTGACCAAAATGTTTACACAAGATTTATTTGAAATAGGTAGAGCTGCACATTAAATAATAATTTCCACATAGCTGTGATAATTTATTCTCTCAGAAAGACATTCCCATGGAATTAATTTGGGGCACATGACTTGATCAGAGAGAAAATATTTGTATTGCTGTACACATAAACTTTTGAAACGTTATATTACTCGAGTTTTATTGAAAAAAATGTCAATTTTCACCAAATCAACCCTTATTTTTCCCTTACCCCCTCAAGCCATCTTATCCAAAAAACAATTCCGAAACGTGCCTTCGTCGGGTGCTAACTGGGTACCAAGTTTGAAGATGATATCTCAATTCGTTCTAAATTTATCGTGGCTACAAACAGACAGACATACAGACGGACAGACTGACAGACAGAGCGACCAACAGACCGACAGACAAAAAAAATTTGTTCCACAATCAAGTTTTCTATATATTTTAAGACTTTTCACATTCAATCCCTGATTTAATTTGAGCACAGAAAACCAGATGTTTGATGAAATTAAAAGTGTTCTACTAAATAAACCCTAAAACGTTATATTACTCGAGTTTTAACCAAAAAAAATGTCAATTTTCACCAAATCACCCCCATTCATCCCCTACCCCCTAGAGAAATTTTACCCAAAAGCAATCTCAGCCGTTCGTTTGTCGAGTGCTAACTGTACACCAAATTTGTAGACGATATCTCAATTCGTTCTGAAGTTATCGTGGATTTAATTTCATACAGAAAAACAGATGTTTGATGAAATTAAAAGTTTTCTAATAAATAAACCCTAAAACGTTATATTACTCGAGTTTTAACGAAAAAATGTAAATTTTCACCTATTCATCCCCTACCCCCTAAAGTAATTGTACCCAAAAACAATCCGAACCGTTCGTTTGTTACGTGCTAACAATATATCAAATTTGTAGACGAAATCTCAATTCGTTCTAAAGATATCATGGCTACAAATAGATAGACGTACAGACCTACAGACCTACAGACCTACAGACCGACAGATCGACAGACAAAAAAGTTTTCGTTCCCAAATCATGTCTTCTATATGCTTTGATACTTTTTACGACGTTTAAGCGAAAAAATATTTTTATTGCCGATGCGACACTTCCACACTGTTGAAGTAATATACCTGTTTTGCGATGTTTTGGCAGCAGCTTAAATTATAGAGTTTGTGATTTAAACGTGTTATCTTCATTTATTCAACAAAAGAAATTTGAAAAATTCTCTCTTCAGTCAATAAAGTGATAAACGGACAAACCGTGTGAAACTAATGATAAAATTTCGAACGCAGCAAGTGAGTTACGGTAGCGCATTTTCATAAATTTTTTAATATGTGCTTGAAAAATACGAGAAGAAACTTTATATTGATAGACGCAACACACCGTGAAACGCAAATATGGGTGGCTACCTTGGCGACTCAGGACAAATACGTGCCGACCTTCCTTTTGAGTCACGGTCAATTCTTTGATGGGTGCCCGGCTTGTAATCTCGTCAGGATCTGATGTTTGTCGAAAACTTTTTTTAGTGGAGGTTCGCGGAAAAGATTTTCCAGCGAATGTTCGTTAACAAATTTTAGTGTGTTTTATTTAAAAAAATATGAGCGCGTTTTCGTAAAAAACTTGCGGTTTCTCATAAAAAACTATTTTTGAATTACTTTTAGTGAATTTTCGTAGAAAAAATTCACTAATGGGAAGATTCCGACTTTTGAATTTTGAAAATTTTTTTGCAAATGAGCGCGAACTAGGACCCCTATATGGGTTATAGCGGTCCTAGTTCGCGCTCATTTGCAAAAAATCCGGGGTCAGTTTCAATATATATATATATATATATATATATATATATATATATATATATATATATATATATATATATATATATATATATATATATATATATATATATATATCAAAAAATTGTGGGAACGCCGTCAGTTGTAGAATAAAACTCTTTATTATAGGCCGAGCTTTCGGAAAAATTTATTTCTTTATCAAAGATATAACCTGAGTTCTATAAACCCTATATGGGTTATAGCGGTCCTAGTTCGCGCTCATTTGCAAACAATCCGGGATCGGTTTCAATATATATATATATATATATATATATATATATATATATATATATATATATATATATATATATATATATATATATATATATATATATATATATATATATATATATATATATATATATATATATATATATATATATATATATATATATATATATATATATATATATATATATATATATATATATATAAATTTATATAAAAATTTATTCCTTTATCAAAGATATAACCTGAGTTCTACTAAACTATTTATCTAATAACCAAGATTAAAAGAAAACCTTTTGATGAATTTGATTGAAGTTAAATTCATCAAAAGGTTTTCTTTTTATGTTTGTTATTAGATAAATAGTTTAGTAGAACTCATGTTATATCCTTGATAAAGGAATACATTTTTCCGAAAGCTCGGCCTATAATAAAGAGTTTTATTCTACAACTGACGGAGTTCCCACAATTTTTTGATAAATAACACTATTACCGTCACAAAAATTTAATACTATATATATGCATATATATATATATATATATATATATATATATATATATATATATATATATATATATATATATATATATATATATATATCACACCGATAACTCACAAAATAATTGGCCGATTTTGATAAAATTTGGCACGTAGCTTCCTTTTGTAAATGGCTTGGACAAGTTCGTTAGTCAGGAAAATCGGACGAGGTTTTCGGAAAAATTTTAGGTTTTCATTCGAAAAAAATTTGTGTCTCAAAAAATAAAAAAAGCTATGACAACCTAATTTGGCATGTAGATTTACGATATAAAAGGGAAACTATACACCAAAATGTAGATTTCTATCTTACAAGAAAAAAAAGTTATAATAAAATATTTTCTGCCAGATCATTTCTATGAAAATTCACTACCATAACGCATTTGCTGCGTCCAGGCTTTTCGTTAAATAATTGTAGAGAATTGTCGAGACCACAATTTTTTTAGAAAATTTTCACAACCTCTTATACATAGTAAATTATTATAGGAACCACATTTTCGTAGAATTTTTTTCGGATTTTCGTGAACAAATCTTTTTGCGAATGGAAAAAACTTTTCCAGCTAATTTTTGTAAAAATTGTCTTTACTGAATTTTCGTAGAAACTTTTTGTCAGTGAAGTAGAACAAATTGTTTTTATCTTAAAAAGACTGTTAATCTTGTGCTTTTGGTCTCCTCAAGAAAACAGTAAATGCGTATAATTCAATTTTCTATAAAGTTAGAAACTTAAAAGTTTGTAAGATTAGAATCAGAATTTTACTGTAATAACTTATTTATTTTCGAAGATATAAAAATTTTCTGGAAGGAAATTTAACATTTTCTCAAGAAAAAGCTCGCTAACAAACTTATCTAAGAGCTATTTACAAAAGGAAGGTATAAATGGCAAATTTATAATCTTCCCTTCGTTAATCGCTTCGATGAGTTCTCCAGCCAACCCAATGGAACAGGTTTTTCGAAAAAAAACTTTTTTCCCAAAACTAATTTGTATTTCCGAAACTAATTATTATTTTGTCATTTCTCGTGATGTGAAATATTTTAAAGAAAATTCGCCACCATAAGTCAATTGCTGCACCCAGTCTTTAGCGAAGTCGGCTACATATAAATATATAAATCGAATTAATTGACTGGATTTGTCTGGAGAACTGAAAACAACAGAATTAAAACCATACGTCATAATAACTGTCAAAAATTACTCATACCACTTCACACCCTCAATCATCAATTTCATCACGTTAATGCAAAAACGGCTTCAAAATGGTACAAGCACCAACAATGAATACAAAAGCCGCAACATGTGCTTCAGCTCCAGAGAAAGAAGTTTTCAACATGGATATAACTACATTTCCTGTAACCGTACCTCCTAAGAAACCAGTAGTGGAAGCAATAGTAGAGCCATCAGAAATTGATCCAAAGCTGCTGGCGATTATGAGAAAATATAAATACAACTGGAGATTAACTCAATTATCGAAGCCACCTCTACTTAAGAGAACTCCTAAGTTTGTTCCGGAGCCTGTTAGGTTAATTCAAGCCACACCAAAGAAAGAATTCGAATTAGATCGAGAAGTCGAATATAGATGTGATCATTTGTCAAGAGTACCGTTAAGGTAAGAACTAACATTTATGATGGTCTCGATATTTTTCGTTCTTGTTATTGAATTAGCCTCCTTACCGAGCACTTTGGTAATTAGAGGGAGGTGTTTGCACTGGAAATATGGTCCAGACCAGGTCAATTTTTTGTTTGCTTAAGCGAGGCCTCTTGCTTCATAGGCTGCATTAGTAACCTATATCACAAAAGCATCAATATTCTATTACAACTAAAAAGTATCTTGCAATAGAGCAGTTTTTCCAAATTAAAATTCTGGTCTGAATTGTACAGGGTGTAACAAAATTGCTTGAGCAAACTTCGGGAACTGATAGAACTCATGAAATTAAGAAGGGTACGTCCTTTCAAAAAAATTCGAAAAACGCTTCGTTGGCGAGATATATATATAGGATGTCAAAAGTTGCAAAAAATAAAGGTTTTAATTGATAAATTAAAAGTGTTTTTTTTCACATTTCTTCAAACTTATGGCCAAAATTCTAGTAAATATTGCTCATCAATTGCAGTTATCGATAATAAATTATTACATCAAGTGACTGAGATCTGAGGGTTCGATAGAATAGATTAGATTAGATTAGATTTTATTGTGAGTGGGCTATTCCAGTCCCTCCACTGGGACCTTAGGTCCTTTGTGGCTCACGTCTAATTATTTAGATTTTACTCATCAATTCCAGCTCCCTGAGGGAGTTGATCTTTTCTTGAGGGTGAAAGTTTCTTTGGCAGATGCACTGCCATCTGAGTGAAGTCGCTTGCCCGTTTCGAAGCTTAAAGAGAGATAACCTCTCTCCGAGTTCGTCAGTGTTTGCCTCGAGGCGGTATCATGAAGTCCCGCTCTCGAGCAGCATCCAATCTCCAGTTGTAATCAACCCCTAGAGATATCAGCTCCCCTCAGGCTCGTCTAAACCTGACACCTAACAGTGTTAGACTCAAGGCAACATCCCACCCAGTCCCTCTCCCGAGCATCACGCCAGCGAGGCCGTCCGCCCGTTTCGTAGCACACAGTATGGGCTCCAAACTTCGGGTGTCTACCACTCATCAGAGATCAGAGCCCCCCGGGACGTCTGGACACACGACACACTCCAGGGCTCAATCCAGGGCGGTATCATCTGGAACCCCGCTCCAGAGAACCAAGGGAGGCCAACTGTCAGTCTCTGAGGCCACAGTGGAGGCTCCAACTCCGAGTGCATATCACTCCCCAGAGATATTCGCCACCCCCAGCCTCACCTGCGCCAGTGTTTCATTGACTCAAGGCGGTATCATGAAGTCCCGCCTTCGAGCAGCATCCAGGCGGGGTCATTAGCCTGTATCGATACTCACAGTGTAGGCTCAAGTCTCCAGGTGCAATCCACCCCTAGAGACCCCAGTCACCTCCGGATTCGTCCAGGCTCAACACCCGCCAGCGTTTGCTTGAATTTCACCCAACAAATCGAGCCTCCGACAAGAGAGGCTCACCAGCGAGGTGAAACATTGTTTGACAGATGTACTGCCATTTGAGTGAAGCACCTTCCCGGCTCAAAGCTCAAAGAGAGATAATCTCTCTCCGAGTTCGTCTGGACCAGACATCCGTCAGTGCTTGACTCGGGGCAGTATCATGAAGTCCTACATCCGAGCAGCATCCAAGTGAGGTCGTTTGTCCGTTTCGAAGCTCACAGAAGAGGCTTCAACCCTTAGTTGTATTCCACCACTAAACATCTCAGCTCTCCTCCGGGTTCGTCTAGACCCGACATCCACCAGTGCTAGACTCAAGGCGACATCCTATCGAGCCCCGCTCCCGAGCATCGCACAAGCGAGGCCGTCCGTCCGTTCCGAAACACACAGTGGGGGCCTCAAACTCCGGGTATTTACTACTCATCAGAGTTGTCAACCCCCTCCAGGTCGTCTAGACACACGACACCTGCGAACACTCAACCCAAGGCGGCACCCATCCGGAACCCCGCTCCCGAGTAACAACCGTGCGAGGTCAATTGTCCATTTCTTTGCCCAGAGTGGAGGCCTCAAAATCCGGGTGTACATCACTCCCCAGAGATATCCGCCTCCCTCCAGGCTTACCTGGACAAGATCCCCACCAGTGTTTAATTCTAATTAGTCGCCTTTTACGACATGCAGGAGTTACCTTGGGCCTATTCTTTTAATTAGTCCCCCGACACACAGGGGACTCGATAGAATATGTTTTTAGGTAATTTGAACGTCACTAGCTTGATAACTTCCTAAATACTTTCTTCTAATAAGCGATTAATTCTAGAAAAAAAGGCTTCATAAATGCTTGTCCTAAAGTTAACCGTTTCCCTAGAACATACATTTATTCAAATTGATGCTCAGCATTACCTCATCCTGTGGGGATGCTGTAGGAATAACCTCAATTCTGTATAATTTATTAATTTCTTTCGGTGTGGATTTGGTTGCCTTTATTCGCACACGTGATGATTAATTTCGTAAGAGTTGTGAATAACTCACAGTGAAAGTTGAGAAAAAAATCGTCCACATTTTCATCCACTTGTGTCTAAGATCTAAGATTAAAGTAAGTTCTGCACCGTGTTTTAGATAGTAATAAACATCTATTAAATCAAAAACAGAATTATAATAATAATAATAGTGAAAAAATTAAAAAAATTTAGAACATAATATAAGTCACCCAGAAGCTGGGTGGAAACTGTTAGATCTAAAACTTCCTCACGACGTGTTGTGACGCAGGTCGGTTTATTACCTTCATTCAATATATCTAAATTAAATTTCATAAAGAATTGTAAAAGTGACTCACCCCTAGAGTTTGTTTTCGAGCTTCCCCACAACTAATGGTGCGCATTCGCATCCACGCCGATGATGGTCTGCCATCCACCTGCTCTACTACCCACCATCAGCGGCTCAAATTCCTTGGGTGGAGGATGGTCCGTGCGGTCCCCTGGTAGATAGGTCGATCAGACAGTAATGTCCCTCGGTCCATCCGCTCCTCCACATATGATTTTGATTGTTGCCGGGTCCTTGGAACACAAATTCATTAAAAGCAGACACTCTATCCCTTCCCTGACAAAAATGCAGGCCCTCGGGTTCTCGCTGGATCTGCTGTATATTAGCTTTCCAGCAGCTCCGCCGAGTCCCTTGAACTTTCCTTTATAGGAGTACGGTTCCTGGATGAGTGCCACATCCGTGTTCCTAATAAGAGCCATCAGTAGTCCGGCCGTGGCTGCTCTACTGTGTAGGAGGTTGACCTGAAGGAAGCCAAGTCCCATTAACTCCCGGTTGCTTCCCCAGTGGGCGAAAGTTAACCCTTCCCAAGCCCCAGAATGCCTTGAAGGAGGTTCCTTCAAGGGCTCTCTAAGACGCCTGGTCGATCGAGAAGGTTAGAGTCTGCCCTTTCTCCTTTGCCTTCCAGCTTAGAACCGACGAGTGCTGTCCCCAGTTCAGGGTTCTGGATCTTCAGTCTTCTAAACACCGTCTCTTGCGGGACAGTGTCGGTGATCTGTACTAGGACCTTGCGTCTCTTTGGGAGTTCCTTGAGCTCAACGGCTGTCAAGTCCGCCCCCTCACAAATCTGAACGAGACCCCCGATCGGCAAATTTTCAACGGAAAGAGATGGGGCATAAAAAGCGTTCCTGTCGTTTTGTTACTATTAGCCTTATGACAATTGCTGTTTTCATCACAAATGAGCCTTATCTCCATGTGTGTGCGACAGATATAACTACCCCTATTATTTTCGATCTTACTAATGCTGAATGTGCCTCAAAAATCGATATTGAATGCACAGCCGGGTCCCTTTTAGTTCAAGGTTACATTTAGATGCTTAAAATTATGTTTTAATGACCTACTTTGTTGTTAGCTGTTAGTTCCTTTATTATTATTGTTGTTATGGTTATAATTGTTATGACAAGTTACTTTTATTTCTATGTCAACTATTGATATATTATATCACATAGGCATTTTAGTGGCGTATTTGTCTTTTAATTTTTTTAAGAATTTTTGGTTTAATGTGCCACAACGCGGAAATCGATTTTTATTTATAGTTGGCATGGATGTTTAATACTGTTAATTTTCTGCTGTCCGACGATGCCGCAAAGCTGAAACCGGTTGCAGAGAAGATAATAAACTTTTGTGAAGCACGAGTGAGAACCTCTACATCTGCATTTACTAGTATTAAACGGTTTCACTAAGTTAGGGCAACTATGGTACAAATATTTTTAATGATTAACACAGTATGAATTTATACTGTAATAGAACGTATTTACAATTGCGCTCTTGTCTTCGCTGGGGGCAATTTTAATTTAGAGCGCCGTTCAAATTAATTTTTTAGTTTTAGTGTCTAATCCATACGTTATAGCAATGAAAGCATATAGGCATATTCATAAATACTATTTTAGGACTTTAATGGAGACCAAGAAGGTCCATAGAAAACGTGGTAAAAAGTTCAATACAATAATGGATAAACACATAAAGAAGAGCTGGAGATCAATTTACAACTTCTATAAATATGTTACGATGAAGAGGAAAGCACGCAAGTATGTATATATTACAATATTTTTTTATTTAAGAAAAATATCCTGGCAGATCCTGTTGAGATCAAAGAAAACTTAGTAAATAATTAGGTAACTACAATAAAATAATATCATAAGGAACGGAGATTAAAGTCTATTCGAACTATATATATATATATATATATATATATATATATATATATATATATATATATATATATATATATATATATATATATAATGCTTTGTTTTACTTAGATAGTCGAATTCCCCAGTCCGTGCCAGTTCTGAGCTGACCTTTAATGTATCGAATTTCGACCACAAAATTATAATGCATGTTTGTAAGAAAAGAAATCCGAGACACAGCGAGTGCGTTATAGCAGCGAATTTTTATTAAATGCTGTGTCCAGACTTTTTTAGTTCTAGTCTGAAATTCCCCTGGATATTATCCAAATGTTAAATTGCGCATTCGGTTCACTTGTATCGCATAAGACGACCTTTGTTTTGCCACTTTCAGACGAAGAGCTTTCTAAAACTTTATGTTTCACTTTACAAACCTGCATACTCTTTGTGTGACACGTCCCTTTTTTATTTTCCTTTCGCTGTTAGTGAATTTTCTTTTAAAAAGTCTACTGAGGAAGATTCGACCTTTGAATTTTGAAAAATATCTTCAAATTAGCGCGATTTAGGACCGCCGGAAACCAAATCTGAGGCCAGTTTCGCGCTAATTTGAAGATATTTTTCAAAATTCAAAGGTCGAATCTTCCTCAGTAGACTTTTTAAAAGAAAATTCATATATATATATATATATATATATATATATATATATATATATATATATATATATATATATATATATATATATATATATCACACCGATAACTAGAAAAAATAATACGCCGATGACGACCAAATTTAATGAATACCTTCCTTTTGCAAGTGATTTGGATAAGTTTGTTAGCCAGGAAAATCCGCTCGGTTCAAATAGATTAGACAATGCTTTGTTTTAATGAGATAGTCGGATTCCCCGATTCGTTTCAGTTCTGAGCTGGCCTTCAATGTATCGAATTTCGACCACGTAATTATAATGCATTTTGCAAGAAAAGAAATTGGGGACGCAGCAAGTGCCTTATGGTAGCGAATTTGTATTAAATGCTTCAAATTTAAATAGCTCAATTTGCTATTAACCTATAAGGTTCGTTGGCCAGGAAACTAGTTATTCGGGAACATTTTAAGTGTATTTTCGGAAAATGTTTGTACATTTTCAAACCATAAAGTTTATTTGATGAAATATGGTATCTTGTTTCTACTATATAAGTTATATTGGTAACTAAATTTGATGCCTCCTTTTTTTTTAAAAAAAACACCTATTGGCTTTTTTAACATTTATGAAAATTCACTACGGTAACGCACTTGCTGAGTCAAGACTTTTTTCTTTCTTTTTCTTTTATTTTATTTTATTTTATTTGGAATATTGGTTAGCATTTTAGAATGTTTTCGCTCCATCGTACCTCTCCCCAAAGATAGTAATGGCAATATGTGCAGTATGAAAACTTTTACCAAATTGCCGCCATCACCATTTGGAAGTTGCATCGTCGACAACACCTGTAAATGCAGAAGCTGCAGAAGGCTGCAGAAGTCAGTATGCTTTTCTATAAGTTGAAAGGAAGAGTTGTGAATCTGTAATATTTGTGGCATTATTTCTATTGATGTGAAAAGTTCTAAATGTTGTACTCTTTCGTTTGAAAATAGCGCAGAGAATTATACTTTATTTTGTCGATCTTCACCTACTTCATCAATGGCATTTTTTGAGACAACTCTTTCATTTACCTCAATCAAAACCGAACTAACTGGCTGCAACGTATCTATTGTAGATGTTTTAATCTGATTTTCTAAATTGTCATTCTGTGGTTTCGAAGTTTTGGAAACTATATTTATTCAATGGATAGTTCCTGAAGAGTTAAAACCCTTGATCGTCTTCGAGATAGTTGTCATTTTTCCATAAGCTTTCTGATATAGTTCTGCTAACTCGTAGGTTAGGTTAGGTTTGAATGTGAGTGGTCCATATCGGTCCCTCCACCGCGACCATAAGGTCTATTGTGGCTCACGCCTAATGTCTATATTTCGCCCAACAAATCCAGCCTCCTACAGAGGTCGATAACCTTTGTGGGCGAAAATTGATCCAGATCCTCTGGAGCAAGCTTTACCTTGCCAAAGAGCAGGTGTCTAGTCCTGTCCGCTGCCGGACAGGAACACAGCACGTGCTCTGCTGTCTCATCATTCTCCATACACAGCCGGCACTCGGTCTACTGACCGACCCCAATACGGTGCATGTGATGCCGCAAGCGGCAGTGTCCTGTATACAGGCCGACTAGAGTACTCAGTTTTTGTCTGTTCATCTCTAGAAGTTTCTTAGCCTTTGACTCAGACAGGCCATTTATGAAGGCCTTAGAGTGAGCTAATCCTGGAAGATTTTGCCAATATTGGATTGTCATTCTTTCTGTCCAGGTCTTTAAGGTGCGTTTTGCTGTGCAAGATATTATTCACAGCACCGGTTCTGGTCCGACAAAGTCACTCTGTGCACCACTCCTGGCAAGCGCGTCGGCCGCAACGTTGCCATCATGGTCCGAGTGACCCGGTATCCAGACCAGCGACACCTCATTACAGCTGCCCAATTCGTTCAGGGCAGATTTACAACTCCATACCGTCTTTGAATTACACCAGTAGGAACCAAGAGCCTTTATTGCAGCTTGGCTATCTGCATATATCTTTATCGATTTGTTTGTGCACAGGTCTTTTAAACTTTCCCTTGCACACATCTCGATGGCATACATTTCTGCCTGGTGTATGGTTGCGTACTTGCCGAGGCTAGCTGATAGTCTAGCATCGGTGCTGCCCCCATATGCGCCGGCTCCTACTCCCGAATTGGTTTTGGAGCCGTCAGAGTACCAGCAGAGGTCCGCTCTCAACAGGGTCGATTGGTTCCGGTCCCAGTCCTCCCTTTCCGGGAGGACGATCTTGAAAGACAGATCTCTGCTGATTTTTGTAGGCATCAAGTCTGAGACCATTCCCAGAATCCTGTGACATTCACTGTCATCAAGGAGACCGGACCTTCTCAGACTGACTTCCCTCGGCATGTTATCTGCCGTTTGTTTTAATCTGTACGTTGTCCACCTCGCCACCCTCTCCAACCATATGTGAAGTGGGGGAATATTGAGGAGGACCTCCAGAGCGGCTGATGGTGCGGTGCTTATCACTCCCGTTATCATCAGACAAGCTTGTCTCTGTAGATGAGCCAGTTTGGCCCTCGCGATACCACGAAGTACCTTAGGCCACCAAACTATGGCTCCATATGTTATCATTGGCCTGATAACCACTACATAGAGCCAGTACATCTGTTGGGGGTTTGTTCCTCAGTTGTTACCACAGATTCTCCGGCAGGTCCACAGGGACATTTTAGCCCTGCGGATAACATTTTCTAACTGTATGTCCCAGTTGAGCTTCTTATCTAGGGTAACTCCCAGATATTTTGCTTGGTCCGAAAATGTAATGGTTTCCCCCATAAGAATAGGTGGTTTTAATTTGTCCAACCTTCTTCTTCTGGTAAAAGAAACAATGATCGTTTTGCGGGGGTTCACAGACATCTGTTCCCTCCGGCACCAATCATTGATTACATTTAGTGCCTGTTGAAGAGTACTTGCCAGTTCCTCCTCAGATTTGCCTCTAACCATTATGACAAGATCATCAGCATACGCCTGGACCTCAACCTCCCAGAGTCCGAGGGTAGCCAGCAAATCGTCCACAAAGAGGGACCACAGCAGGGGGGATAGTACGCCCCCCTGAGGACACCCCCTCGCAGCCCTGACGCCGACCACCTCTCCCCGCAACGAGGTAATAATGGTCCGATTGTGCAGCATGTTTCCGATCCAGCCACAGATGGTAGGTTCCACCTCCCTAGCGATAGTGGCTTCGTAGAGGGAGATCGGTAATGCATTATTAAATGCGCCTTCGATGTCGAGAAATGCCGCCACCGCAACCGCTCCATTTTCCAGAGAGTGTGTGATCTTCTCGACGAGGTTATTGAGCGCTAACTCGTAAGTCATAATTTTCTCATTTCGATGTGATTTCATATAATATTCAAATCTCTGTTGTAGGCCTTTTTGAGTGGCCTACCAAATGTTACATCTAAAGGCTGCATGCGATAGGATGTATGGGGAGGCAGCGAAAGCATAACAATTCCCATAGATTTACGAAACTCGTAAGCAGACCAGAAAATGTTTTTTGAATGATACAATTAGTTGTAGTTTTTATTTGAGGTATTAGAAAATGTACTGGAGTGCTTAGATAATTTCTATGTAAATTCACTACCACAACGCACTTACTGCGTCCAGACTTTTATTTTGACAAATAGATCCATTCGCGCCTAAGGCTTATAGATTTGCGCCTATTTATTTGAAACAAAAAGTCAATACGTTTGACATTATTATCTTCTATTGACGGTATCTAATCACAATGTCATCATAAATCATTCATTTTACATACATCCATTTTTTTCATTCACATATCTAAATTTTTGTATATTTTATCATACCTTAAATTCAGTTTTTCTCTCATCAACATGGAGCAAGAAGACATGTAAGTTTTAATTTTAATTAAAGTTTGCCGTGCAATTAGAAGCCTGTTGCCTAATTTATACAAGATTCACCAAGTGCAAACTTGTGCCTTGCATGAAAAAGTATTTTTTTTTTTTTGGTTTAAGTCATAAAGGAATGTTTTGTTAACCTTGTCTCTTTAGTTTAGCATTTTTAATGTAGCGTATTTTCTGATTAGTGCACAATAAGGTTTCTTATTTTTTTCAGAAACATGTTTAGAACCTTCCCTGTATGCATAATTCACAAGATAAATGTTGTGGTTTTAACCCCCAAGAAAGTTACGGGATCTGGGGCATATAGAGGTGCTGAATGGAAACAAGATTTAAAGAATATATAAATACAAAATGTCGACCAGCACCTTTTATTCGCTCCGGGTGCCGCAACTTTCTAAAGAGTTAAACCGCAATATGCCCATTTCTCCCGTGGTTAACGCGTATAGCGGTAGTTCTAAACAAGTGAAAAAAAATCAAAAAGCGCGGACCTAGTGTCATATTTCTGTTTCTTCACGAAAGACCCCGTTTCCTCCAATTAAAAATCTAGGAGAAGGAGAAACCGCCTAACAATCGGCAGTGCCCCCGAATAAACCTGAGGACCAACCACTACCCCGCCCCCCTCGTAGACAGTTCAGAAACACAAGGTAAAAGTTTTTTTTGGTCCCGTAGGGCTCGTCCGCGGCCTTGCCGCCCCGATAGCACTGCACCCTTTGGTTGATTGTGCATACCCTTAGTTTTACTCCACCCATTCCAAAATCATTGTGCCTTGAACTAGTCTGCACAGCGATTGGTAGGATGATCAGTTGTCTTTTGCGGTCCATAGCTTTACAGTCGTACAAGATGTGCTGGGCTGATCCCCCCCGTCCCCCCGCCCCCCGCCGCAGAATCTGCATGCGAGGTCCCCTTCGAACCGCCCCATTTTTTGCAGGTATTTCTTGACGGCCATGTGTCCCGTCAAGAGACCTGTTGTGTTTCTGAGCTGTCCTCTGCTAAGATTTAGCAGCTCCACAGCTCTCTTTGAACTGGGTCTGTCAATTATTGGACAGTCCGCCCAGTGCACCTTGTGTTGGTTTCTGACCCAGGACTTAATGGCTCCCCTGGCAGTGCTCTTTGACACGCCCAGAGCCGGTTCTGGTCTCATAAATGGTTCTGCTGACCCTCTCTTCGCGAGACTGTCAGCTTATTCATTGCCTTTGACCCCCGAGTGACCCGGCACCCAGATGAGGGTCACCTCATTCTGCCCAGCCAGGTCTCTCGTCTCTTCTCGGCACTCACTCACCAGCCAGGAATTTACCCGTGGGCTACTTAGTGCCTTAAAGGCTGCCTGGCTGTCTGTGGCTATGAGGATCCGCTTGTTGGTGTAGCCCCTCCTCTTGTTCTCCCGCACACAGTGCAGGATATCGTACATCTCGGCCTGAAACACCGTTGCATGGGCTCCGAGGGAAATACTATGACTTACCCTCGGTCCTTCCGAGTAAACACCTGCCCCCGTTCCACGCTCCCCGCCGGATCCGTCCGTGAACCAGACGAGCGCGTCCCGTGGTATGCCCGGCGTCTCCTCCCACCATGCCTCGCAGTCGGGGATTTCCACTGTAAAGTTGTTCTCCCTGCACATTCGCGGGCTCGCGAAGTCTGACCTCATTTCAAGCATGGGCTCCTTCACGATCTCCTGAATTTTGCAGTGGCCCCTGAAGCCTGGGTTGATCTTCAGTCTACCATTGCAGGCTAGTCTGTATAGTCCTAGCCTGGCCTCCCCCATAATAACTAAGTGTAGGGGGGGGGGGGGCAGATCCAGCAACACCTCTATGACGGCTGTTGGGGTTGAAGACATGGCCCCTGTGATGCCTAGGCAAGCCATCCTTTGGATCTTGCCTAGTTTTTATTTGGCATTGGATTGTGTCACCTTAGGCCACCAGACGTGTGCCGCATATGTTAACGATGGTCTGACCACCCTTGTGTACAGCCAGTGGGCCATACTAGGTCTTAGTCCCCACATTTTTCCATATAACCGCCTAGTGACGGCTAATGTCATGACTGCCTTACGCAGTATTTTTGCAATGTGACCATTCCAGGTTAGCTTACAGTCCAATACGACCCCAAGATATTTTACCTCCCTGGCCATTGGAACGCTCCTACCGTATAGAGTGAGAGTTCTGTGGCTGTCGCACTTCCTCCTCCTCGTAAACGGCACGACAGTTGCTTTCTCGGGGCTCACCCCGAGCCCTTGATCAACCGTCCACCTTTCCACCACTTTCAGTGCAGTCTGCATGCGCTCCTACACTGCCTGTGTGACCTTTCCTCGGACTATGATGACAATGTCGTCCGCATAGCCCTGTACCTCATACCCCCCTCCCGAGAGCCTCCCCAGCAGGCCGTCCACGACTAGGCACCAGAGCAAAGGAGACAGAACGCTCCCCTGCGGACATCCCGCCGCGACCCACGCCAGCAGAGTCACTCCCGCGAGTGAGGTGAACACCGCCCTGTCCCTGAGCATGGAACCGATCCACCTGCAGCAGGTCTTCTCTATTCCACGCTCCCGGACAGCTGCCAGAACCGATCCTAACGAGGTGTTGCTAAAGGCCCCCTCTATGCCTAGGAAGGCCCCCAGCGCCACCTCCCTGTTCTCCAGCGTATTCTCCAGTTTCAGCACCAGTTGGTGCAGTGCTGTGAATCCTGCTCTGTATGCATATTGTCCGCAGTGTAGGGGATATGCTTCCAGTACACCGCCCCTAATGTGCCGGTCGAGCAGTTTTTCCACTGTTTTTAGCAAGAAGGACATGAGACTTATTGGCCTCAGGGACTTTGCTTGGTCTGTTGGACGCCCAGGTTTAGGAATGAATACAACCCTGGCCAGTATCCATGCCCTCGGAATGTACCCCAGAGCCAGGCTGGCCCTCATAATGAGGGTAAGCTCCGGCGCTAGTATATCTATCCCCTGTTGGAGCATGATGGGCCTTATTCCATCAAATCCCGGCGATTTGTATGGCTTAAAGCTGCTAATGGCCAATCTGATTTTGCTCCAGGTAACCACCTCTTTAGCGAGTGTCCAGTCTACTCTAGATGTCCGCCTATAAGGCGCCTCTATTTCTGAGTGTTCCCAGTCCGGAGGTGATTGGTTTATTATGTTACAGCCGGAGAAGTTCGTCTGGAGTGAAATTTCCATAGTTTCCTCCCCCGAGTTTGTAAAGCCTCCCGTGGATATTCTAAGGGAGCCTATGTTAGTCTGAGGGCCCTTGGACAGGATCTTGTGTAGTCGAGCACTCTCGGATGTGTTTTCCACTTCCTCGCAATGCCTCCTCCACGACTCCTTCTTGGCGTCCCTCAGTCTTTTGTTATAGGTCGATAGGGCCTGTCTATATTCATCTCATGCTCCCGACCTTTTGGCCGCGTTAAACAGCTTACGAACCTGCGTCCTGCTTTGCCTGAGGTCTTCGTTCCACCACGGGACGTTCCTGGTGGACACCCTCATTTTCAGGGGGCAGTTGGCGTTATAGGCCGAGGTGATTGCGTCTCGCAATTGGACTGCTGCAATCTCGAGTTCTATTGAATTGTCTATGGTACTCTTAACCCCCCGCAGTTCCACAGCTAGGTCCGACCTGTAGGCTTCCCGGTCCGCCTTGCGGGGGTCCCGGTACCATGCCGTTTGTCTTTCGACTTTGGCGATTTCAAACCGGATGTATCTGTGGTCTCAGCTACTCACTTCCCCAGACACAGCCCAGCTCTTAACAAAGTCACCCAGAAACTGGGTGGAAACTGTTAGATCTAAAACTTTCTCACGCCGTGTTGTGACGAAGGTCGGTTTATTACCTCTATTCAATATGTCTAAATTAAATTTCATAAAGAATTGTAAAGGTGCCTCACCCATAGAGTTTGTGTCCGAGCTACCCCAAAACTCATGGTGCGCGTTCGCATCCATGCCGATGATGGTCTGCCATCCACCTGCTCTGCTACCCACCATCAGCTGCTCCAATTCGTTGGGTGGAGGAGGGTCCGTGCTGTCCCCTGGCAGATAGGCTGACGCGACAGTAATGTCCCTCAGCCCATCCGCTCCTCCACATCGGATCCAGGTCCCTGGAACAGAAACTCTATCCCTTGCCTGACAAAAATGCAGGCCCTCTGGTTCTCGCTGGATCTGCTGTAGATGAGCTTTCCAGTAGCTCCGCCGAGTCCCTTGATCTCTCCTTTATAGGAGTACGGTTCCTGGATGAGGGCCACTTCCGTCTTCCTCAGAGCCATCAGTAGTCCGGCCGTGAAGGTAAAAGTTGTGGTAACATAAATATAAGCTGATAAGCTTTGTATATCAGCAGTGTGTTTGTTTAAAACTTATCGTGCACTTATTTGCAAAAGAACCTCTAATGAAAAATATTATCCGAATCTCAGTATAGTTATTTGCTTCTTTGTCAGATTATGCTCGTCATCTTCTTCTGAATGTGATTTTCTAATTGTGACGTTGGGGTCACTATAGCCCATATCATTATTAACTATGACTCTGAACTATTCACTATAGGTAAGTCATGTTGATCCGCTCTTTTTCAACAGGGAATTTCGTTTTCGATCTGGGCCTCTTTTTTTACGAAGTCCCTCTTGCATAGTTGACAGCAAGAGTCTATGGTTCAAGATAACGTGGCCAAGTTTTCCGTTCTTGCATGATCTTCAGTTCCTTTCTGCGACTTTTCGTGGTTCACAGCCTTTTTCATAATACTCTTCCCATACGGCGATATCACTAACGCATGCATAATTATTCTTCGGTGTAAATATGATTGTCTGTCTGTGTCAGTATTAATGCTTGTATATCATGTACTGTGTCTATAGAGATATATACCGAAAGAACGAGTGGCTAGCGGAAAAACAGACCCTGGAGGAGTTCAAAAAGAATTGCAGAGTGCTAGCTCGGCGTGTTTGCAAAAACCCGAAAAAGGCCTACGTGGCCTTCGCGGTGGAACCAACGCTTCAAAAAAAGATAATGGAGAAGGAAAAGCTGGTAGTAGGTCTGGCAGTTTGCCATGCGGATGAAGAGATAGAGTAAAGCAATGCTTCGAGTGCCAGAAGTTTGGGCACATCGCCAGAGACTGCCTCAGCAAAGAGACATGTCTGCGGTGCGGGGAAGAGGGGCACCGCAAGAAAGACTTCGAAGCAGTGCAGAAGAGTTGCTGAATTGTGTGAGGGCGCAAAAAGGGAACACCGGCCATTCGGCGACGGACATGAAATGCCCAGAATTCCAGAAACGAGAGGAACGGAAAGCCGGCAGAATAGCGCGACCATAAAAATGTTTAAACTCATTCAGGTGAACCTGCGCCGAGGAAGGGAGGCAACAGATGAACTACGCCAAGTTGCAGAAGATCTAAATATGGACGTTGTCCTTGTGCAGGAACCGTACCCGTTTGGGGCAACTTGGCCGTGTTGGCTTAGGTTTGGCGGCGGCAAGCCGGACAAAGTAATGATCGCGGTAAGATCGAAATATAACCAGATTGAGTTGTCGCAGTTGAGTGACAGCACGGTCAGAGCTGTTGGTATAGGCATCGCTAAAGTCGGAGTGGTCCTCGTCAACGGATATGTCCGTCCGGGACATATACGCGAAGCGCCGGTTAGTCTCTCAAAAATAGAGAGTTTTTTGAGAAGCCAGATAAAACCGACAATCGTGTGCGTTGATTTTAACGCCAAGCACGAGGCATTCGGTGGTGACATCACTGACGAAAGGGCCTCCCAGCCGATGAACCTTGTTGGCGCGGCTAACTTAGTAATTGAGAATGACAGCGTCACCACCCACTTTTCAGACCGTTAACGGAAGGAGTTGGCTAGACGTCACCCTAACTCGGGATGCGACGGTAGAGAACTGGTTGGTACAAGAAAACGAGGTACTTAGTGATCACAGGTCCATTACATTCATGAAAAAAAAGAGCCTTTGGATTGACAAACTGGAAAGTGTTCTGAGAAGAAATAGAAGTGTGGCTCTACAAGGGATGCCAGGACAGGAAATATCTGCAGAGAACAGGGCTCTCCGGTTTCAGGAAGCTGCAATAAGTGCATGCGACGCAAATATCCCTTAGAAAAGGAAAAAAAGGACAAAAGATTGTGTGGTGGCTGCAGGAGCTCCGTAGAAAGAAAGGGGAAACAGGAAGAGCGAGAGCGGACGCGCAACGGGAGCAGGACCAGGAGCGTAGCCGTGAACTCTTCGAACGCTTCAAGCAGGTGCGGCTTGAATACAAAAAGCCATTAAAGAAGCAAAGCTGGAATCGCTGAAGCAAATGCTCTCTGAAGGAAGCGACGACGACCCCTGTGGGCTGGCTCACAAAATTGTTTCGGCAACAAAGAAAAAAGCACCGACGGCGTGTACCAGGGTGCAAAACGCGCCGGGAAATTGGATACAGGATAGATGCGAAACAGCGGAGGCACTGATGGATAAATACCTTCCGGCTAACAACGCCGGGAGTGATTCCGAAGAAAATAGAGTGAGGCGTGCGAAAACCGTAATCTGGAGCGGAAACATGGACCTCGTCTTCTCAAGACAAGAAGCGGAGGAAACGGTCAGGTTGAGAGCTAAGCGTAAAGCCCCGGGCATCGACTGGTTTCCGTCAGCAGGTCTGCAGCATTTACTGCAGTTGGCATGGGAAGAACTCTTAGAAGTATTAAATGCCTGCTTGAGGGAGGGAATTTTTTCGAATATTTGGAAGCAGACACAGTTTGCGTGGCTATCCAGCGAAGGGCAAAGACCGGTGTGCTTGTTACGCGTCGTCGGAAATGTGTAGGACAAGCTGTTGGCGACAAGACTGTCATACCACTTGGAGAAAAAAGGAAGGCTGTCTGACAGACAGTACGGCTTTCGTAAGGGCCGCAGGACAATGAATTCGCTGGCTAAGAGATAGCGGAATCAAAAGGCAGACCAGGCTGGGCAGCATGTTCTGCTGGTAACGTTAGACATTAAAAATGCCTTCAACTAGGCCTGGTACCCAACGCTCAGGAAACTACTGGCATTATCTGGATGTCCGGGAAACCTGGCCAGAGCGGTAACCAATTTCCTGGAGGACAGAAGCGTTACTTCTAAAGCGGTTACTAAAAACACAAGCAAAGGCTGCCCACAAGGGTCATGTTTAGGCCCGATCCTGTGACTACTTATAATGGAGGACTGGTTGAATGAAATAGACTTAACAGAACCGGGCGAGACGGAAGCAAAAATCGAGGTCCAGGCTTTTGCGAACGGCCAGCTTATCACTATAACAGCACCGTCAAGAAGCAAACTCGGGGCAGCTTGGCAGCGTACCTGGGAGACTTCCCATAAGTGGGCGTCTGCTCACAAACTTGAATATGCCCCGAGAAAACACAGGGGTGCGAGGAAAGGTAAAACGCGGACGCAAAGGCACCCGATGATTAAGATGAGAGACGTAACCATAAGACCGGAAGCCAAAATAAAATATCTGGGAGTGATGCTCGACTCAGGTCTACTTTGGGTGGAGCATACCAAATACGTAGCGGGCAAGATAGCAGGGGCGGCGCATAGGGTACGAGCGGAAGCAGGAAAGACGTAGGGGACGGATCCAAAAACCCTTAGGGTCATATATGAGGGAGCAGTGAAACCAGCTCTCCTGTAAGGCGTCAAAATCTGGGGTGAACGAGCGAGGGATTCTAGAGTAACTTGGAAACGTCAGTCGGCCAAAAGAGCATTTCTGTTGGGCTTAACGAAGGCCTACAGAACGACTTCTAAGGCAGCACTGGCGGTGTCGGCGGGGTGTCCACCTTTGTGGCTGGAAGGAGAGGAGCGGCATATAAGATGGAAACACTCGAAGACCGCAAATTTTGAGGGAAACCCGGCGTAAGGAGAAGAATCGCACCCGGCGAAGCAGTGGTGATAATAGAAGGAGCGGAAAAGACAACAGACGTGTCCAGAGTCATAGTCGTGGTTGGAATAGGCCTGGTGGCCTATGCATACAACGTAGTGATCGAAAACAAGGGGCTAAGGCTCCAATACGAGTACCCTGTGCACATGGCGGAATAGTTCGCGGTTGTTTCCAATAACAGAGTTGCCCTAGATATGCTCACCAGGAGAAAGGGAGAAATCAACAGGAAGATGCAAAAGGCGGAGTGAGCGGGAACAAAAATAAATCTGTTGTGGGGTAGCGATCAGTTAGAAGGCGTCGCAAAGGTCGACGCGGGAGCAAAAGCCGCCGGAAGGACCCCCTAGGTCACGAGGGGGTAGAGTCTCCGGTGAGGAGTAGAATTCTCAAACGAAGTGCCAAGGAGGACACGGAACTAGACTGGCAGAAGCACTGCGACGAGGAGATAAAGGGTAGAACCACTTATCGATACATAGAGAGAGTGGGTGTGGGCCTCAAGTGCTGGTGTCACAGGGCGGTGAGCTTGCTGACTGGGCACGGGCCCTTTAAGGGCTACTTTAGTAGGTTTAACCTAAGGCCCGGAACAGGAGAATGTGCGTGCGGAAACGGAGAGCAGGAGACAGCAGGACATGTGTTGGAAGACTGCCAGATGGAAAATCGTCGGGCGGCAAGAGAAAACTTTGCGAGAAACCAGAACAGGGTTGAAGGTTTATACCCGTTGAAAGTAAGCAGATCCACCACGAACGAGGAAATCAGGCATCATGGACGACTGGTTTAATGAAATCGACTCCATAGAACCGGGCGAGACGGAAGCAAAAATCGAGGTCCAAGCTTTTGCGGACGACCAGCTCATCACTATAACTGCGCCGTCAAGAAGGAAACTCAAGGCAGATTGACAGCGTACCTGGGAGGCAAATGGGCCACATAAATAGAGCTAGAAGAGGAACCGCGAAGTGCGATTGAGGCAAACCGCGGATAGAGAAATAGATGAGATTTTGGGAAAGCGAGAGTGGAGTAAACGGTCGTATGAATGTGAGGAGGGTTCTGTGGGTCTAAGGTCTTAAATTACCTGATGATTTTTGAGAGTGTAGGGGTTCCTTTGAGGGTGGTTTCGACCTGACAGTGTAGGAGGATACCATGGCCTAAAGTAAGGGGGATGGCAGGGGCTTCGGCCGCAAAATCGAAAACTGTGTCTATAGAGTATCGTATAAACTATTTTGGAAGAAAAATGCTGTCTCTTAACAGACAATCTGTTGCATAATTCTTTTATCATGATGTTTTTCATCTATATCCAAGAAAACATATTGTGTTGGTACCTATTCAAGTTTTCATTAAAACCGACGCACGATTTTAAAAGTAGAATTTTACCTATTTTTTTCTTCAGAAAGACAGTAGCTTCCAAAACTTCGAAGAAAAGTGTTAAAAGCAAAGCAGATGTACAGAAGGAAAAAGATGAACGCTATACCAGATTAGCGCAACCAAAACGAGTACCCAGTCTGCCTCCTCTGCCTGTAAGTTTCACACTAATCCCAAATATTTACTAATTTAGATTAAAAAAATACAACCTATGCCATTGGTAATACAATGTTATGAAAATTTTGCGGAAAAGGCACCGAATAGCTTTCACCGCGGTACT
Source organism: Tillus elongatus (assembly GCA_964006375.1). Lineage (NCBI taxonomy): Eukaryota > Metazoa > Arthropoda > Insecta > Coleoptera > Cleridae > Tillus > Tillus elongatus. The sequence continues at coordinate 53,150,648 of OZ023266.1, forward strand.
ATTTTTTTAAGACTACCAGTAATATAGTTATCGCATTTTTTTTAAAGTTAAGTATATTTCACCTTCGCTAACAAAATTACATATTCACTTTACAAGCAGCGTATATTTAAATCAACCAAATAGGTGGGAAGCTCAATTAGATTTTGTAACGTTTTTAACTAGTTTCAGTAAAAGACGGTTCCGTTTCCTGTGGCGCCTTAAATGTGGTTGGACAATATCAGAGTAGCTTTGGAACTCAAAATAAATATGAGTGATTGTAGAAATATAACTGTAGCAATACTTAAAATAAAAACCAATAACCGGTGTGTCAAAATTTCAATGTCCGCAATTACAAAATAAGGTCGCAGTAGTAAAAATTTTGGTAAAACTTCACCGGATATACTTTGCTGAGATTAGTTACAGCGTTTCGGTCTTAAGATCATTTTCGATAAGCATAAGATATATGATAAAAGACAAACAAATCTTTTATGCTAGATATGTAGGCTCTAACTCCTACTGAAATTACTAGTACAATTAGATACTAGTACTACCACCATCGCCAAAGACAGAGGCGGTCATCATAAAGGGTACAAAAAATCAGAGGCGATTTCTCGTTCTGCTTAAAGGACACCATGTATCTAGCAATAACAATAGGCGAGTCACTCAATTTTGGCCAGCATGTACGAATGGCAAAAATAAAGGCTGAAAGAAGAACAGAAGCACCAAGTAGGATAATGTCCAACATGGGAAGCCCAATATCAGCAAAACGGCTACTGCTCAGCGGAGTAGTTCACTCAAATCTACTATATGGACCGCAGGTATGGCACCAAACAATCGAGATACAAAAATATAAAATGATGATGGAAAGCATGCAGCGTAGAATGTTACTAAGGGCAGCGTGCGGGTTCCATACCATCTGTACGCAGACAATTCAGGTGATGACGGGCGTCGTACCCAGAAACCTGTTAGTGGAAGAAAGATGTTTCCTACAGGGGTCGAGAGGAGTTATCACTAGAAGAAGCTAGGCGCCAGAAGCCGAACCATGGAGAAATGGTTACAAAGATGGTCCCAAAACACCACGAATGGACAATGGACAAAAATACTGATTCAAAATCTGACAGACTGGATGAAATGCGACCGCAAAGAAATACATTTCTGGCTCACACAAATACTTACAGGCCACGGATACTTACTTACTCCTAAGCCAAACGCATGGGAAGTTAGACGAAAACGAGACCAGATGTATCTACTGCGGGAAAGAGGACACGGTAGAACACTGCATTTTTGTTTGCCCATAGTTGAATGAGATGAGAAGTGTGAATTACCACCTTCAACTCTGTAGGGATACATAAATCGACGACCTGGTACCAATAATGTTGAAAGACAGGAGCTCATGGAAAAATGTCATGGAATTTGCCCGACAAGCTATGACCATAAAAGAGAGACCCAAGAACTGGCGAAGCGAAGAAAACAACCAACTAGATTGCCCGAACCCCTAATCGCTTAAAGCGGATGGGGGAAAAGTGGAAGGAGAAGAAGAAAATACAGCTCTACACTCGTGAAGATACGTCGCAAAGATAGTACCAGTGTGTAATAGAGGGGTTCAGGCGAGCCACTAGCTTGGTCAGCAGATGCGCCAACTACGCCCCAAAATTAAAAAAAAAACAGTCATGTCATTACCACAGGGGGGTAGGCACACCACAAAGCCTATTCTATTTATTTACAATGTTTCTCCATGCATTTCTGTGCTGACAAGCTATTTTCGCTTCTTCTACATTTATACATCTCCGCATACACACTTTGCTATTGGTCCCTTTCTTCTTTAATACAGTGTGGTCCCGAGAAAATGGGCCAAAATTCATGAGTAGATTCCTAAGGTAAAAATATTTAGATTTAGCCGAAGTTAGTTTAGTCTTAAAGTTGATAGATAGAGGGATACAGGTGTATATATTTTAGTTTTTTCATTTGTTTGTTTAAAAATGTTTTTACCCATGAAAAGATTCGAGGTTTTCTGGGTCGAAGAATTGAAATCTGTTCACAGTTTGGTTATAATTCATAGAAGGCGCCAGATGCAGTAAACTGAATGTGTTAAAACGACATAACTTTTTTATACTTTAAGGAATCTCATTACCTCGAGACCACCCCGAATATCGCCTACAACATCCTACCAAGCTCTCCTGGGTCTTCCACGGCCTCTCTTACCATTTACATGCTCTCTATAAATTTACTTTTCATGCAACCATTATCTATTCGTTCTATGTGTTCAAACCATCTAAGCATGCTGCTCTTTCAATAGACTTTTCTAAATTACATTCGCTGAGAACCCATTCATTTATAAATCTGTCTTTTCTTGGTTTAACCCTCACTGGCCTCAGGTAGTGGATTCCAGCAGCATTCAATTTTCTTACATGCTTTGCCTGACATTCGCAACTTTCAGACGCATATAGAACAGTCGGCACCAGTACGATGTTATATACAGCGACGTTGGTCTCTTTATAGGTATATTTACTCTTAGCTACAGTGGTCATAGCTTCCAGCACCTTTCTGCCTGCATTTATGCTACTTTGTATCTCATCTACGTTTGAAAACAGTCTTCCTAAATATCCAAATTCCTTTACTTACTTTACTAGATTACCATTTATCAAGAAACTACAATTGCTCGTGCCATCCTCTTTATCAAACAGAATACTTTAGTCTGCTCTGCGTTCATACGTACATTCATTTGATTTGTTACTGTGATCAGTCTAACACCCGCTGGATTTCTCCTCCAGATTCACTAAGTAGTACTGCATCATTAGCATACAGTAACAATTTTACCACAGAAGCATTCATTTTTATGCCTTCTGTCTCCGAGAAAATTTGACCATAAATATGTTAATAACCACGGAGATATGGTTAGTGTGCCACCAACTACGATGAGCAACTTCCACTAAGGCATAACGGTCCAAAGCTTACCCTGACCCGCTAACGCACCTGCGACGAACAATGAAAATTCAAAATCCCAACGCCATGTGTGAAGTCATTCCGACGGAGATATGGACCAAGGTCAGATGCTCCAGGAAGAGGAGTTTAGTGGGCTCAAATCCCACACTGCCTCAAATTCCTCAAATGTGATTGAGCGTGTTCATTAGATTCCTACATAAAAAAATCTCCGGCAGAGTTCTCGGTAGCAATTAATACTTGGAACTCTTAACTAACTGCCAATACTGGTCTGCCTAAACAAACAGGAACGTTCGGAGACAGTATCCATGGTACCGAAGGTAAAAATTAACACCTGGGTAGAAATTAACACCTGAGGAGCCTCTAGTACTATTAATGGGATTTTCAATTTCTTCACGATTCTTTCATTTATGTCTATATTTTTTATTAAATAATTAATGAAAGGCAAAGTCTCTGTGTCTCTAATACATCATGAACTTGATTTATATGCCACAAGATTGGTATTTACTCGCTTCTTGATTGGTTTGAGATTATTGAGATTACAATATTCAACATTTTAGTTTTACCGAAATAACATACATTGTTAAGGTCAGGATATTTTTGATTTTAAGTAATTTTTTACGACTATGGTTTTAGTCTTTTACTGCCGGCGTTGCTTGGAATGCTAAATGATTTCCGGGCTGTTGTGTCGTGGTCAAATTCACCCACTCCAGCTGCTGAGAAAGCCAGCAGTTATGCTTGGCAAAACGTCTAGCAAACCTCTATAACTGAGTTCGACCACAGCAAACCAGCCTGGAAACCATGATAAACGCATATTAAAAATTGCTAATGAAAAATCACTGGGTATTTTTCAGAATCACCTGAATCGTTTGTTCTTTCCTTTAAGTGCCCTTTCTGCAAAAATTTTAAATATTGAATAAACTGTTTTATCGGAATTATTTTGGAGCTGTTAATCCTCCCCATCAACATAACATACTAACTCACAAAAAAATATGAACACCCAGGAAGAGTTGATCAATTTCAATAAAATTTACACATACTGAGTGTTCAATCAAACTTAAGAATAATAACATTTTAAAATAAAACATTAAAAAATAACAAAGTTGTGTAATAATGAGTGAGTCCGCCACGGTTTCTTATGCATTCGATAACTATTCGGGGCATGCTTGAAATTGTGTATGTGTTTTGTTTCTTTAACGTCGGCCTATTTCCGCGACTATGGTCAATCACCGACGCCAGGGAGCAGTTTCACCTCACTATCCTGGAAATTTTGCCGAACCCCTGACTTTTTGTAAGGAGGGTAGGGATCTTTAACAAGTCCAGCATCGCATGGACACAGGACCGACGGCTTAACTCCCCCTCCGAAGGGCGGAACGTTCAGACATTCAACTTGCTCAAATACAATGCCAGAACCTCGGTTGATGTTAATGTTACAGTTTGTACTGAAAAAGTGAAAGGTTCTTGCCCCTGAACCACCGAGGCTCATGCTTGAAATTAAATGATTTATGATAACCTGATGAATGTCATCCCAGGCCGCTTGAATTCGGTGACGAACGTCAACTAGGCTATTCGGTGGTTAGGGTAAATTACCCAGCGAGTGCCAATCATATGCCACACATGTTCGATTGGTGACAAGTCTGGGGAGCAAGAAGGCCACGGAGGCAGGGTCACGTTATTTTCTTGTAAGAACCTTGTAGTAACCCTTGCTGCATGAGGACGTGCGTTGTCTTGTTGGAAAAAGAATTGAGTTAACCCTCGTAGGTATGGCAGTGCAACAGGCTGCAGTACGTTTCGTATGTATCATTTGCATTCAAATTTCTGTCAATAAAACTAAAGGTGACCTGCTACCGTATGTTATCGCACCTCATACCATCACCCCCCGTGTAAGGACCGTATGCGGTTCCACACCAAATCCTCTTACTCTTCTACGACCATTGTGGAATGATTACACAATCTAGACTCGTAAGAGAACACAACACGATTCCATTTACCATCCCAATTTGATTTGCCGTTGAGCTACTCAAGCCGGGCAGCACGATGTCGAGGTGTGAGTGGAAGACACAAAAATGATATATACGAACGAAGCCCAAAATAGCGTATTCTACGATATATCATTGTCATAGAGACTCTTTGTTGTAAAACTCTCAACCAAGCATCTCAAATCGACCGTGTTGTGGAAACTCTATCCTGTAAAGCCGCAATTCTCAAATGACGATCTTCCCGTAACTGAAGTTGCTCGAGGTTGTCCGGGTCCACGACGACGATTATGGATTCCTTCTTCCGACTACCTGAAGCACCACTGTAACACTGTTGACATACTGCGCCGTATGTGGTTGGAAATTTGTCTGGTTCAAAAACCGGCCTCCCGCATACCAACAATGCGTCCCCTTTCTAATTCACTTAAATGATTTTAATTGTTCCGTAAGCGGCGCCTAGGCGCCTAGGCAAATGACTTAATAAGTTGAGCATAAATTGCTAGGAAATATTGCTTCAAACTGAAGGAGACGCAAATTTAAAGAGATTATTTTTTGATAAAACAAAATAAAAAAAGTGAACACCTGTTAATTTTTTTTCCATATTGTTATCATTTCTTATAGAAAATTTCTTCGCAATTGGTTGACTTTATCTGGGTGTTCGGAATTTTTGGACGGTCGGTATATTTGGTCATGAAGTTTTATCAATGACAATTTTTTCCACGCCAGTTCAACTTCTCATTGACCCATCTGGAAATTGATCCCTTCACTTCTAGTTTTATAGGCTGACCCTTAGTAATCACTTACTGATTGTCTTCCGGGAATCGAACCCGCAACTTGTTTTATAAGCTGACGGCGTGTAGCATTAATCCTGTTGTTTTTAGTTATATCATGTTTTCTTTGCTTTTTATTTTGCAGAAAAAGAAGTTTAAGCCTTTAGAACAAATGAAAGAACATATTGATGTACTTGCAGCACCCAAAGAGTACGATATACCAGAGATGAAAGTTCTTGGAAAGGTATTATATTAGATCATAATATTAGTTACAATAATAGTAAGTACACACTTATAATTTATAGAAGACCGTAGACCGTTTGGTAGCGCCGCTTTGATAATTATAAGAGCCATCGATCTTGAGTGTTATATATAAGAACATTTTACTCTAGTTGAGGAAATAAGAGATTAGTTAAATCTCCCATACTTCTGAATGAAAACAACATTTCTCTGACGTTATATGTAAAAAATACACATATACGGGGGTTGATCCTTATGCACTGCCCCTGGCTTATGTAGGGGAAGTAGGTATACTAAAAATTCGCCAATACTGCGCACTTAAACCATATAATAGGTCTAATTGACATCAATTATATGGTCTATAAGACGGCGCACTGGGAAATAATGGCATACCAGCTATATTTTAAGTTGTGTAACCTTTACAAATATCGCCATGCGCGCATGGTGGGGACTAAGACCTAGTATGGCCCACTGGCTGTACAAAAGGGTTGTCAGACCATTGTTAACATACGCGGCACTTGTCTGGTGGCCTAAGGTCACACAATCAAGTGCCAAACAAAAACTAGGCAAGATTCAAAGGATGGCTTGCCAGGGCATCACAGGGGCCATGACTTCAACCCCAACAGCCGCCATGGAGGTGTTGCTGGATCTGCCCCCATACCCTTAGTTATCATGGGGGAGGCCAGGCTAGGACTATACAGACTAGCCTGCAATGGTAGACTGAAGACCAACCCAGGCTTCAGAGGCCACTGCAAAATTCAGGAGATCGTGAAGGAGCCCATGCTTGAAATGAGGTCAGACTTCGCGAGCCCGCAGGGAAAACAACTTTACAGTGGAAATCCCCGACCGCGAGGCATGGCGAGGAGACGCAGGGCTTACCACGGGATGCGCTCATCTGGTTCACGGACGGATCCGGCGGGGAGCGTGGGGAGGTGTTTATTCGGATTGTTTTTCCTTTTCTAATAATAATAATAATAATAATAATAATAATAATAATAATAATAATAATAATAATAATAATAATAATAATAATAATAATAATAATAATAATAATAATAATAATAATTTTTTTCTTTCTCTTTTTTCTTCTTTACTTTATTTTTTCTTATTAATCTACTAACAATTAAAATGGGTACACTTTATCGTCCAAGCTTACAAATTCTCAAAACAGACATGGAGAGAATTGTTTTGCTCATCTAATTATCTTAAATGTAACAAAACACTTTTCAAGAAAAACTTGCACAATTAAAACACATTCCTACAATAAATGTGCTTACAAATTACCTCCATTTTCAAGGCAGAAGTATTTCTTTCTCTTTTTTAGTGAATTTTCTTTAAAAAAATTCACTAATGAGGAGATAGCGAGTTTCGAATTTTGAAAAAGTTTCTTCAAATGAGCGCGAATTAGGCCCCCTAGAACATATATGCCCAGCCTGGTTTCTAATTATTCTAGTTGATGTTTTGCATTTGGCCCATTGGTTCCCTGTTTTCCCAAAAATTAAATGAAAAATGCTTCCTGTCCAGATGCCTTCCAATAGTATATAGCTATAGTAGCCAGCCTTTCAACGCCAAATGAGTGGTGGACGTGCCGCCACCTAGTTGGAGAACCAAGTAGTATGTTATTTGGAGCTGGCGGACAACATACTACTTGGTTCCGCAACTAGGTGGCGACACGTCCACCACTGACTTGGTGTTGAAAGGCTGGCTACTACTCTTCAAATTTGGTATCTAGTTAGCATCCGATAAAGGAACGCTTCGAATTGTTTTTGGGTAAGATCGCTTCAGGGGATAGGGGATAAATAAGGGGTGATTTGGTGAAAATTTACTTTTTTTCAATAAAACTCGAGTAATATAAGGTTTGAAAAGTTTATGGGTACAGGAATACAAATATTTTCTTTGTGGTCAAGTCATGAGCCCTAAATTCATTTAATGAGAATGTCTTTCTGAAGCAAATTAATTATTACAGCTATGTGGAAGTTATGATTCAATTTGCAGCACTATTTTTTTTAATGGACAGTTTTCGCAGATTTTTTTTGTTTTTGTAGAAGTCATTGTTTGTGAGATTTTTTTGAAATTTTGGTAATTGATAATACATATTTGACAAGTTATTGTACAAAAAATGATTTGGGATTTTCGTGGAAAAAAATGTTTGCAAATTTTCATTTGTAAGTTTAATTGAAAACCTTCTTGTGAATAATTATATCTTGGCAAGTGGGTAAATAGATTGAAGAGATTCGTTTGCCAGGAAAATTGGACCTGCTTTTTCGGAAACATTTTAAATTTACTTTCGGAAAATTTTTATACTAAAATATTATACATTTTTTTACTGTATACCAAACTGTAACCAAACTCAAAGCCTGCTTTTATAAAAAAGACATATTTGCTATTAAAAACATTTTAAAGAAAATTCACTACCATAGGCCCTTGCTGCGTCCAGATCTTTTTTGTAAATAAGAAATAAGGAATCATATCATGCCGTACATTTTTGAATTCGTAATGAGAAATGCTACTCGGTGCAGGGTGTACTTCTGTGTGGGTCATATAAAAAATAAAGTTGATGATGGTTTCGTCGAAACGAAATTTTGTATTGAAAATCTGTAAACGCTTTCTTATAGAGCAGAGAAAGTATCAGTGAAAAAGTGCGTTCTGTTTTTTATACCTTTTCAAATAACTTTGAAAAAAATAAAAATTTCGGGACGCAGCAAGTGCGTTATGTTAGTGAATTTTTGTTAAATGCTCCAAACTTGAATAACTAAATTTTCTACAAAGTTAGAAAGTTTAATTTTGGTATGTAGTAAGGGCTTTCCCAAGGCAAGATATCCACTAAATTCCATTACAATAACTTTGTAATATTCGGAGAAAAAAAATTTCAAAAGAAAATTCAAAATTTGAATAACTCCATTTTCTATCAACTTAGATAGTTGAGTTGTGGCACCTGATAAGGTCTCTCCCAAGGCAACATATCTAGTACATTTCATTAAAACCGCTTTGTAATTTTCGGAGAAAAAATTTTTTCGAAAGAAAACTCAAAATGTTCCCGGAAAACCCTATTCGTTTTTCCTGGCTAACGAACTCATCCAAGTCATTAATAAAATAAAGGCATTAGCCGAGTTTCATCGAAATCAGTTAATTATTTTTTGAGTTATCGGATATATATATATATATATATATATATATATATATATATATATATATATATATATATATATATATATATATATATATATATATATATATATATATATATAAAAAAATCACTAACAACACAAAAAAGTTTTTTTTTAATATCTTTGAAAGTGGAATTTTGTGGGTTTCTTGAGATCATATGCTGTTTACCCCTCGTTTGTGCACCTTTTTAGTGAATTTTCTTTAAAAAAATTCACTAATGAGGAGATCCCGACTTTTGAATTTTGAAAAAATTTCTTCAAATGAGCGCTAATTAGCCCCCCCAGAAAACATATCCGGGGTCAGTTTCAATTTTTATATGTTTATATATATATATATATATATATATATATATATATATATATATATATATATATATATATATATATATATATATATATATATATATATATATATATATATATATATATATATATATATATATATATATATATATATATATATATATATATATATATATATATATATATATATATGTATATGTATCACACCGATAACTCAAAAAATAATGGGCCGATTTTGATTAAATTTGGTGAAAAATTTCCTTTTGCAAATGGCTTGGATAAGTTTGTTAGCCAGGAAAATCTGCCTAGGTTTTCCCGGAAAATTTTGTGTTTTCTTTCAAAAAAAAATTATATCTCCGGAATTAACAAAGTAAGGGCAACCAAATTTGGTACACATGTTTACATCATTATAGGTAAGTCACCCACCAAAATTTAGCTATGTAGGTCAAAAGACAAAAAAGTTATAGGCATTTAAAGAAAAATAAATTGGGGTTTTCCTCAAAACGTCAAAGTGGCGATTTAAAATGTCAAAATTGGCAACATTTAGGCAAATAACTTGAATCTAATACGCGCTATAGAAATAAAATGTCTCAAGAAGGATGTTTTACAAACCCTAAAGTCTTAGTTTCAATCGTCATTGTCCTTCATTTTACTAAAATATTTGCAGAAAATTCATTTCAAATAGACCCTCTCTCTGATGCTTGGCAGTAGCCTTAGCTATAGAGTGTATCGTTTAATGGTATATAATTTTTGTCGAATTTTCGTAAAAAATCAATAAAGCTCAATATATCCGTCATTATATAAGATATGAAAAAAATTTGTATATATTAATTATAGGGTGTCTTGAGCTACATCTTAAAATAATATTTCTACAATCACAGGATGGCCCATAAGTCGTTGGTGATACAAATTTCCTTTTTTTTAATCAAACACGCCTTAAGTTATTGCATTTTTGCATTTTCCATCAAAATATAATGCATGTTTGTAAGAAAAGAAATTCTGGACGCAGTAAGTGCGTTACGGTAGCGAATTTTGATCAAATGTTTCATATTTGAATAGCTCAATTTGCTATTAACCTATAAGGTTGACCAAGAAACGTGTTTTTTCGGGAACACTTTAAGTTTACTTTTGGAAATTTTTGTACATTTTCACACAATAAAGTTATTTTGATGAAACATGGCACATTGTTTTTACTATATAGGTTATACTGGTAACCAAATCTGATGCCTGCTTTCTTAAAAAAACACACATATTTGTTTTTAAAAACATTTTTATGAAAATTCACTACCATAACGCACTTGCTGCGTCCAGAATTTTTTGTAATTTAACCGCCTTTGTAACTATTACGGTTACCGTTATCCCCATGCTGTTGATTATTATTTTGCACACACTGTATACGTATGTATACAGTGTGCTAATTATTAATAACTGACTAAAAGTGTATCAACTTCAATTAAACTTTCAGGTTAACTCGCAAGCACTAGTTTATGAAATAACAGACGCCGTCAAGAAACTGGCGTCAGCGATTCCGAAAAGATATACAGAAAAAATTGAAATGATCATACCAGGAAAAGTCAAGCCGTCAGCGCTTAGAGCTAAAAGTAAATATGACGTTTATATTCACAATTATCTACACATTCTTGACCAAATATTCTTTAGTGAATCTTCATTAAGAAAACTGACTAATAGAGAGGTGGCGATGGTGAGACTTTCGGAAATTTTTTTGAAATGAGCGCGAATTAGGTCCCCTCGAACACATAACCAAGGTCCGTTTGAATTATATATATATATATATATATATATATATATATATATATATATATATATATATATATATATATATATATATATATATATATATATAATACAGTGTGAAACACACTTATGGTATAAAATTAATTATTCAGCAAAAAATAGTTTTTGTGGAAAATGCTGAGACACGTGAAGTTTAATTTGTCAAACATTATCATATAATCATAGTTAAAAAATTAAACTCCCACTATTTTACCCCCACCACTTTATCCATTAAAAAGAAATAGCAACCCTACATTTTGTCATCACAATTCGATGTGGAGATACCCCATATATATATGGTATAATATTACAGTTTTCAATACAGGCTGGAAAGTTAATACCTGAATATTAAAACTAAGCAGTTTACCCTGAAATTCAAATTTGGAAAGAAACTTAATAAAAACGTCCCTTTCTTATAATAAATGTTCAAAATGTACTCCATTCACTTGCACACAACGAAATAATCTTCTCTGGAATTCTTCACTGACTCTTATCTTAAATTTCTTATCTTGTCTTTTATCTAAAACGTACTTGGTATCATAAATCGTTTCTTATTAACTACCAATTTTTGCAGTGTGAAAGGTGAAATTTAACAGTTCTGTTTTATTTTGTGGTGTATTGTGTTGAATGCATAGTCTCCTAATAGATTAGTCGTAATTTTGTTCCGATAATTTCACAATTAATTTTTGGTCTAATGCAATACTTAACTGAAAGTCTGCGAACAGAAATATTAATGATAATTGGGTATGATGACAAGTGTAGAACACATGCACAAGTTGTTAATCTATTTAATGAAAAACATCCAGGTTTGCCCCCACTAACCCAGGGAACTGTGTCTAAGATACATTCACAGTTTCGTGATTATGGACACGTTAAACCACTGCCTAGGATACCCAAGTTTGTTGAAGAAGATGTAAAACTCAATATTTTATTGGCTTTTCAAGAAGAACCAACAACTTATACCCGTCAAGTTGCACGTGAAAATGATGTTAGTCAATCAACAGTTTTAAGGTGTCTTAAAAACGAAAAAATGCATCGCTATGAACTACAGCACGTTCAAGAGTTGATTGGCGGTGATTCTAATAGAAGACTGCAATTTTGTGAACAACTGCTGGACATGTTACATAGAAATGTTATTTCTTCTGCTGACTTTCTGTCTGCCGATGAAGCAACATTTCTTTTGAATAGCGATGTAAACAGGCAAAATTGCAGATACTGGGCTGCTGAAAACCCCCACTGGATGCGACAAACACACACTCAGCATCCTCAGAAGTTGAACATTTTGGCTGGTGTCATTGGTGATCACGTAGTTGGACCTGTTTTTATAGAAAATCTAAACGGTCCAAGATATTTAGAAATGCTAAGAGAACATGTTTTCCCAATGTTATCAGAATTGTATCAAAATGTAATGGAACCTAATATTCCCCATGAAAGGATATGGTTTCAACAAGACGGTGCACCGCCCTATTTCGCTATTCAAGTACGGGAGTACTTACACGAAGTCGATCCACGAAGATGGATTGGACGAAGAGGTTTCGCAGAATGGCCCGTTAGATCACCAGATCTTACACCTCTTGATTTATTTTTATGGGGATACCTTAAAAACAGAGTATATAAAACGCAACCTGCTGATTTAGATGATTTGAAGATGAAAATAACAACAGAAATTAGGAACGCAACGCCTGACGTGTTGACCAGAGATAGGGAAGAATTCCAGAGCAGATTATTTCGTTGTGTGCAAGTGAATGGAGAACATTTTGAAGATTTATTATAAGAAATGGTCGTTTTTATTAAGTTTATTTTCGAAATTTGAATTTCAGGGTAAACTGTTTAGTTTTAATATTCCGGTATTAAATTTCCACCCTGTATTGAAAACTGTAATATTAGACCATACGGGGTATCTCCGCATTCAGAAAAATGTGATCCATCGAATTGTGATGAAAAAATGTAGGGTTGCTATTTTTTTAATGGACAAAGTGGTGGGGGTAAAATGGAAGGAGTTTAATTTTTTTAACCATGATTATAAGAATGTTCGACAAATTAAACTTCACGTGTCTCAGCGTTTTCCACAAAAACTATTTTTTGTCAACTGATTTGAACAAAACTTGGCACATGTCTTCATTAGTAAATCAGCTATACACGACATATTTTTCTCCAAAAAATATACAAAATTATTTTGGAATACGCTATGTTACTGAAAGTATTAAAGTAACTGGAATGAGACTTTACATGTAGCTAAAAATAAAGTAAATACACCTCTGTTTTTTAATTTTAAAATTTTAATAATAAAATCTGAGACATGAATTGAAACAACTTAAGTGGTTAAAGTATTATGCCAAACAAAGACAGGGTAGTCAAACTGCCACGCGTAGATTGATACTTATACCACAGGCATACATCATAATGCAGCGATAACCAAACAAAATAACACACGTAAGGCGGGATCGACTTACGTGTGTACGCCATCCTAATGTGCAAATAAAGTTCACACCTGAGCTGTGGCGATCCCACCCTAATGACAGCCTTTGGGGATATTCGTATACGTGGATTTGTAAAATCTTCAAAAATTTCCTAATCTGAAAGTGAGAGGGGAAAATAAGGAAGTTTCATATCAGCTAACTGAAGTAAACACCAGATGGATAGTGTGTTTTGTTTATTTATTAGTGCTTGGCAGTTCTGTTTTGAGCTTAAGTAAATGATTGTATATGATTTTAAAATTAGAAACCAAAGAATAATAACGTGTTTTGATATTTATTATAGTTTGACAGTTCTGTTTTGAGGTTAAGTAGTAAATGATTGTCATTGAAGTAGATATAACAACTTGTATGTATATTATGCTTTTAAAATTGGAAACCAAAGAATATTATTAACGTGTTTTGTTTATTTGTCATGATTTGGTAGATCTATTTTGAGTTTTGAGGTTAAATAGTAAATGATTGTATAATATGTTTCTAACATTGTAAATCAAAGAATAAGAATATTCACCTTAATATTCGTTGATTAATTTTTCAAGTAGGTAAATTATTTGAATGATGAACTGAGTTCTTGGGTTTTATGAATTCAGGAGTACGAACATTTTGTTTCTTTTCACTTGCTGTGTTAAATAACTATTAAAATGAATCGCAGAAGAAATAAGCATTTAGTTCACCATAATATGAATTCTTGTATAAAATGGAGCTCGCAGAAAATAACACAACTTAGATAAAGTAACCATTCCAGCTCCAGCAGACATCTTAATTGTTAATATTAGTAAATTTTAATTAAGAAAATTCACTAATAGAATTTGTTTTAAGAAAACTTTTTTGTTGTTGGACAAACCGGTTCGATTATGTTGACTAAAACGAAATCATTCAGGCGATTAACGGGGAAGAAACCTGCCATGTTTATAATATTTGGCAGATCCATTCTCCTTTTATAAATATAAAGTAAATTTCTTCTGAAAAGCTTTAGCAACTTTAATGAAATGTGTAATACAAGTTTCAATACAGTAGGTGCCTAGATTCACCAAATTTTAATTTTCTAGCTTCATAGAAAATAAGGTTTTGGCCATTCAAAGTTTTTTCCTCAAAAGGAGCTAGAATACAATATTTGAATATTTTGTATGTTAATAGAAAGAGAGAAATTATTCAAATGAGCTTGTACTGGAACATCTAAAGTCGATCTTCGACGTCTGTTTAAATTAAAAGTATTACTTTCAGTAACATGCCGTACTAATAGTGTAAAATTAATCTGAAAATTCACTTGCTGCGTACCGAAATTGTTTAATTTTAAATGTTTTTTGTGAGGAAGAAAAAATTCTAATTTCTATGATCTGACGACCTAATGAAGCACCTGCAAGAGGCTCTCGGTTCTATTTCTGGGCAGGTCAACATGAAGTTTGACCTTGTCTAGTAAATAGGTAAAGATACACAAAGGATTGCAAACGATTATGCTAATATAGCCTTAAATGCCATAGTCATTTAAAAACCTTGAACCATGTTAGATTTTTTTGTATATGAAGGGATTTTTTTCTTCTTGACGTCAATATGAAGGTTTGTTTTGATTTTATGGTAAAGAATGGCGTATAGGTACCTTATCAGACAAAAATAGTAAACACCTGCATATCTGCCCGAATTGAAATTAAAATACCAATTCTATAACGAATGACAATTTATGTTCGTGGCACTAATAATAAACTTACTCATACCAACCAACAAGTCGCACAACGTGTTTGTAACACTTTCAATAAAATCATAATGTCCTAAGTGGGGCCTTATACAACAATTTTTTCACATAGTTTGATTATACTTGGAGAAATAATTGCCTGGAAAACTGTCCTAAAATGACATACTTAGAGTAAAAAAATACTTGGTTAAAATTTTGGATGAGCTGCGTAGGAAAGGCCATATGCCCTCATTTTACATTAACATTTTTAACATTATTTGTGTGTAATATTATTAAAATACTCAGTTTTGTTCAGGTGTCACATAATATGTCATTTTATCAACACCTACCTACCTCTGAAGTGGCATATAGCTACGTATTTATTCACCGACCTACTCATAAAAATAAATGTATTCATATAGGATTCATAAAAAACAATTTTTTATTCAAGTAAACGCTAATAACTACCTATTACAGCAATAAGATACAACGGCTACAGACAGAGCTAACAAACAAATTTTTGCCTCTGAGTGTTGGACCCGCACAGCGTGTGCCCACAGATTGCAGACCGAGCATCAAAACCATGTTTTTGACTGCGTGATTTTTTGTAAAGATCGTTACAATACAGACAAGTAAGTTTTTGTCCTCGTCATCAACAAAAGGAACATTCTGCCTCATCGTCGTCTCTATTAATTATTTCCAGTTTTTTTGTTTTTCAGAGGAACTGTATCTTTCGCCTTCCTTACTTCGACAGTTTTCTTTTTTTCTTCGGCAGCTTTTTTTCTTTTGTGCCTTTTCTTTCAGTTCAATTAAATTGGGGGAGCACGTTAGTATTGAAAAATTATTTAAATGTATCTTTCTCTTCCGGGTGTTCTTCATGTACGTCTGTCCGTTAATAGGCGCAATAACTTTTGAATTATTTGAGATATCATCTTCAAATTTGGGATCCAGTTATCAACTGACAAAGGAACGCTTCGAATTGTTTTTGGGTAAGACCGCTTCGGGGGTATAGGGGATAAATAAGGGGTGGTTTGGTGGCAGAGAAACGTGAAAAAATGTGACTTTCTTCTTAACTTCTCTCGCATTCTTTAAATTAGCTGCTGGATGGCTTTCGTCATATTTTTGTGTTGATAGGCCTCCCGGAATATTATTCAAATTAAAGTAAATTTTCTCCGGAAGTGCTTCTTCATCAATTATAATATTTGTTGTTTCTGATGGAGCAAAGAGATGATCAGGAAAGACGTAGACATTGTAAGGTCTAATTCCGGTTTTCGCAAAACCATTGGTGGCATTTTCAGTTATTGCTGCTTTTCCACAAGCGCTGCTGATCTTTTCGACTTATCTAATATTGTGTAATGACCCTGCCGGGATGGTTTTTAGTGAATTTTTATTAAAAAAATTCACTAATAGAGAGGTATCGATGGTGAGACTTTGCAAAAATTCTTTCAAATGAGCGCGAATTAGGACCCCTAGAACCCATATCCGGGGTCAGTTTGAATGTTTATATGTTTATATATGTATATATATATATATATATATATATATATATATATATATATATATATATATATATATATATATATGTATCCGTCTGATAACTCAAAAAATAATTAACCGATTTAGATGAAACTCGGCAAGTGCCTTTCTTTTATTAATGGCTTGGATGAGTTCGTTGGCCAGGAAAATCGGACGGGGTTTTCCGGGAAAATGTTGAGTTTTCTTTCAAAAAAAATTTTTTTTTCCGAAAATTTTGATAAAATTTGCATCAAAATCTACATATTGCTTTGGGAAATACCTATGTGCCAAAATTCAGCTTTCTAGGGTTACAGAAAATTGAGCTATTCAAATTTGAAACATTTATGTTTAAATCATAAGTATGTGGTTGCTGTTGGTTAGTCAATGCTTCTGTTATTGTCATTGACTCATGAAATTCATTTTTAACTTTTAGAGAAATGTCAATAATACTGAATTCACTGATTGATAATCATTGGAAGCATTTACGATTATATATAACCCTATTGTAATTTATTATCATTTATCACCTCTGTAATATAATTATTTTTTTTCTTACAACTCGCAGCGTTTTTAGTCAATTGTTGTTATTAATAGTCAATAGTTTCTTTGCGAATACACACACCTTCCATTGACTTCTGCTTCTGCCGCTGTTACAGTCCTTTTATTTAGAGGTAGAGTTGTAACCACTCATACAAACAGTGTTTTTTAACCACGTAGCTGGGGGACTGACCGAATTCATTCCCAGTTGCTGTTGATTTACTCATATTCTCTTAATATGTTTGAAGATGTGGTGTCTACTTCATTCCAAGTCACTATTAACCGACTATTTATGAAATCAAATAAGTAAATTAAATCGATTGTCATAAAATATGTAGTGTATTAAGACAAGGGAAAAAGAAATAAAACATATATAACTGTGCACATTTTGATTATATTTTAGGGTGCTTGAGAGAGGTATTGTCACAGCATAATATCTTATTAAAGTTCATTTGTAAATAGGTTTTAATTCTTATATGTTTATATATATATATATATATATATATATATATATATATATATATATATATATATATATATATATATATATATATATATATATATATATATATAACTCAAAAAATAATTAACCGATTTCGATTAAACTTGGCAAGTGCCTGTCTTTTATTAATGGCTTGGATGAGTTCGTTATCCAGAAAAATCAGACGGGGTTTTCCGGAAAAATTTTGAGTTCTTTCGAAAATTTTTTTTTCTCCGAAAGTAACAAAGCTGTTTTAATGAAATTTACTATATATGTTGCCTCAACCTTACTACGTACCAAAATTCAACTTTCTAAGTTTAGAGAAAATTGAGTTATTCAAATTTTAAATTTTCTTTCGAAAAAAATTTTTTTCTCCGAAAATTACAAAGTTATTTTAATGACATTTTGTGGATATCTTGCCTTAGGAAAAACCTTACTACGTATTGAAATTAAACTCTAAGTTTATAGAAAATTGAGTTATTTAAATTTGAAGCATTTAATAAAAATTCACTACCATAACGCACTTGCTGCGTCCCGAGTTTTTTTTAACCAGGTGGTACACTCTTGATTGCAGTATGCCTTCAGGTGTCCAAAGAAACATATATCAAACCGATTCAGCCTGTGCGTGCAGTCGAGGTGGGAAGCACATGAGCACTATACCCTTGTCTCTGGCAAAGTTCACCGCATCCAAGGATTTGTGGCTAATGTAGCCATCTAGAAGTAAACGTACCTTATTCGGTTTAAAAAGTTTAACATAATTCGCAAGGTATTTCAGCCATTTAAGAAAATATTCATTCTGATTCTTGATATTTCCCAAAGTATACCAAGCAAAGCGGAATCCAAGAGTCCTGGTTTCGTTCTCTTACGTGGAAATATTAACGCTGGTGGGACGAAGTTTACCATAGAACTCATTCAGCAAGCTACAGTAATATTTTTGCCCCTTTCTGTACTGGTCAGGGAGCCCACTTGGTTTCATCCAGTGAAGGTAGAGATATTTAGGAGTTTTTGGACTGTCGAGAGGTCACTCTTGTCTATATATATATATATATATATATATATATATATATATATATATATATATATATATATATATATATATATATATATATATATATACAGGCTGTCCCAATAGTGTGTAATTCTTCCATATATCCCTTACCCTTAGAGCTAGCCGAAAAAACTTTAAACAAAATTTTCTTGTGATTATCTAAGCTATATCGAGAAAATATATTCAGCTTTATGGAACTTCCGGTTGCACCGGAAGTAGCTATCAACTTCGTTATTTTAAATAGAATGCTATACTTTTTATTACATTTTTGGATAGAGATTACAAAATAAGTGTGACTTTATGTAGCATTCCCTATATCTATCTTTGATATTTTTGAAAATATTACGACTTTCTTTTTTTTAGCTCCGATTTATGTGTTATTTGAAACGTCTGCCGTGAGCTGAGTTTTGAGTTTTGCTACCTTAAATTCTAAATATCAATAGACGACATTTAGTACTTTAACATGGTTAAAGAATAATTCATCATTATTGTACAGGGTGTATTATTTTGGGGTTACAGCATATCTAATTTTAAGCAGCATAACTTGTGTTTTTCAAATGGAACACCCTGTTTTTTATGGATTAATCAGCTAGATCATTAAATTCTGCATCGACGTAATATAGGTCTTCCTATAGCTATAGTTGATAGTTTTTGAGTTATAGTGGTTTATTTTAGTTTCGCTTGTAAAAATAATGGTAC
This sequence comes from Tillus elongatus, assembly GCA_964006375.1. NCBI lineage: Eukaryota > Metazoa > Arthropoda > Insecta > Coleoptera > Cleridae > Tillus > Tillus elongatus. The sequence goes on from OZ023266.1 coordinate 53,170,240, forward strand.
TGTCAGATACAGTAGGCGCAGAGAATGAAACAACTAATATTTCTTGTCAGATGACAGATAAATGTCACCTAACCAGAACTATAACTATTTTCAGTTCTCAGGTGTTTGAGCTAAGTTTTATGTGCTAACTTTTGTGTTATTTAATTTAAAATGAATTAAAATACTGAAGAATTAGTTGATATGACACTTATTATAGGCGAGTGTCAGCGAAATTGTTTTTTAGCATCTCGTGTATACGCACAAACATATCGGAATCGAAGACATCCTCAGGAAAAATGTTTCGTCAAATTGTTGGACCGTTTTTTGACCACACGCAAAGGGAGAGTAAGCGGCAATGAAGAAGATGAATTTTCTATTGTTGCCTCGGCATTAGCTAATCCGCACACAAGCGTGAGGAAAGTTGCTGACGAAATAGGAATATCAAAATCTTCAGTGAACAGAACATTGAGAAAATACAAGTTTCATCCATATAAAATGAAGCTGCAGCAGGCATTGACGAATGCAGATTTTTGAAGTCGCCTCAGTTTTTGTGAGTGGGCAGTGGCTAAGTACAATGAAAGTGAGAATTTTTTTAATTACGTGATGTTCAGTGATGAATCTTCATTTTCAAGTTGTGGTAGGGTTTACGGGCACAACTTTCATTATTACGCTTCAGAAAATCCAAACTTTTGCAGATCAGTTGACAACCAGCACCGTTTTACGATAAATGTTTGTGCTGGAATAATTGGAACTAATCTTATTGGGCCATATTTCTTTGATGGGCACCTCAACGGGCAGGGATATCTGCATATAGTGGAGGAAGATGTAGAGGCCTTTTTGGAAGATTTGCCTCTAGATAACAATCGACGTATGTGGTTTATGCAGGACGGGGCACCAGCACATTATGACATAAATGTTCGTCGATTTTTAAATGATCGGTACCCCAATAAATGGATAGGGCGAGGTGGTCCCGTCTCGTGGCCTGCAAGATCTCCTGACCTCACATGTCTAGATTTTTTCCTGTGGGGCTATATCAAGGAAATTGTGTATCAAACACTGTCCAACACCCCACAGGAACTAAGAAATAAAATTGCAGTCGTGTGCAGGGCAATAACTTCGCAAATATTGAGCAATGTTCAAGAAGAATTCTTAAGGAGGGTTAGATTGTGTATTCAGGTCAATGAGCAAAATTTCGAATAGTTCTAATGTATCGCTTTTTTAGATTATTTTTTTCTGTTAATGACTGTGGATTATTATTATTATTATAGTTATGTTATTATAGTTTACTTCACTTTCTGGTTCTCATAATTACAACTACCTTTATTAAACTATGTTTCACTTTTTGTATGGTAAAAATATGAATAAGTCCATTATATAACAATCATTGCATGTAGTTGCATTCGATAAATTTTTTTGTCGATACATTATCTAGTTACGAGGATATGATCAAGTGATTTGCATCGTGACTATCTCATTTTATTTGGTAATTGTATTCAAATTATTGTTAAAACAAACATTTATTAGACGGAAGTAAGCTCAAACAATGGAGATATAAAAGCTGCTGACTTTCTTGTCAAGGAGACGTTTAGGTGTCACCTGACAATGTTCACATGCTCTGTGCCTCATACACTGACAATCTGACAGTACCATTATGTGCCTCATACAGTGATAATCTGACAGTACCAATATTTTTACAAGCGAAACTAAAATAAACCACTATAACTCAAAAACTATCAACTATAGCTATAGAAAGACCTATATTATGTCGATGCAGAATTTAATGGTCTGTCTGATTAATCCATAAAAAACAGGGTGTTCCATTTGAAAAACACAAGTTATGCTGCTTTAAAGTTAGATATGCTGTAACCCCAAAATAATACACCCTGTACAATGATGATAAATTATTCTTTAACCATTTTAAAGTATCAAATGTCGTCTATTGATATTCAGAATTTAAGGTAGCAAAACTCAAAACTCAGCTCACAGCAGACGTTTCAAATAACACATAAATTGGAGCTAAAAAAAAGAAAGTCGTAATATTTTTACAAATATTAAAGATAGCTATAGGGAATGCTACATAAAGTCACACTTATTTTTTAATCTATATCCAAAAATGTAATAAAAAGTATAGCATTCCATTTAAAATAAGGAAGTTGATAGCTACTTCCGGTGCAACCGGAAGTTCCATAAAGCTGGATATATTTTCTAGATATAGCTTAGATAATCACAAGAAAATTTTGTTTAAACTTTTTTCGGATAGCTCTAAGGGTAAGGGATATATGGAGGAATTACACACTATTGGGACACCCTGTATATCTTGTGGAACATCTCTTCTTCAGTAGGTAATTATTTTTCCAAGAGTTTTGAAGAATTTTTGCACCTGTGGCCTATTAATAGCCATGGCCCTGGCGGCCGAAGTAGCTTCTGGCTGCCTATGTTCAATGTTGTTTTTAACGAGAAATGTGTAATTATGGTGATAATACATCCAGCCTTACATACATTGTCCCGGTATTAGGAAGAAATGGGCCTGTACTGACAATGTACAAAATTGTTAGTTGGTTGTACACAGTCTCTATTTATAACATTTTGTGTTAACTAGAGCTGTTGTGACAACATACTACCTAGTTTCGCACAGAGATGGCGACCTTGTCGTATATCGCACAATGTTCGAGGAGGCTGGCTACCATAGCCGTATTACTTTATAGGTGTGTTCCCACTGTGATCAGTATAGCGCACTGACGAGCTCTATTTAGAGAGAAACCGGTCTGTGTGTCTAATTACGGTGAGAATACATCTAGCCTTACATATACATTGTCTCTGTATTGGGAAAGAAATGAGCCATGGCTGACAATTTACAAAATTGTTAGTTGGTTGTATAACAACATAACATTTTGTGTTAACTAGGGCTATCGTGACAACATAATACTACCTAGTTCCGCTCCGAGATGGCGACCCTGTTGTACATCTCACAATGTTGCATGTGTCATTTTATGAATCTAGCTCTGTTTAACTAACTTACCACCTTTTTGGCGAACATTAACAGCAAATGCGAACTTTGAATCAGATGAACGAGGTTTATTAAACAGCTTCACAATACCTCTACAGAAAACATTTCTAATAGCATCTCTTACACTTATAAATACAATAGGACTATAAAAGAATGACACGGATGCCAAATTGTTTTGTACATAATAAACTTAATAGTGTCCCCAAACCTTACAGACTACACACTACTGCTGGGGCTTGCTATTGCTATGTGCTTAGCTACACTAATTATTAGGCCTTTAAAACATTGATGTCGTAACTGTACTCGAAATTATTTAATATACACATGTCGTTTTATCGGGTATGTCATTTTAAGACAGTTTCCTCTACTCATATTTTTTTATTTTCAAAAATATGCAGCGATTTTTAAATACAATGCGCCTGCAAAATTCCTGCCAACTTAGGTCAACTAGGTAGTCACGCGACGCTGTATTACAGGAAATAGGTATACGTAGACGTGTTAGCTGTCAGTTATCATTCAAGATTGTTCAGTTGCAGGCTTAGACTATAAATTATTTATAGTCTAAGGCTGGAGGCGATTGGGCTTCTGTGTTTTCAGATTTTCGTAAACTTGTTTTTTCTACCGAAACTATTAGAATACAAAATAACAAGCCTAAATTTACTTGTATGTGTCGCAACTTTATATTTTATCTACTGCAGAGTGTTATATATCTATATTACTGGTCCATTTTAAGATTTATTTTAATAACACTATATTAGATAACAAAATAATAGCCAAGTATCTACTATTAGCTCGTATTTCTTTACAATATGACACAGAGTCTTAACCGGAAAATGCACTGTTGATTCATGCAAATTAAAATAAAAGACATATGCAATATGCACAGCTGTTTATGGATGTAATAAGACTAAACGGCACAATGTTGTCACCCACAAGAAGGTAGCTGCAAGATAACAAATTGGTGATGCACCTTGGGTTTAAAATAATCTGGGTGTTATAGCTAACATTTACTGGACCTCTCGTAGTATCCTAAAGTAGGTTCCATATTTTCCAGCATCAAGAGAATAAATGTTTCCCAGTTACAAAGCCCCCTGCTGTATTATTTCGCATAAGACCACTTAAAATTAGCAATCCCAAAAATTGTTTTATACTTTGTAAGCGAATGTATGATTACATCATTTGAGAACTCCAAAAAATCAATCAACAAAGCTCTGATAACTGTCTTCTAAAAGCACTAGACATATGTTAAAAAATGTATCTCCCGTATTATATCAGATTTCTAAGTTTAAAGCTCTATAACATATATTGCATATAATACATATATGCAATATGTATATATTTGCACTATTAGAACAAATACAGATTACAAAAAACAACTAATAACATACAGGTGTTCTATTTAAAACGCTTGTGTTTAGTTTGTTTATTAAAAACACGTTGCTCAATTGATTTTCTAAAATTTAGACTAAACTCGGAAAATTGACTACAACTTTTTTATTTCCTGATTTTTTCTAGACTGAAAAAAGTTGCGGGGATAAAATCTGATGTGAATCCCCCTGTTCTGGTGTATCTCTGAGATTAAACTCAAGCATTTCGCTGTTCAGTTCTTTCCATTTGAGATTAATTAAGCATAAATTTTACTTTTGCAGTAACTGAGAGAATAGAAAAAATGGCTGTTCCCAAGACGACAAGAGAAACAAAACAAGCAGCAGATGATGACGATGATATGTGGAAGATTAGCCCGAACGCTCTTAAATACAAACCAACACCTCGAATACTGGAATTGGCAAAACCCCTAGAAAGATCATAACATAAGACAGAACAAGTGAAACTATTTCATAAAGAATGTAACTAAGATAGAAACTCATGTGGTCGTTAAAATATTAAATGATTCCTATAACTAATGTATTTTTTTAATATGATAGTTATTAATTATAGATATATTTATTTACTGAAATGCAGTAATAGCTTAATCCAGTAAACTTTTATTTAGTTTTGGCTGTAGTGTTCTACGAACAAAGACTTATAACAGAAACTGCCATTGCTTTGCTGCAACTTAGTCAAGTATGTCACACAGTTGTTGGCTGCTCTCCGCAGTGGCAGGTGATTTAGTTTGGACTGTTTTAAGAGACACAGCATTTCGAATTATACAGGTTGATTCCATAGAAAAATTCAATTCAATTAACCCTGTATAAAATTCCTGATTGCATACTTTTGCTTATAGTGTTTTTCCCATAGTAGATATGCGATTTACCCAATTCGCTGTCAAACTATGAACAGATGCGTGATATATTTTTAAAATTATAAGCAGCTTTGACTACTTAGGACATCAGCTGCACAGTCATCGTTTTATATTAGGTTTCATACTCCTGATTCTTCCAAGAAATTGAGGAAAGTTTCTGGTAATCATCTTCATTACTCAAAATTCAAAATGTCTTTGATGCTGCCTGTCAAACCAAGCCTTTTTCGAATATTTTCGTAGTAATATGTTTAAACAAAAATATGTTTAATGGTAACGGTTTCTCTGTGTTGCTCACAGAAAGGTTTTGGGACTTCTCCTTAACAGATAAGCATGTTAAATACAAACTTAAGAGACTATCTCTGGCTTTCCATTTTCTACAGCCAGTCTTGTTGCTTCATCCGCGATTTCATCTCCTGCAACTCCCTAATGACTACATCCCTTTATTTCCTGACCTTGGTTAGTTATGTATGCTAAAAAGTATAGTATTCTTATAACCAATTCATGCAGATTAGATATATTTTCTAGGACCTCTTGAATACTGAGTGAGTCCGTACATATAACACAAAAATCAGTGTCACAGTACTCGGAGAAGCGGTGCTTGCCAGATTGCGAAGAGTTCACCTGTGAAAACCGAACAGAGTCCATGAGTATGCTTGACCACCACTTGCAGTTGTGAGACCCCCCCTGTATCTGTATCTAATATAGATAATTATTCAGTAGTAATACTTCATCAAAAAGTTTCCCATGGATTTTGGACAAAATGTGACTTTCTGCGAGTGGCTAGCGTTTTATTAATTACCGGTGACGTTCCTAACCATGGAAACGTTTCAGACTGCATTATTTTTGGTGGTTGATATGTGAAATTTTGTACCTTTCTTCAAACTCTTGAAATTTTATTTAAGCTGATCTTCTCTTAGTAGTCTATACTATATTCACCTTCATCAGTTTATGTTTAATTGTCAGAATGAAGCGGTTCAGTTTTGTATAAAATTTTATAAATTTGGTATAAACATGGAAAGTAAATGAAGAATGATGATGGGAAAGTAATGATGGATGTGTAAAGATTAGTAGTAGATGAAGGCAGTGATTGAAAATGTAAGTTGGAAGAAAAAATGGTATAAAAACTTTATTTAAAATGGGTTGTCAAAATTCGAAGTGTCATATTTGGATAATGCAGTGTCAAGTATTTTTAGAACAAACTGTTTAAATTATGTCGCTATATACAACACAAGTCAAAATGTTCTTACTGTATAGACGTATTGTGTAATTTCAGCCAATAAAGTATAAGTATCAACTGACATATTAGCATTTAAATGGTTCAGTATAAGTTTGATTTTAACAAAATATTTCATTGTTTGTAGATCTCTTGGCAGCTCTAGTGGCATTATTGATGACTTACTTTGGACAACTGTAGACAGGCTTTCCTAAAAGCACCTGTTTTATATCCTCATGCTATCGTCTGCACTCTGTTCAGTTCTTCCAGTTTGCTCCTTCTTGCCGAACCATACACTGCACGTTGGGTCCTTGATAATATCAGAGATTTATATAATCATAATAAGATTTCTCTGTCTGCACCCCACTTTATAGGCCTGCTAAAATAAGTATGGTTTGGACAACCCAATTCCCCACAAGGCATTTTTCAGACATGAAGATAGTTTCGCTAACAAAGTTAGCGTCCTCGGAAGGATGAATAAACTAGTTTCCAACAGTCACGCAGCCTGCTTATATTTGTCATTTTCCTACAACAAGAATTATTAGAATAATTGTTATCAAACATGTCAAAGCTTCTTATTTCATTTTAAAATGAACGCAATACTGTTACATTTAATATTTGGTATGAATGGTGTTTTAATATTTAGTATGAATACTGTTGCTTTTAGTATGTGATTAAATCCACTTTGGGATGCTTTTCACCAGTTTTTGGCAAGAGTTCTTAATTTGTCCATGGTGATGCCAGATGATTATCAGAGTTGATATCAGATCTGCTTTTGCTGTTAAGCTGACATTTCCAGGCCACCATAGAGCTTTTACTCCGCTTTCTTCCAAAAATTTGGTGATCAATTTTCCTTTATGGCATGCTGCACCATTGTGGATGAAGATGGAGTCACCATTTGGTAAACCAGTCATTCAGTTGACAGAGTGATATCGTTTTCCCGCTCTTTTTTTTTCACTGAACCTGATTATCATCTCTACAATATATAAACAACCTATGTTCGTTGAATGAACAACACACCAGATCATCACTTGGATATATTAGACAGTTTGTGTGATACACCAAAGAGGAAACATCTGATTGGTACTCCTTGCAGACTCTTTCTTGAATGTGAGTTTAGTTCCTTTGCGAGGACCATGGCACGCAATCTAACAGCATGCAGCCTTCAATGGATAAAAAACCAGTAACATTAACACCATACTGATTTTTATGTTGTTACTAGTGAATATTGTTTGCTTTGGCAATTTAAACAAGTTTCCTTTCAATTCCTAGTACATTTATCTATTTTGAAAATTTGTAATGTAAATAACTTACCAAAAACAAGGAACCGAAAGTTAAAAATAGTGTCAACGGGTGTGTAAGATGTGAAACTTTATCTATCAGCAGCCAGTTTATCTAAAACTGTCCGTTACCTCATCTGCAAATTCACCATTTTCTATATCAGTAATATAATATAAACAATGTTTAAAAATTCACAAAGAGAATTAATATTTATTAGAAAAAGCTTGTTTTAAAAATTCAATTATAAAGTTAAATTAAAAATTATAAACACAATTTTTAAGCAACACAATATGTCTCAATGCACCAAGAAAATTTTCTAATTTCGTTTTTTTGGGCTATATCGTTCCCAATTTCGATGATTTACACTTGAAAAGTCATTACAGTTTTCAGCAAGATCCTTGAGATATTTTGAAAGCCTTAAAAGTTCATCATCTTTATCTCTATTCAAATGTGCTTGTCTAAATGCTTTTATCCTTAAACCATTTTTAGGATTCATAATGAAGTTTCGCCTTATGTCATCAAACATTATTGTGTTCTTTGACGAAAATTGTGGGAATCTTCCCCAAATTACACCCAACGGCTTCACCTAAAAACAACATCAAAGTTTTATAAGCCACAATACAATAGGACTTGAATAAAAGAGCATAAAAGTGCAAACTTACATCCATTACACCATACTTGGTTGAGAATACTGAAATCATTGCTAAACAATCAAGATAAAATGCAATTTTGTAATTTGTGTTTGTTGAAACTCCCAATAATTTCATTTTTTCTTGTATCCATTTCATCCCAGTAGCTGACCAAATTACAATATCATAGTGTTCATAAGCAGATGTTAAAAATTCATGCAAGTAAGGCCTCATTAGTTCAGCTCCTGTCTCAGCTGTAGACCTGTGATCAAACAATGTGTAATCTATATCTAATACTAATAGATTCTTTCCAGGCCGAAGTTCATTTAACATGTTTATTTTATAATCATTGATTCTCTTTTCAATTTTGGATAAATAAACTTCTTGATTTTCTATTGCTACTTCTTCATCTTCAATGTCCAAGTCATTTACGACTTCTGGCAGATCTTCAGGAGCTGTATTTGCCTGAACTATATCTTCCTCTAGTGAACCCATCATCATTATCTTCAAACCAGATTTAAGTTTCAATTGAGATATTCGAACATCTTCATCCGGTATTTTTCCTGCACCCATAGAAAATATATAAGTATTAAACTCTACTATGAAATATCAAGCATGTACCTTTATATTTCAGATTAAGCAGCTTTTGCCTTTCGGGTCTTACACCGGTTTGGGCAAATATAGTACTTTTTAAGTTAGCTACAGTATCATTTTCAGTTAGTTCCAAATAATATTCTTTTCCGCTCCACTTAACTGTTATTTTGACAAGTACTTCCATAGTTGGAAGATTTGTAAACGATTGAAATATGTACTTATAACTGTGATAGATTCTAGAAACTATTATCACTTCTCACAAGAAACACGACACTACGACACCAACTTCTCAAACTTCGAAAATCTAAAACTTAACCTTTTCCTTCAACTGTCAGTGTCACTGTCACACTGTATCCCAAATCGACTTGATTTTATTATTTATTTTTGAACAGTCCAATCAAGTAATATCGTTATTAGAATGTGGCTTAAAAGTGTAGCGAGTGTACGAACCTAGCCTTAGCCTTAGCGGACCAGAACGAAAACGAAAGGAACTACCTAACTATAACTACCTATCACAGGTAAGTCGACATTTCGACAAATCATTTTATCTCATCTAGACAAGGACGGAAAATGTGCCACGGAAATTGATATTTAAGTGTATAAACAAACGTTATCAGTACGTATTTTTGTTATGAAGTTAACCTGATAGCGACTTTTCATTAAGAAAAATTCGCTACATAGAGGTCACGATGAAAACCTTTTGAAAATTTTTCTTCAGATGAGTGTGAAATTGGGTCCCTAGAACACAAAAGCAAAGTACGTTTTATCTTTTATATGTTATATATATATATATATATATATATATATATATATATATATATATATATATATATATATATATATATATATATATATATATATATATATATAAGACTTAGTGGTTAAAGCCCAATGCCTGACACGCAGAGTAGTTAAATGCCACGCGTAAACTGATTCATATTACAGGTATAAACCAAAGATCAACGGTAAACAAACTAAATAAATACCAGGCATAAAGTATACTACCCGAACCAACAATCGTTAAATCTCGGCCGCAATTATGGAAAATGACAGACGACATGAAATTAAAAATTTGCCAAGTGATTGTTAGTTAACTGGGGGATTCAATCAGTTATTAAAATACACCATATCTGTAGCTTTTTAACGGTCCCAAATACAGTTTTAGCGCAGCATAGATATCTTATGCTGTGGTTTTAGACTGAAAGTGTCGCATGATATAGTATCTATCTATCTATTTTGTTTTCTTTTGGCTGCGGACTTGCTGTCCATAAGCCCAAGTACCGATGTTCTAGCATGATATAGTATAAATGTAAACAAAATCAAGTCACCTCTATAAAAATGCTTCTAAAATAGTTTCTTTAGTCTTTAAACTTAGACATAAGACGTCATATAAAACCCAAACAATCCTTGACTGTGTTTCAATGGCAATTGTACTAATCTTGTAGTTAATTGTTTCGTATACTTTTCATATACTACCCCGGGACACGGGCATGAAGCCTGTGTGAAGTATCATGTAAACAAAACGTTAGTTGACGTATTAGCAGATAGTTCAGTGGAAGCGTGCTCTACAATCCTTGAATGTGTTTCAATGGCAATTCTACAACTTCTGTAATTAATTGTTACGTATACTTTTCATATACTACCCCGGGACGTGGGGATATGAAGCCTGTGTGAAGTATCATGTAAACAAAACGTTAGTTGACGTATTAGCAGAGAGCTCAGTGGATGCGTGCTGACCTTCTACGCAGGAGGTTGCATGATCGAATCCAGCTCGATGAATGTATGTTTTTTCATATTTTATTTTGACATTTGGAGAAATAATAGTGCACAGATTTCATAATACGTTTTGAACAAGATCTCAGTTTGGTTTAAAACGCCTGAATAAGTTGTCACCTTTGAGTCTGAAATTATAAATTGCAGCAGACAATTTGTTATTGCTGATATTGAAAAAAAGCGACAGGACGCAGCAAGTGCGTTATGGTAGCGAATTTTCGTAAAAATGCTTTTAATGGCAAATATGTTTGTTTTTAAAAGAAGGACATTTGATTGGCAGTATAACCTATATATTAGTAACAATCTACGGTATTTTATTAAAATAGCTTTGTTGTTTAAAAAAGTACAAACATTTTCCGAAAATAAACCTTAAAAGTTCCAGAAAAAAACTGGTCTGATTTTCCTGGCCAACAAACCTCTTTAAGCTATTTACACACCTGCCAGGATATAATTATTCACAAAGAGCTTTAGGACCAAAATTGAAAAAAAATATGAAAATTTGCAAAAATTTCTTTTACAGAAAATCACCATTTTTTTTTTACAGAAATTGCCTTCAGTAATGTTACACTAAATTCCTTTTTTCACAAAAATTCGACAACTTTTCTTTTACAATAACATACTAAACATTTATTATTAATTACCAACATATCACAAAAATCTTACAAAAATAAATTCCACAGAAACATTAAAAACATTTCTGTGAAAACTTTTAAAATTCAGCCACTATTTGAGCGTGCCCATATACAGCAGATCGATTTTTGGACGAGTAATATAAACAAAAAGCTCTCTGAATGCATCATTTCCATGGACTTCCACTAACTATTGATAAAAACGCCGTTTCAAATTTTGTGATTTGTGTTTGAAATATGTGCAAGAAACGTGAAAGGTTGCAAAACAATTGAAATAACTCAAAAACGATGAACGATATCAATTTTTTTCTTCTTACAAACACGCATTATAATTCGCTGAAAAAAACACAAAAATGCAATGAAATAAGGGGGTGTTCTATTAAAAAAAGAAAGTGTGTATCACCAACGATTTATGGGCTACCGCCAAAATAGACTATTAAACCATAAACTCTATAGCTGAAACTACTGCCGAAGCATCAGAAAGAGGGTCTATTTGAAATGGATTTTCTGAAAATATTTTAGTAAAATGAAGGACAATGATGTTTGAAGCTGAATGTTAAGGCTTTGTAAAACACACTTCTTGGGACATATCGTCTACATAATCCATATTTTTTCCAAATTCGTTGTCTGAAAATTGCAAATTTTGACGTTTCAAATCGCGACTTTGACGTTTAAAGAATAAAAATTATCCAATTTTCAAAATATTTTTTCTGCTAATTCTTGACGTTTTTGCGTCAATAAAATTTAATCGTTGGATGTAATATTCAATTGGTTTTGTTAATCACACAAAATATTTTGTTCTTGTGTTTTCCTCTGATCACCAGTGGCAGTGGCATCCAATTTTTTTTAAGTGCGTATAACTTTTTTTCCTTTCAACTTAGGAATCTGAATTTTGGCACGTAGGGTAAGTTGAACAGTAGAAACGTATATGCCAAATTTGGTTGTCATAGCTCTGTTATTTTCGGAGATACGAAAATTTTCCCTGAAAAACTGCTCCAATTTTCCTGGCCAACGAACTTATCCAACCAATTACAAAAGAAAGGTACGCACCAAATTTCCTTAAAATCGGCCTTTTATTTTTTGAGTTATCGGTGTGATACATACATACATACATATATATATATATATATATATATATATATATATATATATATATATATATATATATATATATATATATATATACAGATCCCCTCATTAGTAAATTTTTCGTTTTACGAAAAATTCGCTAAAAAGCGGTTTGACTAGGTTGTCTAAAACGAAATCATACTGGCGATTAATAAGGAAATATAACTGCTACGTTTACAATTTGACAGATACTTTACTTTTCCAAATATGAATTAAGTTTCCTTCTGGAAATCTTTTGTATAACTTTAATGACATTTATAATACAAGTTTCTTTTGAAGAGACTTACACTATCTACAGATATAGCAAAATTTAATTCTTTAGCTTCATAGAAAATTTAGTTTTGGGCCCTTTTCTCAAAAGGAGTTACAACACAAGATTTTTTTAATAATACGGATATATCGATGGTAACACTGACGAAAGAATTCTTCAAATGTGCGTGTAAATCGACCTTCAAGGTCTGTGTAAGCTTAAAGTAATAACTTTACTAATATGCCGTCAAACAATATGGTGTAATTCTTATGAAAATTTGCTACTGTAACGCACTTGCTGCGTCCAGAATTTTTGTTATTATTAACTGGACAATCGGATGACGTTAATTCCCTATCTCTGCCTCACTAACCCAATTCTCTCTCTCTCTCTCTCTCTCTCTCTCTCTTGAACGCAGATAACACCGTGGCAACTGCTGTTATAGAGGCCTAAACCGTGGGTCTGGAAAGGCTAATAAGTATAATTTGAACCTTAGGTCTAAAAACTGCGTTTTGATGAATCGGGTTCTCCAAACTGTACTTACTAGCCTTTCCAGGGTCACAAATTACTGCTGTCGGCTACACTTAATATAAATGATATGTTTCTCCAAAACAATTCGTTTGTTCAAAATATATTCCCTAGTTTGTATGGACGCGGTTATTAGTTATCTACTGATTATTTTTTTCCTCGTCGTCTTAAGTTTTATTAAATTTTGCTGCTGACTTTTGTTAACATCATTAATATCACTGGCATGCCTTTGAATAACATTTTTACGTTAATTTCTCAACAAACAATGCATTTATTGAACATATTCTTCGTCATTTGAGTTACCGTGATATAAAGGTATTCGCCGCGCTCATGTCACATCGCGTCACCTCAAGCCTCTATGGTTGTGATATAGGAATTTGCTTCTCCATGAGTATAAATAGACTTAGGGATTTTTGATACCGGTTACGGAAATCTGGTTTTCCGTTTATCAGTGACGTTTTGTTTGTCGTTGTTGGTATCCATTAGGTGCTTCTGCTTGTTTTGTTTTGATTTTTGGTTTATATCCTTTCTCCTATTATCTACTTGTTCGTTTCATGTTTGAATTAAGTAAATTCTTTCTTGTTATTTATTCTTTGACCTTTTAGGATGCTGTGGTTGTAATTACGATAGGCGATAGGTTAGTAAAAAGTGTCTACCTTACAAAAAAATATTTTTTGTACTATTTTATCGCGAACTAAGTTGAACGACAAAATCAAAGAATATGTCTGATTACGATTCAGCAGATGATCAGGGAATTTTAAAACAAGCCCTTCATGTTGAATTCCCTGATGATTTCAATCCAGACTCGACTCCAGAAACAGGTAAGTTATATCTTTTCTCATATAAAAATGCCGCTAATCACAGAGTTTAGCTCCCTCAATACTTTAAGTTTACCATAGTGCACAAGGAAATGTGTCCCTGGTTTTCCCTTATCCTAGCTTTTAAATTTAAAGAACCGGGGTCTTTTTGTTGAGTAACGGCGGGGGGAAGGGATTTGACGTCATATAAGTAGTGCTAATGGATTCTTGTCTCTGTATATAATTTTTGTTACCATTTTTTAGAATTCAATCATTAGTTCTTTTATTTCTATTTAATAAGTGTTGGTAAATTTGCAGATAACCTCCCGAAGGCTTCGTACATTTTTTTTCAGAAACATGCTTAGAACACTCCCTAGATGCAGAAACCACAAGAAAAAATTCTTGTTCACAACTCCCAAGGAAGTTACCGGACCAGGAGTGAATAGGGCGAAGTAAAAGATAAAAAGGAAATATGAGCAGAAAATCTGAAGAAAACAGCCTAATCGGACCACGAAAAGCTGTCTTTTTCACATTTTGTAGCCATACCTCCTTTACCCTGCACACCCCACACAGCGCCCCTATTGGCCCCAGGTCCTATAACTTCTTTAAAAGCTGCTCACAGGAAATATGTTTTGTGGTTTATACAACAAGGATGGTTGTAGACTGCAAGAGGGGAAGGAAAACCCCCACGACTAAGGACCCCCCCCCCCCTTTTTTTTATCGCAAGTAGTGAAATGCAAGGGGAAGGACAATCCATGTTACAATATAAGTACCCTAGTTTGTACGGCTAAAAGAGAACATATAATAGCAAATACTGTCAAACCATCGAAATTTTAAAAGCAATGGTAAATTCACACACACTGACCTTGTTCATCTCAAGCAAATGAGGTACGTCCGGTTTTTGGGTGCAAATAACCAGTGACCTCGCATTTTCCTCATTACAAAAACAATGTAGGAAACAAATAATATGTAAAGGAATACGAACTCTGGACAAATGCACGCTTGAACCACTAACAGTAGGTAGAAGGTGAAGATTGCACAATTTCAGAAAGGAGGCCTTGGAACACATGAGTAATTAAGAACCCGATGACAGCTATATGTGTAGCGTAGCAAAAGCGATCTGCTACTGGTGCACTGCTGGTAATGTAACAGAGTAATATAGCACAAACTGCCGGGTCTGGAATATTTCTGTAAATACCAGCACAATGGATTCATTGTTAAGGTCAAAGGTTAAGGTATTGAAGGGGAAGAGGTTTCACAAAACAGAACCGTACTGGGAAACTATTCAAAAAGTATGTAATGTAATGTGTAAAATTTTTTAAATGTAACTAACTTAGCAAAAATACGAGAACAAAAGATAAGAATAGTTTCAGTATCATATAAGATACTAAACTCTCTCTATCAGCACTCGTTTTATCTAAAACTGTTTAAGAGGTTGTGTGCAAATTCACCGAATTATTATATTAGTAATTACCAATAAGACCAACAAAAATTCTTATAGGACACAAAATACACTTTGACCACCCAAAAATCGCATCCCCTGGTTACTTTAGAACCAGAATAATCCATGAAGCTATCAAGATAAAAAAAATGTCCTGATTGTTTACACAAGAGGTACTTATAACAGTGTATAGCTTCTGGTCGCATGGAAAATCCTTAATTTTAGGTGATAAAAATATCCTCTCGCCACTAATGCTGACGTATCAAAGGACATAGTAACAGTATTCAAGTTCCTAAAGCTTATGTAATAAATGATACTCTGACAACACAAGACCAACATTATGACCAATCCCACTGCACCCCCCCCCCCTTTTTTTTTAATTTTAACAACACACCACGAGGGCTTACAGCCTAAATACTATCGTACCGTGGGTGTTGACAAGGAGGAAAGAGGCAACTTGTTAATTCTGGACTTGAAGTTTTGGAGGTTCGGGGGAGAAGGAAAAACATGTGCCGGCAAGGAATTCCACAACTTGGAAGTCCTCTGGACAAAAGAGCGGGCATAACAAGATGTTCTATGTCTGGTGACCTGGACAGTAAAAGGGTGCATTCGCTCTGTTCCCCTGGTAGATCTGTTGGGGACAGCAGGTGGGGGAACTATGGAGGAAAGCTCCTCTGAGCAGTGCCCGTGCAGATATCTATAAAAGAGAGAGAGAGGTCACCAGCAGCACGTCGATGGGCAAGGGATGGCAGCCTTCGGGTGAGGGTAGGGTCACCGATGAGATGTATAGCTCTCTTTTGAATGGAGTCCAGGATAGCGAGTGTAGAAGCGGCAGCTGCACCCCAGATGTGGGAGCAGTATTCGAGGTTTGGCCTTATTTGTGAAGTATATAAGGTATAGAGATTAGCTGGTGAAAAGTATTTGCAAGCCCGGAAGAGGAAACCTAATTTCTTAGCAGCCGCTTCTGCAATTGATGTGACATGTTGGTGCAAATTAAGATTTCGATCCACAGAAATGCCAACAAGAGAAAAGGACTCATTACTTTGAATAACTTGGTCGTTCATTGTGATGGGTCTAGGGTTGGTGTATTTCTTATGAGAAAGAAAGCAAGACTGAGATTTGGTGGGGTTGAATTGTACAAGATTTCTACTTCCCCAGTTTAATATTTTTTGGAGATCCACGGAGACAGAACCCCCATGAGTCTGCGATCCTCATCTAATTGTGCTAAAGAGACAGGCTTAGAATATTGTATATTTGAGTGGAGGGTGCTGTCGTCCGCGTAACTGTGAACTGGGTTGGATGTGCTAGAGAGGAGGTCATTGATGTGGAGAAGAAACAGAGTAGGGGCTAGAGCTGAACCTTTAGGAACTCCTGCATTAATTGGATACAGTTTAGAGGAATGGCCATCCACAACAACAGAAATGCTCCTGTTGGAGAGGAAATTTGCTGTCCAGGTACAAAGTTTTGGTGGTAGGCCATAGGCCGGAAGTTTATTAAGCAGCGCTGCGTGCCAGACCTGGTCGAATGCTTTGGATATGTCTAGAGCAACAATCTGAGATTCACCGTGTAGTTCCATAGACTTGTTCCAAGAATGGGTGACAAAGGAAAGGAGGTCGGCAGTCGACCTGCGCTGACGGAATCCATACTGCCTGTCGTGGATTAGACTGTGTTTTTCAAGAAATTTTAGTAATTCGGCGACTGAAAGGACAGAAATAGGCCTGTAGTTGCTAGGAAGCGCTTTGGATCCTTTCTTGGGGATGGGTTGTACTCGAGCAGTTTTCCAGTTACTGGGGAATATGTCTTTATTGTAAGATATGTGAAACAGACGAGTCAGGACAGGAGCAAGTTCTGGTGCGCATTTTTTGAGAACAATTGCTGGGATCTCGTCAAGGCCAGAGGCTTTCCTGGTATTAAGGGAAGAGAGCATCTTTCGTACCTTTTTAGTTTTGAAAATGATATGCGTTATTTTATGTGCGACATTGGGGACTGTTGGTGGTTAAACATTTGGAGGTGGGTTGAGAGTAGAATTGCCAGCGAACAGCGAAGCAAAAAGTTCAGCCTTGCCCAGGGCGGTAGAAACAATTTCATCCCCTGAGACAAGAGGTGGGAACGTGCTTTTGCAGAAATTATTCCCAATAGATTTAGCAAGAGTCCAGAAGGGTTTGCTGCCGTTGGAGCTTGAGAGGACTTTGTTTTTGATGTGGTTATTAAACGAGTTTTTGGCCTCAGAAAGAATGCGGACATAGCGGTTTCTTGCGTCGTTAAATGCTTGACGATTTTCTTGACTGGGATTGTGTAGAAGCGTTTTGTGAGCTTTGATCTTTTCAAGTCTGGCCTTGTCACAGGATTTAGAGAACCAGGGCTTTTGAGTGGCTGAAGTGGTTTTCTGTGTACGTGGAATAAATAATTCCATGCCAGCTTGAATAATTTCGGTGACGTTTTGTGAGATATCAGAGGGGTCAGGATGAGAGAAGCAGACAGACGCCCATGGAAATGAGGAAAAGTAATCCCGCATTTCGTCCCAGTTTGTGGAGTTGTAGTGCCAAACGATACGTGGGTGTGATGACTGTGTGACCTCGGGTTGCATTGCGCAGGAAGCAGTGACCATGCCGTGGTCTGAGCGACCAAGGGGGGCGGTGACTGATATGTTATAGCATTCAGGTTTTGTAGTAAGAAGGAGATCCAAGGGATTTGAGCTGTGTGTTGGGATGCGAGGAAAGTAAGTAGGTTGCTGAACCATATTGGCTAAAGAAATGCTGACTGCAAACGCCTCCGCTGCTCTTCCTTGTGGATCGGTTTTTGCAGATCCTAGCCGTTCCTTATTATGGACATTGAAGTCACCAAGAATAGTAACCTCGGAGGAAGGATATTCAGAAATCAGATAGTCGGTTTTTTCAGAAAGGTAGTCAAAGAGGTGGACAAAGTTGTTGTCAGAAGGTGACTGGTAAATGCAACAGATGAATTTAGTTGCAGCCCTGAGAGAGAGTTTTATCCATAGTATGTCTTTTCTTCCAGCTTCTAAATTGGGGAGTCTGGTGCAGGGTAGATTGCTACGGACGTATGCGCACACGCCTCCATGCAATCTAGAGGAAGTAAGGAGCTCAACCCCGGGAAATTAAGGTGATTAGTGGCTGTTTTGGCACTGATTTGGGTTTCAGTGAGGAAGAGGAGATGGGGCCTGTTAGCCTGGAGGAAATAGTGGACGGAGTTCAGGTTAGAATTTAGGCCACATATATTCGAGAAGGATATTGTAAATCTCGATGCTGGCGCCCCCTGTACACCCCTCTCCCGGAGATCCGAATGGAGGGGTATTTTGCCTCCGGAATATTTTGTACAAGGAGGAGCCAACATCATTTTTGTTTATAAGGGAAACCGACTCATACACCAGAACCGCAAACGTCCGTTGGGACTTCACCGGCCCCTTGATGTGTGGGGTGGTACCTCCTCGGGCGTGAAAATAATCCTTTACTATTACGTAAAGGAAAATTCCACTACCACCTGCTATATTGGAAAAATACTGCGTAAGGCAGTCATGACCTTAGCCGTCACTAGGCGGCTATATGGAAAAACGTGGGGACTAAGACCTAGTATGGCCCACTGGCTGTACACAAGGGTGGTCAGACCATCGTTAACATATGCGGCACTGGTCTGGTGGCCTAAGGTGACACAATCCAGTGCCAAACAAAAACTAGGCAAGATCCAAAGGATGGCTTGCCTAGGCATCACAGGGGCCATGTCTTCAACCCCAACAGCCGCCATGGAGGTGTTGCTGGATCTACCCCCCCTACACTTAGTTATTATGGGAGAGGCCAGGCTAGGACTATACAGACTAGCCTGCAATGGTAGACTGAAGATCAACCCAGGCTTCAGGGGCCACTGCAAAATTCAGGAGATCGTGAAGGAACCCATGCTTGAAATGAGGTCAGACTTCGCGAGCCCGCGAATGTGCAGGGAAAACAACTTCACAGTGGAAATCCCTGATCGCGGGGCATGGCGGGAGGAGACGCCGGGCATACCACGGGACGCGCTCGTCTGGTTCACGGACGGATCTGGCGGGGAGCGTGGGACGGGGGCAGGTGTTTACTCGGAAGGACCGAGGGTAAGTCACAGTATTTCCCTCGGAGCCCATGCAACGGTGTTTCAGGCCGAGATGTACGCCATCCTGCACTGTGTGCGGGAGAACAAGAGGAGGGGCTACACCAACAAGCGGATCCTCATAGCCACAGACAGCCAGGCAGCCCTTAAGGCACTAAGTAGCCCACGGGTAAATTCCTGGCTGGTGAGTGAGTGCCGAGACGAGACGAGCGACCTGGCTGGGCAGAATGAGGTGACCCTCATCTGGGTGCCGGGTCACTCGGGGGTCAAAGGCAATGAAGAAGCTGACAGTCTCGCGAAGAGAGGGTCAGCAGAACCATTTATGGGACCAGAACCGGCTCTGGGCGTGTCAAAGAGCACTGCCAGGGGAGCCATTAAGTCCTGGGTCAGAAACCAACACAAGGTGTACTGGGCGGACTGTCCAGGGCTCAGACATGGGAAGTCAATAATTGACGGACCCAGTTCAAAGAGAGCTGTGGAGCTGCTAAACCTTAGCAGAGGACAGCTCAGAAACACAACAGGTCTCTTGACGGGACACATGGCCGTCAAGAAACACCTACATAAAATGGGGCGGTTCGAAGGGGACCTCGCATGCAGACTCTGCGGCGAGGGGGAGGAATCAGCCTAGCACATCTTGTGCGAGTGTATAGCTCTGGACCGGAAAAGACAACTGATCTACGGTCACTCTAGACCGGAGACAGAGCAATATAAAACTTCACCCTACCAATCGCTGTGCAGACTAGTTCAAGGCACAGTGATTTTGGAATGGGTGGAGTAAGACTAGGGGTATGCACAATCAACCAAGGGTTGCGGTGCTATCGGGGCGGCAAGGCCGCGGACGAGCCCTGAGGGAACAAAAAAAAACCACCTGCTATGGATTGAATTGGATCAATGCCTACCCCTTTAAAAATAAGATTAATAAAGGGACTATCAATTGTCCAATAGTTATGCTTTTCGACATAGTAGGGGGATACAAAACATTATTATTTTTCATCCATGCCTATTGTCTCTCTGCAGTGGTATAAATACACCTGCATCTCAATAATGCTCCAATCATCAGATCTCTTAGTGGAGCAACTCTTATGTGACCTTTGTATATTTCCTGGTGAAATTTGGATAGGCAGATTGAGGCCCCAGAATAAAACAACAGTTGACCTAACCTAACCTGGCATCCTTTTTCGTACTCTTTAGAATGGCTCCAATCCGAGAGCTGAAACGTGGAAATAAAGATAATCTTGGTTGCTGTTCACATCTAGTAGGAAGGTGATCTCCGACGCCCTAGCTAGATGAACTGAGGAGACTATGAAGAAGCACTTGAGGTCAGTCACGTCAGACAAGCGAAGGACTTCGTGGAGGGGCTGGACAGAAACTAGACTCTCTGGCTTCTTGGTAGAAGTCTTAATGCACTTTGGCGTATCATTGGGGTGCTAACAGGCCACTGTGGTCTCAGGAGACACCATACATTGGTAGGTGTCGAGAGGGATCCCACTTGCCAGGAATGCTGTGAGACTGACTTACCACTACCTGTATGAATGTGACGCTTTTGGGAGTCTTCGAACAGAAATGTTTGGGTCAAGAATTCTATGGAGGAGTCAAGTAAGTTCCGTTCAATGGAAGACCATCCTGACATCTTGAGGTCGAGGAGGTTTGGTTACTGGACTGAGAAGGGCATGGTTACTGGATGCCAGGGTGAGCTAAAAATGGTCTGATATGGTCTACTTGCCTGGGCTACTACAAATCGTCAGAAAAAGATCAAGAATATGGTTACTTATATCTGAAATGATAGTCAGAACCTCTACTATCTGCGTCAGACTTCGGCTGATAGCAAATAGTTTAGCAGCTTGTCCTGTGCTAATTACAGAATGTGAAAAGTTGAGCCAGTTAGGATTCTGGAACCCCCAAAACTCGGGTAGTTTTGTACCAATCAACTTGATTAAATACGTAATCAAAAAACTCGTATAGATCATCATTGGTAGAATTATAAAAGTAACATGTGTATAAATTTTGTGAAGTTCGATAGTGAAATTGTAAGCCACATGATCTTGCAAGAAATGGCCCCTAAACACCACGTTTGATCCGGAAAGCTTTATAAAATTCATACCGAGGGCATATAATATGGTGTGGTACTGTGGAGGGAGCAATTTGGGTTTGAGTTAGAACTAGGAGATTTGGTTGTTTGTCTTGAATATGGTGAAAAATATAATTCACATTAGCATTCACTACTCGCATGTTTGTAAATTCAATTGTAAAGTAGCTAGGTTTGGGGTTGCTAGCAACTCCAGTAAAACATTTGCATTTTCTTGTCTGATATGTTTGTAGTTATATGGGTTTTGTTTTTGGTAGGATTAGTTATCGCTAGGCAATCATCTTATGTAAATTTCATCCAGATTCTAGACAGCAGATGTTTCAGGAAACCATACCCATCTTTTTATTTTGAAATACATAAAAGTTTTTACTATATGTTTTGTGGTGGGAATATGTATTTGTATGGTTAAGTAAGATATCTATAAACCAAATGTGTGTGGGTTATACACAGGGTGTCCGATTTTCAGGGTCTCCATGGGGAACTTGCTTATCTTAAGAGATATGAGGTCAGTTAAATTAGGGCAAAGTTGCGTAATCCGGTGCTGATCATTTTTGAAAAAAGAAAACAGGTATCTTTTTTGGTTTTTAGTTAATCTTTATTTTAAAAAAATCACTAATAGAGAGGTATCGACGATAAGACTTTGCAAAAAATGTTCAAATGAGCTCGAACTAGGACCCCTAGAATCCATATCCGGGGTCAGTTTCAATTTGTATATGTTTATATATATATATATATATATATATATATATATATATATATATATATATATATATATATATATATATATATATATATACTATACAAGGAGAAAGGTTAAGGGCAAGGCCGTGAGGAGACAACCGCATACACGTGTTATATATAAAATAATTCAAATTCGCGCTCATTTGAAAATTTTTTTGCAAAGTCTCACCATCGATACCTCTCTATTTGTGAATTTTTTAAAATAAAAATTCACTAAAAACACAAAACAGAACTCAAAAAATCATAGTAAATGCTCAAATTGTTCACCATTTACTTCTAAACATAGGGTAATTATTTTTTTCAAACTACTAGTTGCCCGTTTTACGTCTGCCCGATTTCCGCAACTGCTCTGCACATGCAGCTTCTTAGTTCCTCTATGTCAGAGGGCATTGTTCTATAAATTTTGTCTTTTATGGTTCCCCATAAGAAATGGTCAAGTGGTGATAAGTCCAGTGATCGCGAAGGGCATTTTACATCACTATTATTAGATATTACTTTATGAGGAATTAATTGTGATAAATAACTTGTAATTCTTCTTTCATTATGAGGCAGTGCGCCATACTGTTGGACCCATAAATTATTGATTCGATTTAGTCACACATTCTATCTTGTTAATAAGAAACAGACAAAATCATTCTTCGGCCAGAATCACCAGGATACAACATTTGTGTGACATGTATTTTGAAAGGGCGACATTTGTTTTTTCTCAGTACTCTTCAATTCCCGTGTTGAAACTGACGGATTTTCTTAAACCTACAATAGAAATGTCAACATGAATAACTTAAAAGTACATATACAGTGTGGCCCACCTAAAATGGAATCACCCCAGTAACTTTTGTATTTATAATTCGATTTTGATGATCAAAAGATATAACATGGAAAATTCTATAAATGCTGTAAAAATTGTCTTTTATGCCACCTGAGCAAGGCCTATAAGTACTCAATGAATTCGGCATTCCCTGACATAGATATATATCAAATTCCATTCAAAATGATGAAACCATTTGAGATAAGTTTATTTGTGTGACTCTTCTAATACGGAAGCACCCCTGTAACTTTAGTACTTATAACACGATTTTTTTAACGAGTTCTCAGAAGATAGAAAATGAAGAAGTCTATAGATATTTTGAAAGTTGTTTCCTATGACATTCGATCAAGGCCTACTAAAACTATTTTCATATGCCAAAAATTATAAAAAGGTTTGGGGTTTTAGGGAAAAATTATGTACGCCACTGGATTCACCATTCTTTAAATGTGTTATCTGCCAAATTGCATTAAAAAAAACACTATTATGACGAAATATAAAAGTCAACAGTAACGTCTCAAAAGTTGCAGAAAAAGGTTTATAAATGCTGTAACATGAAAATAGTTTTAGTAGGCCATGATCGAATGGCATAAGAAACAATTTTCATAGGGTCTCTGTACTTCTTTATTGTCTATCTTTTGGGGTTATAAATACAAAAGTTACAGGGGTCACACAAATAAACTTCTCTCAAATGGTTAATTCTTTTTTGATGAAAGTTTGTATATATCTATTCTGAGGGATGCCGAATTTGATGCCGAGTTAACTGTAATACTTATTTACCTCCTAAAACGGCCCCAACCCCTTTTCCCATTTTTTGACATGGAAAAACTGCTTTAGTTGACCTTGGTCATATGACATAGAGAACAATTTTCATAGCATTTATAGTTTTCCATCTTATATCTTTTGCCCATCAAAATCGAATTATAAATACAAAAGTTACAGGGGTGTTTCCATCTTAAATGGGCCACAGTGTATGTAACCAAAATAGTTACTTCCAGGTTTTAAAATATTTTCTTCCTTCTCAATCAGCCTACTACCACAATGTTTTCTTGTTTTACCAAAGGTACCATACTGTCCTAAACAGCGATGCATATGCAAAAAATAAGTTTGATTTGGTTGTCACCTTTGCAGATAACGATGAAGATATTTTTCTGCCACAAGTTGTGCATTTTTGTGAGAAGCGTAATAAATTTCAATCATATCACGTTTTTCTTCGTTAGAAAATATCATTTTCTTGGCAAAATTAAGAAACGTTTTTCTATCAAAAATAACAATACGTTCTATTATGGAAAGTAACAACAAACTGTTATAATTTTGTTTTTAGATGACAGTACCGAATGTTCTCCAAAGCACTCTTACAAATACAATAAATCTTATTTTATTAACGAGATAATAAAGCAAACCATGTTATGTTATACATCATTGTAATCAGAAAAAAAGCTGTTTGCGAAAATGTAAAAATCCAATATGGTACCCACCCATAAGGAAAAAAAGTTGACAAACGCTGTCGGACTGTGGCGTATGCCACACTGAAACAAATCACATTTTTAGATTCCTTGTTCAAAAGTGTCCTAATATATTATGTTGCAAATATCTGGCTTCAATAGTTTTCGAGAAAATTGGAAAATACGCAAATCGAAAATTTCGTTTCTTTTTAATTTATTTCGAAAACCATAAAAGATACCTCAGTTTTCTTTTTTCAAAAATGATCAGCACCGGATTACGCAACTTTGCCCTAATTTAACCGACCTCATATCTCTTAAAATAAGCGAGTTCCCCATGGTGAGCCTGGAAAATCAGGTATATGCTTTATTATGAATTTCCTGAAGTTTTGGTAATCTAAACAGGGTCTGTCAACGTTCTGTTCGGATTACCCAGACATTACTCTATTAACCATAGTTAGATTTTTCTTCTAATAAATGAACGTTGTTTGTCTGTTTTAAGGAGAGGAGTATTTACATCATGTCATATATGAAAGGTCAAAGTGCCAAGAATGGACGAGAGCAGATGTATCGTTTACAAGTAGTTTATTGGATCACTGTAAATTCACGATATTTCAAAATGTAAGTAAATTTATTTTGTACACTTGTAAACATAAGATAACCAATTGTATTTTAGGAAATAGACAAGGTAGTTAGTGAATTTGCACCATCTCCTGAATGGCAAGAGAAGAAATTGAGTGAATTTAAAGAATTCAGTAGGTATCTCGCATTACAAGAATGTAAAGGAAGATCAATCAAGAATCTTAATATGGAAAGATTTATGGAGAGACTAATGAAAGGTGAAATGCCTGCTTATTATACACTTAAACGTTATACAGAACACACAAAGATAGACATCATCGACTCGATAACTGAGTACCTTGAATCACTCAGTGGGAGCTATACTGTAGGCAAAAATGTTTACGTTTATGTTTATAGTATAATGGCGTCAGTGGAAGATCCTTATGATTCAAGTATATGTAGTTCTTTAAGGAAGATGTGTAGAGCATGTAAAAAGTTAAGACGTAACTTGGAATCTGATGCAAAGGAAGATGACTACGTACCATTAAATTTAATTATCTGTCTGGTTGGGAGGTATTTTAAACAATTTGATTTGGCTGATGGATTTGAATGAGGCATTATAAAAGTACCTATTTAACTTTAATATCATGTATTATGTAGTTAGAAAAGAAGTTGCATGTTAGTTTTTTCTATAAATAATTTCGAAAGGTTTTTTTTTTCAATTTTATGTGACTTGTACTTCAATATAATTCTAGAGAGTATGTTTTTTGTTTGATTTATCATAGAACATGAGTGAGATCTATTCAGGGTTCGTGTAATTTATATTGCTTAATTGAAATCAAATAATTAGCGAATTTTCACGGAAAAAATCGCTGTTGAGATCGCAACTTTCTTATGTTGAAATAATTAAATAATGATGTGGAGACCATTTCTCTGGCTTCACAATAATATTTGTTGATTCAGAATAAGAAAAAAGTGTGGGCGCAGCAAATGCGTAATGGTAACAAATTTGCTTAAAAAATTCCTGTTAAACAGTAAATATTCTGCTAAAAAAACTTGTATGCAGCAAGTTACTTGTGGTAGCGAGTTTTATTTAAAAAAAAAGGTAAATAGTAAATAAAAGTATAAAAAAAAGTCTACATGTACAGCAACTGCTTTGTTGCAGAGTTCTAAAAATATTTCAAATCTTAATAAGCAAGAATCTAGAATAATCTTGATGCATATATAGTCACACCTTTACAAAAGCACACGTTTATTCTGATATATTTGAAAAAATTAATGAAAGGTGCCTTATTTATCTGTCACTTTATTATTAATAACCGGACAATTTAATTTGTTAATCAATATTATAAAAATGTGCAGATTGAGAAATGTTATATATCGGGAGAATTGCCCACTGAGTTTATAAAGAATTAAAGTGTTACTAGGTATTCCAAAAACAGTGAATGCGCAAAAATGCAACCAGCATAAGAAAATAAGTGTACAATCTTGTGGTGAACACTCTGCTACTCATAATAAAAAGTCTGGACGAGACAAAGTGCGCTATGGAAGTGAGTGTTCATATAAATGATCTAAAATTATATATATATATATATATATATATATATATATATATATATATATATAATTTTATGGCAGTGAAATATTTTTAAAACTTTTCGCCCTCGATAATAAATTTTGAAACATATATTTGCAGCAAATAAGCATTAAAAAAAGACAGCTTTTACCTTGTTTATTTTGTTAATTATTTAAAAAAAAGGCATAATAAATTTTGAAAAATAAATTTGCCGCCAATAAAGGCATTAAAAAATGATGTAAGACAGCCTTTTTGAAAATATTTGGCAATAAAAGAAGAAAATAGAAAGTTTATGAAAATCTGGTTTTTCTATAAATCAAATTGTTTTAATGAAAAAATTGAATAAAACATATCATTCGATTTTTTTACGACAATAACAGAACTGCCTGTCATTCTCCATAGGTTCTTTGAGTGTGGACAATTGTTTTTACACAAATAACTTTAATGGCATGACCACATATTCAATCTCCAATGATTTTTTCTTCATTGCCTATATACATTTATAAAAAACGAAGTACTTAACCTTCTGCCCTCACAACCATAAATTTTCAAACAATTGTGCAGCTATGCATTATAAAATATGAAAAAGTAGATGCCATCAAAGATAACTTTCTTGAAAATAAATGCTTCATAATATGTGGCTTCACTTTAAATCACATTTTTGTAATTAAAATATGGAATAAAATCTTATATCAATCGATTTTTTTTTTAAATTAGAAAATGACCTTTTCATTAAGGTGAGTCAGGATCAAGGTTTATAGATTAGACAGGTTGTCTGGTAACTCGGAGCCGGGAGAAACGCGAGATGAGGGTAATACGTCATGTGAAGTCTAATGCCAAAAGTTTAAGTTTGGCTTTGGTGCTTTAAATAATATTCATTAGAAATTTAGTGAACTTTTAATGTGTTTGCTAAAAATTTTCGAAAACGATCAGTTACAGACATATTTTAATGTTTATTTTATACGAAAAACAATTAAATCGAAACTATTATCTTAAAGACTGTATTTTATTTTTTAAGGTGTTTTGTTGTAATGTTGTAAACATAAGTGTACAGAATCAACCTGAGGACAAATTGGATGTTATTTAATCAAGAATTAAATTGGTAATTTACCATAAAGGTAGATATGTGTTTAACTTCAAAAAATTAATTATACATACTTAAAAAAGAAGCCAATATAAATAACTTAACCTAAATATCTTTTTAGATGCCCAGTGGAACAATTTGTAATGTATCAACGTGCAAAAATAATACTAAAATGGCAAAGAAAAGTGGAGAGACACTTTCCTTCTTTTTTTCCTAAAGGGCCTTTTTTTTTTTTGTTCCCTCAGGGCTCGTCCGCGGCCTTGCCGCCCCGATAGCACCGCAACCCTTGGTTGATTGTGCATACCCCTAGTCTTACTCCACCCATTCCAAAATCACTGTGCCTTGAACTAGTCTGCACAGCGATTGGTAGGGTGAAGTTTTATATTGCTCTGTCTCCGGTCTAGAGTGACCGTAGATCAGTTGTCTTTTCCGGTCCAGAGCTATACACTCGCACAAGATGTGCTGGGCTGATTCCTCCCCCTCGCCGCAGAGTCTGCATGCGAGGTCCCCTTCGAACCGCCCCATTTTATGTAGGTGTTTCTTGACGGCCATGTGTCCCGTCAAGAGACCTGTTGTGTTTCTGAGCTGTCCTCTGCTAAGGTTTAGCAGCTCCACAGCTCTCTTTGAACTGGGTCCGTCAATTATTGACTTCCCATGTCTGAGCCCTGGACAGTCCGCCCAGTACACCTTGTGTTGGTTTCTGACCCAGGACTTAATGGCTCCCCTGGCAGTGCTCTTTGACACGCCCAGAGCCGGTTCTGGTCCCATAAATGGTTCTGCTGACCCCCTCTTTGCGAGACTGTCAGCTTCTTCATTGCCTTTGACCCCCGAGTGACCCGGCACCCAGATGAGGGTCACCTCATTCTGCCCAGCCAGGTCGCTCGTCTCGTCTCGGCACTCACTCACCAGCCAGGAATTTACCCGTGGGCTACTTAGTGCCTTAAGGGCTGCCTGGCTGTCTGTGGCTATGAGGATCCGCTTGTTGGTGTAGCCCCTCCTCTTGTTCTCCCGCACACAGTGCAGGATGGCGTACATCTCGGCCTGAAACACCGTTGCATGGGCTCCGAGGGAAATACTGTGACTTACCCTCGGTCCTTCCGAGTAAACACCTGCCCCCGTCCCACGCTCCCCGCCAGATCCGTCCGTGAACCAGACGAGCGCGTCCCGTGGTATGCCCGGTGTCTCCTCCCGCCATGCCCCGCGATCAGGGATTTCCACTGTGAAGTTGTTTTCCCTGCACATTCGCGGGCTCGCGAAGTCTGACCTCATTTCAAGCATGGGTTCCTTCACGATCTCCTGAATTTTGCAGTGGCCCCTGAAGCCTGGGTTGATCTTCAGTCTACCATTGCAGGCTAGTCTGTATAGTCCTAGCCTGGCCTCTCCCATAATAACGAAGTGTAGGGGGGGTAGATCCAGCAACACCTCCATGGCGGCTGTTGGGGTTGAAGACATGGCCCCTGTGATGCCTAGGCAAGCCATCCTTTGGATCTTGCCTAGTTTTTGTTTGGCACTGGATTGTGTCACCTTAGGCCACCAGACCAGTGCCGCATATGTTAACGATGGTCTGACCACCCTTGTGTACAGCCAGTGGGCCATACTAGGTCTTAGTCCCCACGTTTTTCCATATAGCCGCCTAGTGACGGCTAAGGTCATGACTGCCTTACGCAGTATTTTTCCAATGTGACCATTCCAGGTTAGCTTAGAGTCCAATACGACCCCAAGATATTTTACCTCCCTGGCCATTGGAACGCTCCTACCGTATAGAGTGAGAGTTCTGTGGCTTTCACACTTCCTCCTCCTCGTAAACGGCACGACGGTTGCTTTCTCGGGGCTCACCCCGAGCCCTTGATCAACCGTCCACCCTTCCACCACTTTCAGTGCAGTCTGCATACGCTCCCACACTGCCTGTGTGACCTTTCCTCGGACTATGATGACAATGTCGTCCGCATAGCCCTGTACCTCATACCCCCCTCCCGAGAGCCTCCCCAGCAGGCCGTCCACGACTAGACACCAGAGCAAGGGAGACAGAACGCTCCCCTGCGGACACCCCGCCGCGACCCCCGCCAGCAGAGTCCCTCCCGCGAGTGAGGTGAACACCGCCCTGTCCCTGAGCATGGAACCGATCCACCTGCAGCAGGTCTCCTCTATTCCACGCTCCCGGGCAGCTGCCAGAACCGATCCGAACGAGGTGTTGCTAAAGGCCCCCTCTATGTCTAGGAAGGCCCCCAGCGCCACCTCCTTGTTCTCCAGCGTATTCTCCAGTTTCAGCACCAGTTGGTGCAGTGCTGTTTCTGTTGAGAATCCTGCTCTGTATGCATATTGTCCGCAGTGTAGAGGATATGCTTCCAGTACACCGCCCCTAATGTGCCGGTCGAGCAGTTTTTCCACTGTTTTCAGCAAGAAAGACATGAGACTTATTGGCCTCAGGGACTTTGCCTGGTCTGTTGGACGCCCAGGTTTAGGAATAAATACAACCCTGGCCAGTCTCCATGCCCTCGGAATGTACCCCAGAGCCAGGCTGGCCCTCATAATGAGGGTAAGCACCGGCGCCAGTATATCTATCCCCTGTTGGAGCATGATGGGCATTATTCCATCAAATCCCGGCGATTTGTATGGCTTAAAGCTGTTAATGGCCCATCTGATTTTGCTCCAGGTAACCACCTCTTTAGCGACTGTCCAGTCTACTCTAGATGCCCGCCTATAAGGCGCCTCTATTTCTGAGTGTTCCCAGTCCGGAGGTGATTGGTTTATTATGTTACAGCCGGGGAAGTGCGCCTGGAGTAAAATTTCCATAGTTTCCTCCCCCGAGCTTGTAAAGCCTCCCGTGGGTGTTCTAAGGGAGCCTATGTTAGTCTGAGGGCCCTTAGACAGGATCTTGTGTAGTCGAGCACTCTCGGACGTGTTTTCCACTTCTTCGCAGTGCCTCCTCCACGACTCCTTCTTGGCGTCCCTCAGTCTTTTGTTATAGGTCGATAGGGCCTGTCTATATTCATCCCATGCTCCCGACCTTTTGGCCGCGTTAAACAGCTTACGAACCTGCGTCCTCCTTTGCCTGAGGTCCTCGTTCCACCATGGGACGTTCCTGGTGGACACCCTCATTTTCAGGGGGCAGTTGGCGTTATAGGCCGAGGTAATTGCGTCTCGCAATTGGACTGCTGCAATCTCGAGGTCTATTGAATCCCTTATGGCCCTCTCAACCCCCCGCAGTTCCACAGCTAGGTCTGCCCTGTAGGCTTCCCAGTCCGCCTTGCGGGGGTCCCGGTACCATACCGTTTCTCTTTCGACTTTGGCGATTTCAAACCGGATGTATCTGTGGTCTGAGCTACTCACTTCCCCAGACACAGCCCAGCTTTTAACAAAGTCACCCAGAAACTGGGTGGAAACTGTTAGGTCTAAAACTTCCTCACGCCGTGTTGTGACGAATGTCGGTTTATTACCTCTATTCAATATGTCTAAATTAAATTTCATAAAGAATTGTAAAAGTGCCTCACCCCTAGAGTTTGTGTCCGAGCTACCCCACAACTCATGGTGCGCATTCGCATCCATGCCGATGATGGTCTGCCATCCACCTGCTCTGCTACCCACCATCAGCTGCTCCAATTCGTTGGGTGGAGGAGGGTCCGTGCTGTCCCCTGGCAGATAGGCTGACGCGACAGTAATGTCCCTCAGCCCATCCGCTCCTCCACATCGGATTTTGATCGTTGCCAGGTCCCTGGAACAGAAATTCATTAGAGGGAGAAACTCTATCCCTTCCCTGACAAAAATGCAGGCCCTCGGATTCTCGCTGGACCTGCTGTAGATGAGCTTTCCATTAGCTCCGCCGAGTCCCTTGATCTCTCCTTTGTAGGAGTACGGTTCCTGGATGAGGGCCACATCCGTGTTCCTCAGAGCCATTAGTAGTCCGGCCGTGGCTGCCCTACTGTGTTGGAGGTTGACCTGAAGGAACCTAAGTCCCATTAACCCTTAATTGCTTCCCCAGTGGGCGGAAGCTAACCCTTCCCATGCCCCAGAATGCCTTGAAGGAGGTTCCTTCAAGGGCTCTGTAAGATGTCGGGTCGATCGAGAAGGCGAGCGTCTGTCCTTTCTCCTCTGCCTTCCTGCTTAGAACCGACCAGTGTTGCGTCCCCAGTTCAGGGTTCTGGATCTTAAGTCTGCTGATCACCGTCTCCTGCGGGACGGTGTCAGGGATCCGTACGAGGACCTTGCGTCTCTTTGGGAGTTCCTTGGGCTCGACGGCTGTCAAGTCCGCCCCCTCCCAAATCTGACCGAGGCCCCCGATCGTTTTCCGCAGCCAGTCCCGCGACTGCGGGCCGGCACAGGTTATCCAGAGGATGCCCCCCGTCAGGCGCGTCCGGTGGAACTGAGGCGGGCTCTCCCCTTCCTGAAGAGAGTCCACTGCAGCTACCACCGCAGCCTGGATCAGGTCCGCCTTCCCCTGGTCTAGCGTGACCTCAGGATGGCGTCTGTCAATCACCGCCATCCCGAGGCCCTCCGCAGCCTCCCTGTAAGAGCCAGTCTGCGCCGGTGTTCCGGCCTTAGTTCCTTTGGGAGGTCTGTCTGTAGTAGGCGTGCTAGAGCCAGAGCGCGGCGTCTTCCGACTCGCACTCTCCTCTTGCGCCTTTACAGGCACCCTGGCCCTTTTGGAACGTCTGTCTGTAGTGGGCGTGCTAGAGTTCGAGCGCGTCCTCTTCTGACTCGCACTCCCCTCTTGCGCCTTTACAGGTTTCTCGACCGTCCAGGTCCCGGCCGCCATTTTTTGCGCCCTCCGGAGCTTCTTTCTTTGCGCCCCGGAAAGACGCTTGGACTGCCGGGGCAGTCCCTCTACTCTAACAGTAGAGTCCTCACTGGTGGAGGGGCCCCCGGAGTCCGCGGAGCTCGCCGCCCTCCGGTGGGACCCAGCCTCCAGCTTGGGTGTCGGGGACAGGTCTCTGGCCGAAGCTACCCCCTGATCCCCCGTATCTACGCCGGTCGTGGGACCTCCAGAGTCCGCTGCCGCACCCTGGCTCGTCTCCGTTTCCGGGATAGACTCAAGGCTCAAGTCTGTAGCCGGAGCCACTCCTCGAGCCTCATTGGTTTTGGTTTTATATGTATTTATAATCTTCATGTTGTTCCCACGAGAATGGGGGAAATACTGTCCACACCATCAGAACCCCCTGTGTGGTGCAAGGCGGGTTACTCTGGAGGGTTGCCTGGTACTCCAGAGGTTCCGTTCACGACACCATCGCCCTGGTGCCATCCATCCATAGGCACGGGTCACGTGACACCGTAGATTGGGGGAGTTTAGTTCGACCTCCTTGTCTAGATCCGTCATGTTTAGTTATTAGCAGGGTCACCTCGTGCAGGATGCGGATTTTTACCGCGCATGACGGTCTTGGGGAAAGCTTCATCGGGAGTTTATGTTGTTATTTCCACTTCCTCAGCTTGCCCCCTGGAGTCCTTTGGCCCGCGACTCCTTAACCCCTCCTAAAGGGCCTAAGATTCAAAAAGAATGGGCAAGAAAATGTTATCGCAAAGGTGTCTGACATATTGCAAATAAAAGAATTTGCAGTAAGCATTTTAAACCTGAAGATTTTGAAGATGAGTTGCGGGCTAGGATAATGAATACACAACCGACGCATCTAAAAAAATCAGGTACAAAGTTTGTGTTTGTTGGTTTTTATTATTTATTTATTTTGTATAAACGGGCAAGAAAAAAATTATGAGAGTGAAAGGTCCAAGAGAATGATGCATAAAAATAGGAAAGCTATTGTGGAAAGTTTAATTAGCACGAATGAAGAACCATCATTGAACATCACAGAACCAGCTAATAACATTAGGCGTCAAGAGCATAGACTTGTCAGAAAGACCACCCCTTAGTAAATAAACAGAGTATGATATCTTAAAAAGAAAATATGAACAATTGCAAATTGAAAACCTGTGTTTGAGGGAAAAAATAGATTACTATGAAAATCACCAAAATTTACTGCAGCAACATATTTCTGATCTAAAAAGGGGCTAAAAGAAGCTGGCATTAATTATAAAATATAAGATGTATAAGTTTTTTTTGCTTACAAAGTGATTGCAAAAATTATAAAGCTACGATTTTTTATGTGTACAATGCATGGTTTTTTGCTTTGAAATTGATTGTAAAAATGATAAACCTATTATTTTGTATGTACACAAATAAATACCTCCTTAAATATTATATACAAACATTATTTACTTATTGTTCTAACTCAGTGTACTATTTTAAAACTCCAAAGATGTAGGAGTTTTGTGGTTGGAAATTGATTGCAAAAATTATAAACCTACTATTTTGTATGTGTACAAATACATACCTACATAAATATTATAAACTTAAAAAATTTACTTATTGTGAAAGTTGCATGTTATTAAATAAGATATCAAGTAAAATAGGAAAACAATTAAGAAAAAGAAACCAAAAACCTAGATTGCAGTTTAGAAAAAGACAATTATGTCCAATTTGAGGCATTATGAATTTATAATTTCATAAATATTATTTAATTTTAAGCTTTTTCAAGATAAACCAATTAATTGAATCAATTATTTTGAACTAGATTAATATCCCAAAACTTCAATACATTCTGTTGCTATGTAAACAAAATCTTAATTGTAACTTATTATTAAACGTTTAATCTTGTTATAAGTTCAAAAGAACATAACTTTGTAAAGACGCACATAAAAATGCTGGCTGGTTTCTATATTCAATGCACCATTAATCCACTAGATTTAAATTCAGACTTCATGTGACGTATTGCCGCGCCACTTTATTGGTCAAAAGTTACCAGACAACCTGTCTAATCTATAAACCTTGAGTCAGGATTGAGTTTCATACATATTTACATATATAACAATAAATTACCCATAAGTATGTTTATTTGTATCTAATAACTTGACATATTTTTTTTACACAAATAACTTTATTATGTAAGCCATCTTAAACATATAAAGAGTGTGTATTGCCCCGTGCGCATATAAATTGGCATTTTTATTTCAATTTGGCTGATATGTCACATTTTGCAACTAAATATGAAGCAGAGATCAATATTAGAGCCAGTCGGCCACACAAATACTGAAAAAAGCGGTATTCTCCGTCGAATCGTATCTGTATTGTAGTGTCGACTTTACGATGTGTCAGCCCAACGATAGGCCACATTGTATTATACAATATTTGGTATGATGTAGAAAATATCTATTCTTTTTGCAGAAAGCAAAGGTTCGACAACATTTGCAGGTTATTTGGGTCAAAATGCCTTCTGGTGCTGATGTTAGTTGTGAAGATGGGTCAACATTAAATCAAAAACACAAAAAGGTATATTGAAAACTTTTTTAGATTTCTTCATCTACCGCTAAGCCTTTTTGTCGTTTGGTATAGGCAGTTTCAACAGTCTTTAGTGTGAGAGGGTAAAGTTGAGCTTGATAGTCGTTATATAATAACCATTTGAAATTTTAACTGTGTACTGATTGAGAATACTTATTGTTGTTTTGGCTCATTGTGAAATACAGTATAACCAAATGAGTATTTTCAGAAGGCAATTATCGACATACATTCTGAAAAATCACGTCACTGACTGCTTTTGAACATTGCCATCATAATGTTGTAATCAAAGACGTTGGGATCCTAGGATATAATATAAAAAATTAATCTGTGAATGTTAAATGGCTCTGTAAAGCCTCAATGTGTCCCACTAACTGTCAAAAATATGCATTACTGAAATTTCAAATTACATTGGCGACTCAATGTGACTGACACAGAGTTACCGCCTTAATGAGGCCGCTACTGGGTTACAACTTAGCCATCTTTGGCAGGTTCCAATGCAAGTAATGTTTAATATTGAAATATTTTTGAATAACGTACTTCCAACACCTCTAGTAGCGATAGAGGAGTGGTATATATTGAAGGTGATCCTAAATATGTATAAATTCAAACTAAAATATTTTACAGCAATAGTCTCGTTATTTTATAGCCACACCTCGTATGTCACCTTAATATTTTTCACGTAGCAATTGAGTAATAAGATGTTATATTTTATTTACAATGCAAAAGACAAAATAAGCTCAAAATATTTTTTTTGTTTACTTTGGAAATCCTTTCATGATCTCCACAGCTGCTTAACATTGCGACTAACTTTGGAAACCACTGTGATGCCCCGGCTAAGCAGAGGCCCGACGGATAGGTTGCCAATCCGCCATTCGGGCGTGACCTAAATATTCTAAGTTACATATCCTCAGGCGCCATCTTTATTCCCTATTAAATAGGACGAGGTCAGATCCCCGTGAGTACTTCTGCTAAGGCCCTCTAGAACACCACAAAGTTACTGTTTCATAACAGCCTTGTCCTAGGGTAGCTCGAGTGGAGAAGAAAACTATAGCCAAGGGTCGAAAGTTATTATATCCCGTAGAGTTCTCGGGAGCTAAGTAGGCTTTAATTACTTACTCCCGAATATCAGCTGTTTTCCTAGCTTACAAAATTGGAAGCAGAAATATTATAAACAGGTAAATATCAATTACGATATACCTCCGCTAGTCACAATCCGTCACAGGATTCTAGCTTAAACACACATACACTAGTGCAACTATCTACAGGCAGTGCATTGAAACGCAACTAATTTTATAAAAGCTTCTAATAATATTTAAAATATCTACAAACGAAAATGACAACAATAAAAATCCATCAATTATGAAAATTAAAAATTCGCTACAGCTCATGCGATTAAAGAGAAAACATATCTCAGGTCAGATAACGTTATCTCTGATAAGACATTCTTTCATAGTGGAAACGATACAAATACGTTAATATTTAAAAATACAATGATATTCGACTAGAATATTTGTGCTATTTATAACAAATAAAGCGTGATATTAGCACTAGCACAGCAATCAACAAGGCATGTTAAAGCAACGGCAAGCGACATACACATGCATCAAATGGGAAATGACCCCGCTATAAATTCCGCCTGTCAGGGGTTCTATCTTCCCCTGGGCTTTATTTAAGCAAATGGTTCCCACTCTCATATGACTCTAACCTGTTGACTAATAAGACCGGGTAACTTGTCCCCTATTTCTGTCGAACACCCTGTACAATTAACAGTCCCATCCAGTGGTTACGTACCATTCTGGGCAGCTCCATGCTTCTTCCAAGGACATACGTCCCCCAGGACAAACGTAGGCTACCCTATACAGCACGTTATAATTCTCGCTAAAACCCTAGATCCACTATAAGACGGTATAATCATTTACCTGACTTCGACTTCCCTTAAATGGGTAAACACGGGAACAGTTTTGTCACTCCTACATACAGTACACCCTGTATACACTTTCCATACTAACAGGCTGTTAATATTACACATAGAACAGCATCAATCAAATACCCAGTTATCTATTTCAGTTTGCAAATTATACTTCCCCAAGTTTCCGAAGCATAACTAAACTTGCAAACCACGATAGTAGAACACAGTCGTTCTAGACTCTCGTTTATTCCTATCCAACAAATAACACGCTGCTTCCACTACTACGTAGCACAGCGAAAAACTTCCCAGTTAATTTACCTAACTGTTGTTCACAGGATACTCAGAATTACCATACAACCACCAGAAACCCCTTGACTCGGCCGCGTGCTGAAGGCATCTCCCGTTGGCGTTTCATCTCTCTGTGGTCTATTTGCCATGCGCTCCGTGACACACCTAAATGAATCCCATTGCGCGTGACGGACAGGCGCTATATCATACACGCTTCATGTTCCGCTCGTGGCGACTTTTCATACTTTGAAGTGTTCCTAAAATAAGTCGAATTTGTCGCCTAGCAAATATTCGTTATTTAAACCCCTTAAATGGATTATTCGCTATTCAAATAACCATAATAAATTCGGACATCATTACACCACTGCCCTAAGTAATTAACAAACAATAAACAAAAACACAAATTTTAAAACTAAGATTTGTATTATTCAAAATGTATAACAACTGTACATAATAAGGTTACAGCAATTTAGAATACACGTGTATGTTCTGTCCAAGGAAAGGAATGTATAATGCACAATGTAACAGATTATCTAGCATTATTTTAAGGCAAAAAAATTTGTATATATATATATATATTTATCCATATCCATACGAGGGTTTATTTGGTGTCAGTTTAAGTCTCAATATTAAAATAAAATTAAAACTATTAAAATTATCATATATTTTATTTTTATTAGCTTTTTGAATTGCTTTAAATTCTTCTGTCGAAGCTTATGCCAACACAGAAATATACAAATTATAAATGGCACTTTAAAGGCAAATTTCACAATATAATTCTATTTATTACAGCATGTGTAAAATCGTATTTCAATTAAAAAAGAATAAAATTATCAATAAAAAGTATATGCTATCTGAAATGAAATGATTTACTGGTAAAAAAATGTTTGTTCTTATTTACATTTGTACAGCATTAAGTTTTTTTTCACTCGTTATGTCCTACTTTTTACAAAACTCAAAGCTAAGTTGGAAGAGAAATTAATGAAAATTTATCCTTAGGTAACATTTAAAAAAATTATAAATGTGTTTTATACTGGGAAGGAATACATTTTTCATTTGCGTCATAATAGTTTTCACTTTGCACTTTTCCTTAAAAGCTAGCATGATGTTTACGTTAATTTTAAAATTAGAGACACATAATTAATAATAAAATAATGATTAAATGTCAGCTTCACTCCATAACTGCTTTTTTTTTAAATATTATTTTCCCTAAAACATAATATGTCCACTTTTTTGGCACCGTTGTACACAATCCGTTGTTAATGTACAATGTTTTTGGTTATTTGTTTTAATGATAGGGCTATCTTGTCTTATTTTCTGCTTTAAGTTGGGATTAAACTGCATAGTAAATATTTCATCAAATTCCAACAAAAGGGTTTAGGAAACAAAACAAAAATTGGTAAAGGTTCACTTTGGATTATGCAAAACTATTTACACGTACACGTGTGTGAGGATTTGCAATTCAAAAATTGCCAGATGAGATGTGTTAGGCTGCTTTCCAATGCTATTTAGGATCGGGAGATAAAAACTCTGTATTACCATCACTTTTTTCACATTTTGTGATCATTAGAGGTTATTTATGTTTTGCAACTTTATCTAAAATCACAAGAAATGTCTGTATGACCTACTACCGTGACCATAGATACTGCAAAGGGGATGCACAATAAGCCAAAGGCTGCGGTGCTATCAGGGCGGCAAAGACGCAGACGAGCCCTGAGAAAAAAAAAATGCTGCAGAAATATTGGACTTCAAATTCGTTTGCGAAAACCTGTACATCTGAGACTGGACCATTGAGTAACCATCTAATGGATCTAGCATACTAAAACAGAGATCATTTTACCCATGAACAGTTAAAAATTGAATCTGTACTATTTTCGGAATTGTTAATTTTACATGAATAGTGGAGGCACCAATCAGTGTGGAAAAAAAAATATGTAGGTCCAACACAAATTTGGTACCCGGACTTGCAAATAAAAGTTGCTAGTTCTCCTGTGATTTTACAAAAATGGGGAAAGCCAGGTGTGGAAAGTATTTTAACTGAAAATGTTAAGACAGCAATAGGAATTTTGCATGAGTTGGATACTATGCTTCTCGATCCTGTCCCTTTATTCTTCATAGTTCAACTGGTTTGCAGAGGATGAATCTAGGATTGGACGCCCAAAAACTACTACAGTGCTGGTTGGGATAAAAAATTACAATGAAGGACCATTGACAAGAGTGCCCAAAAGAGCAAATAAAACTGGGCACCCCAAATCACTATGTCCATAGAATTTTAACAGAGGAATTATAAATTTAATAATACTCTGCATGATGACGCTGGGATTACTCATACCTGCCCAAAAATTAGATTGGCAGGCTGTTTCTCACATCCTTTTGGCGGTTTCCTAAAGACTTTCTTCGTTTTCTCCACACCTGCCCAAAAATTAGACTGGCAGATTACTTCTTATGTGCTATTGGTACAGTTTCCTAAAGGCAGATTATTTCTTATGCTCTATTGGTACAGTTTCCTAAAGATTTTTTTGTCGTTTTCTCAAAATCAATGAAATATGGAACCACTAATTTACCCATAAACCAAGCGATAGTCCAAACAATTGACACACAAGAATTCTCCATCACCAAAGATGATAACAAGTGTTTTCTCTGCGTGGTGAAAATTAATGACTTGATTTCTCCTGGTTGAGCTAATATTGCAGATTTGTCTATTACAAATTCAGCACAGAACAGCGAGTCCAGATTTGAATTTTTTTCCACAATGAAGACAAAAATGTATATGTGGAGATATATATGTCAAATGGGGGACGGACTTGTTGCAGCATCCACACTTTGTGAATTCTGTTCTGCATGCAAGGCTTGTTCAGTTCACTTGAGCGAAAGCACAAAGTCTTAATGAACTCTTACACCAATAGTTTTAGTGTCCTAGAAAATTGAAAACTTTACTTTTATCACAAATTAATTGCTATGTTAAAACAGTTGAAGGTGTGTATATCTCTTCTAACTTCTCAAGTAATATTACACAAGCAAAATTCGAACACACAGGTAAAATAGCATTAATTTTCAGGTAGCTTTTTTAAAATGTAAGATTTTGAATATCTCAATGTGGAATGCAAAAGACTGGAATTGATCCTATGATTTACTATTATGATCGTACATGCCACAGAACTCTGTGACCTGAATTAAATTCGTTGGTGCAGACTTATGGTCCATGACAGTAGGCCATCGACTTCCATAACTACTGAAAAACTAAAACAGGGATATGTTTCTTGGTTTACATTCAAAAACAAAATTGGTTACGTTTTCAAAATCAATAATTTTGCATGAATGACGGGGACACCAATCGGCACAATAGAGAAAAATACTTAGGAAGAGCACAAATCTTGATCCCTCACTAACTGCAGTTTATAATAACCAGTTGCTACTTTCAGTATTCTCAAAAACACTTTCCAAGATCAATATGGCAACAAACATACATGTTTGTAGAATTGGAGGTTTATATTTTGAGAATGGAGGTATTCCAGTTCTATTCTTCTGAACCAAACAATCTACAGATTACTATGAGTCTGACAATAATGTGCATGATTTCATGTCTACTACGCAACATGTACTTTGTGTATTTTTATGAGCAAAAGTAAACATATCCAAAAATATCTATATATTTAACAAATTACATTTTTTCCTATCGATTTGATATTGCAGAGGCATCTATACACCGAAGAGTGGGTCCAGGCTCAATATTTTAACTGACAAAACTGGTACATGCAGAGCAGAAATTGCCAAATCTAAGCCTGTTTAAGCCTTCACACTAGGGCGAACTCTTGTCCTGGATGTACTGCTCGTTCGGTTTGGTTCTTACACCAACAGCCTTAGGGGTGTAGACAATTGAAATTTCTGCTTTTTCACACTTCAAGTAATTGGTATGTCAAAATAGTGGTTAGCACATACTTATTTTAATTTTTTACATAATACCTGATGGTGTAAGTGAAATTAAAACATCAGTAAAATAACATCAATTTTCAGGTAGTTTTATAGAGACAGATGTAAAGTTTTAATATCTTTATCATGGTTTTCTTTATATAATCAAGTAACATTAAAAACCAAAATTGCATTAGAAACTATTTAAAAGACTTTAATCGGGGAAACAAGAATTAAAAAAATATAATTATGACAAGTCTTCGAAAGAATTGGTTTTACTCATCTTCAGCATTAATTCTTTTAAATAAAATGGTCATAATTTTAAAAGCGTATATCATTTATTTGCCAGCAACTCCGAAATATTACGTAAAACGTAATTAATTTGAGTATTTGCAGCTTTTTGAGTAACCCTATTGTCACATGATAACCAAAAACCCTGTACCAAGCTTATAATTTTATTTTATTTTCATTTTATAACCAATTTCTTTCCAATTTGATCTTTAATTCACCAGTTTAGGTCCATTTTAGCATAGCTTAAAATTCTACTCAACTCACCATTTATTTATATTTCAGATGCTTATTAAATCATACTCAAATTTCCAGTCCCTAAAAAATTACATTATGAGCACAGGTTAAGTTACTTTATGAAACTGACTTTCCACATATTGTAATTTGTATGTAAGAGAAGAAGACCAATGAAATAATGATAACTGGACTCGTAACAAAACTCTAACCAATTTACAATTATAATAATTACGCTAGAACTTATCTTGAAATAAAAATAAATTATTAGTTGCCGCCACAGCTATAATATTTTCAGTAGGATGCCAAGCTGTGTGTAGTATCTTCTTATTAAAATCTAAACAGTCCACACTAATTTCGTCTTTTTTTCTTTTACCACCTGAACACACTTTCCTTGGTTTTAAGATTGTTTTTGGTTTGGCGATATCCCTGGATGCCTCAAGGGTCACCTCCCTCTTCGTTGTCCGATCAAATATCCTGAAGAAGTTGTTATATGAACCCGTCATGATTGCTGTGTCATTGCCATTCCAGCAACACTCGAATTTGTCGAAAATACAATCATTTTCATATAAAGAACACAACTTTGACCTCAAATATTCATGTACCTAAAACAAAAACAAAACTAGTGTTAGAAAAGTAATAATAAATGTCTTAATTTAATGTGTCACAGTAAATTTAATGGACACAAAGTAGTGATCCGCATAAGGAAGTTGTATACATCATAGAAAAGATATTATACAGGTAAATAGTGTAACTATCTACACCAGGACAGGGTTTAGCTGCTACTCTTATGCTCAACCCTGGTGCCGACAGCAAGTTATAATATACAAAATGTTGGGACGCAGCAAGTGCATTATAGTGAATTTTCATAAGAATGGTACACTATTATTCTACAGCATATTACTAAAATTAATGCTTTAAACTTACACAGACCTTAAAGATCGATTTTAGTAATCCTAGTTCATGCACATTTAAAGAATTCTTTCGAAAGTGTTACCATCGATATCTCTGTCTTATAAAACAATCTTGTGTTCTAACTACTTTTGCGAAAAATGCCAAAAACTCAATTTTCTATGAAGCTAGAAAATTAAATTTTGCTATATCTATAGATAAGTGTAAGTCTCTTTAAAATAAACTTGTATTACAAATTTTATTAAAGCTTTCCAGAAGGAAAC
Source organism: Tillus elongatus (assembly GCA_964006375.1). Classification (NCBI taxonomy): domain Eukaryota; kingdom Metazoa; phylum Arthropoda; class Insecta; order Coleoptera; family Cleridae; genus Tillus; species Tillus elongatus. Next base: position 53,213,242 of record OZ023266.1, read on the forward strand.
TTAATTCATATTTAGAAAAGTAAGTATTTGCCAAATTATCAATGTAGTGGTTATTTTAGCGAACTTTCATTAAGAAAAATTCACAAATCGAAAGGTCACGTTAAAAAGCTTTTGATTTTTTTTTTCAGATGAGCGGAGGAAACTTTTTGAAAACGCTAGATTTTTGTTGGTATCAGAGTAACTGGAATGAGACTTTTTACATGTGGCTAGAAGTAGTGCAAATAAACCTATGTTGTGAATTTTAAGTAATTTGATACACAATAGTTTTTTTCAAATTAAAAATAAAATCAGAGAGACATGCGTTGAAACGACTTAGTGGTTAAAGTCCAATTCCTGACAGACAGAGTAGTTAACTGCCACACGTAGATTGATTCATACAACAGGTACAACCATACATCAACGGTAACCAAACTAAATATATACCAGGCATAAATCACACCACCCGAATCAACAATCTTGAAATCTCGGCTGCAATTATGGAAAATGAGAGCCGACATGAAATTAAAAATTTGCCAAGTGATTGTTATTTAACTGGGGGATTCAATTGTTAAAATACACTATATTTGCAGCTTTATTAACGACCCCAAATACAGTTTTAGCGCAGCATAGATATATTATGCTGTCGCATAAGTTAGCAGAAATGTAAACAAAATCAAGCCAAGTCTATATAAAAATGATTCTAAAATAGTTTCTTTTATCTTTAAACTTAAACATAAGACGTCATGTAAGACCGAAACAATCGTGGGATGTATTTCAATGGTAATTCTACTAATTCTGTAATTGTTACGTATATTTTGAATATAATATCCCGAGCATGAAGCCGATCTAAGGTATCACGAAAATAAAATGTTAGTTGACTTGTGCCTAGATCGCGCAGGGGGCATCGCGCTTGCTTCCTAAGCAGAAGGTCCGCGATCGAATCCAGATCTATGAATGTATATTTTTCTTTGTTTTATTTTGACATTTGGAGAAACAATAGTGCACAGATTGAAGATGATCTCATTTTTGTTTAAAACGCTTAAATAATATTGTCACCTTTGAGTCTGAAATTATAATTTTGTTATTGTTGATATTGAAAAAACCGGTTTGATTACGTTGACTTAAACGAAATCACACTGGTGATTAATAAGGAAAAATAACTGCTACGTTTATAATTTGGCATGAATTGAATTGTTTCCTTCTGGAAATCTTCTGTGTAACTTTGATGAAATTTGTAATACAAGTTTCTTTTAAAGATACTTACACTATCTACAGATATATCAAAATTTAGTTCTTTAGCTTCATAGAAAATTGAGTTTTAGGCATTTTTCTGAAAAGGAGTTGGAGCACAAGATTTTTTTGATAATAGACAGATATCGATGGTAACACTTTCGAAAGAATTCTACTAGACCTCTAAAATCGATCTTCAAGGTCTGTGTAAGTTTAAAGTATTAACCTTACTAATATGCCGTATAATAATAGTGTACAATTCTTATGAAAATTCGCTACTATAACGCATTTGCTGCGCCGCGAAATTGTTTCATTATTAATGTCCTGAATGATTTAATTTTTTCCAAATGTCTTAAGTAAAAAAAAAAAAGGGAAAAAAACCAACCATACATTCATCAAGCAGGAATCGATCTCGGAACCTTCTGCGTAAAAGACAAGCAAGCTACCACAAACCTATCTAAGGATACGTTAACTAACGCTTTGTTTAGATGATACTTGACGCTGGCTTCATGTCCCAGGATATTTTATATCATATTTAAAAGTAAACGTAAAAAAAATAATTACAGAATTAATAGAACTGTCACTTGAAACACATTCAACAACTGTTTCGATCTTAGGTAACGTCTTATGTTAAGTTTAAAGATAAAAGAACAAACTGTTGTAAACTCATTTTTATAGAGACTTCGCTTGATTTTGTTTACATTTCAACTATATTATGCTACACTAACATATTATGCAGACTAAAAAGTCTAGAACTGTATTTGGGGCCGTTCATCAAGCTGCAAATATAGTGTATATAATTATTTTTTTTAAAGTCGGTTTTATATATGCTTCTTTCATTTTCGATGGAACAATACCCCTGGCTAATGACATGTTATATATATGCGACAGTGGTAAAGAAACAACAAACTTGCAGCGCTTAAGCAATATACTTGACACCTCATCCGGCCCTGCAGAACTAGATAAGTTGAGGGTATTTATTGCATTCAGAACATCCTCTTGTGTATCAGGTGAGAATCAAAATTGGGTCTTTACCTGCGATGTTATCTCCTCAACAAATGCTATATCTACTGTGGCAGGCAGATGAGCAGTTGCATTTTGAGCAGCAGATGAGAAAAAATTGCCAAACTTGTCTAGAAGTGTCACCACTCAATGACTACTATTGAGCCAGTTGCCATGCCTAATCGACTGTGTTGTGTCAATGTTAGATAGAACCATGGACTATTTCGTGCTTAGATCAAAGTGTGGAATTAGCTGGTCCCTTATCTGAATTCATTTCATTTTGTTTAATTTTTAATAGCATCGAACTTGTGATAATCCGTGGCTACTTTCAATAACATATTAAGATTACTATTGCATATGTTGTCTTATTGAACGATAAGATTTCTCTGCTCTATTGAATCTGAAATGGGCCAGATGCTCTTTGAATCTTATTGTTATTGATCTCCACTTTGCCTAATATAGATTTTCTCGCACTTATGTTGTATCTCAGCAATCACTACCAGTATTGTAACGTTTTGATTTTTCAATAGAAAACCCTTTCTTTAAAAACTATTAATCTTATGTACCACTTTTGAAATAAACATAACAGTCCCTGGTCATAATGTGACCACCAGTACACTTTAAAGGAACTGTAAGTAACATCAACTTTCTGGAGCATAGACCCTATATATTATCAAGAATGAAACACGATTAGTTATTAAGTTTTTAGTCTGTTGTAAGTAGTGAAGTTTGACAATCAGATGTATCTCCTTTTTTTTACTGTTAATGTTTGCGATAATTTTTCTAACACCATAGCATTTTTGAATAGATAATAAAGAGATATTTCAAATGAGGTATCACTAGCCCCTATCTCCTATTTAAAAATTTGAGGGTTGCAACTGTCACTCGAAGGGATTGAATATAGGTGTGAAGTTTTCACGTTGCAATATGTCATTTTAGTGAATTTTTATTTTAAAAAATTCACTAATAGAGAGGTAGGTGAGACTTTGCAAAAATTTTTTCAAATGAGCACGAATTTGGGCCCCTAGAACCCATATCCGGAGTCAGTTTCGATTTATATATATGTATCCAGCCGATAACTCAAAATACAATTAACCGATTTTGATGAAACTCTGCAGGTGCCTTTCTTTTATTAATAGCTTGGATGAGTTCGTTAGCCAGGACAATCGCACAAGGTTTTCCGGGAAAATTTTGAGTTTTCTTTCGAAAAAAATTGTTTTCTCCTAAAATTACAAAGATATTTTGATGAAATTAGGTGTACATATTGCTTTTGAAAAGACCTAACTATGTGCCAAAATTCAGCTTTCTAGGCGTACAGAAAATTGAGCTATTCAAATTTGAAATATTTATTTTTAATACCACCACGTTTCATTGACAATGGCAAATCTGGCTTATATGAGATCTAGTATGTCGTTGCCTGGCAACAGAACATTTGATATTATTGCGCAAGTCTGTTAGACGCTGTAACTGACCATTATCATGGTATGAGATTATTTATATGTTTATCTGTTTCAGTTGACAAATTATTTGTTATTTGGGAAATTTTTATATACAAGTGCAAATTATTCCTTTATTAATGTTAGTGGGTGGACTAAACAGTGTTTTTTATGTTTTATCAACACATATAAAGGATCGAAGTTTTACAAACAGGACTGATATGCAACAGGTTAGTTATTTTCTCTCTGATGCTTTGGCGGTAGTTTTAGTTTAGTTTATGGTTTAACGGTCCATAATTTTTAGCTAATTTTTATACAAAAAATTCGTCAATGAGGAGACCGCGACTTTAGAATTTCAAAAAGATTTCTTCAAATGAGCGCAAACTAGGCCCCTTGGAATCCATATCCGGGTTTACCTTCAGTTTTGATCTGCTTACATATATACAGGGTGACGCGTTTCTACAGTAAAGCTCAATATAATAATTATTATACAAGAGACGAGAAAAATTTGTATAAGTTAATTGCAGGGTATCTTGAGCTGCATCTTATAAAATTATTTTGACAATCACCGGCTGGCCCATAAGTCGCTGGTGATCCCTACAATTTTTTTTCGAACAGCCTTATTTTATTGCATTTTTTATCGAAATATGTTTGTAAGGAAAAAATCAAGACGCAGTAAGTGCGTTTTGGTAGCAAATTTTCATTAAATGCTTCAAATTTCAATAACTCAATTTGCTATTAACCTAAGGTTTGTTGGCCAGGAAACCAACGTTTAAAAGTTTATTGTCGGAAAATTTTTTGTACATTTTCAAACAATTAGTTATTTTGATAAAATACATTGTTTCTACTATATAGGTTATACCGGTAACCAAATTGATGACTGCTTGCATTAAAAAGACGTATTTGATATTCAAAGCATTTTTATAAAAATTCACTGCCATAACGCACTTGCTGCGTCCAGACTTTTTAATCTAAAATTGACGTGTTTCAGGACTTTTTATAAATATGCACAATAATTGAGATACTGAATTTATTCCAATTGACTGTTCCACATATGTTCATTACAAACTTTTGATAGAAACGATAGTCATTTTTTGTCAGTTTTAGAGTATCTTAATGATCAGACTTGCTTCAACATGAGAACATTAAAGAATATTGACATGGTAGGATTGGTTTTATATTAGAAGCTTTATGTATTTCCAAAAATAAGATAGCAATGTGTTCTTAATAGAGGTTTGCGAACCCGTGTTTTGTTCGAACCAAACTATGAACGAACCCAAGCAAATATATTACCTCGAACTTCGAACCTCTGAAATAGTATATCTAAGGTTCACAGTCGAACTTCGAAGTTCCTTGAAATTTAAAATCCAACTACCCAAAATTCTTTAGTGTTCATATAGAATTTATTTAAAAACAAAATTTATGAATATTGTAACATACAGTATTTTATATGTAAAAGATTCCCACTCTTTTTACAAAAAGGAAGGATTTGACAAATTTGCAGGTTAACCGGGTGAAAATGCCTTCCGATGCTGATCGTTGTGGAGACGGGTCAACATTAAATCAAAACCACAAAAACAAAAAATATTTTAAACTTTTTTACATTTCTAGATCTACAGATAAGCTCAATTATAAATATGTTGTTGTTTGGTATTGACTAGGCAGTTTTAGCAAACAGATTGAGAGGGTTCAAAGTGAGCATGATAGGTATATAACAATAGAAATTTAAAAAAATAGGAAACCGAGTTCATTAAGGATAACTTAAAAACTACTAGTCAGATCTTTATCAAATTTATATGGGACCACATGAGAAGCACCAGCACTAAAAAAATAATCATCAAAATCGGCTCACCTAAGAAAGTTTCTGAGGTAACACACATTAAAAAAAAAGTCAAATTGAGAACCTCCTCTTTTTTAAATGTAGTTAAAAATAACCACTTACAAGTTTGAACTGTCTCCCGATTGTGAACATTTAATTGTTTTGGCTCTCTGTGAAATAAAGCATGTTGAAGCCAGTGTTTTCCAAGGGCAATCTGCAATTATCCTCAAATTCTGAAAATTTACGTTACCGATCACCTTCGAGCACCGCCATCATGTTACTGAAAAAGGTGTTGGGAGGCTAGGATATATAAGAAAAATAACTCTGTGATTGCTCAATGGCTCCGTTGTGCCTCAATGTGTCCCACCTACTGTCAAAAATATGCATGAGTGAAATCTCCAGAAATTACGCTATCGACTCAATGAGACTGATAACGAGTTTAAAGCGTCGCTACCGAGTTGAAGGGGCACAACTTTGCTACCTTTTGACAACATTCAATGCCTGTAAAGTTAAATTTCGAAGTATTTTTGAGCAACGAAGTTCGAACTATTTTGGAGAATTACATATTTCGAACTTCGAACTACTTCAACATCGTTACTACGAACATATTTTCGAACCGAAGGTTCGGATCGAGTTTGAGTTTGGTTCGAAATTTCGAAGCTTCGCACACCTCTAGTTCTTAATACTTATGTCAATTTCTCTTATATGACGGTTGCTTTTTATATCTTAGGATTAGAGAACAAAAACAAATATTTATCATCGAAAATGGCTTTATTGTTTTTCAAAATATTCTCCATAGAGATCAATACAAATATGACTTTTCAAAAAGTCACTAGTTCGTGCAAACAACACAAATAACGATCGTATGCCGAAACGTTCTAGTAAAAATGTCAAATTTTACGATAACGACGTCAGTTGGTAGATGACAGCACTAAACTTTAGTGGTGTGGGTGAATTGTTGGCCAGTTATTAACACTGGTTAATTAACCAGTAAATAATTACTAGTCGGGATAATTAACCGATTTCATTTGTGATTTTGGACTAATAAAATCAAATCACTGTCCTTAGGGAAAAGAAGAACTGTGTTTGTTACTCATTTGTCCATTTTATTATTATATTAATTGCTTTCATAATAAATAAATTTTGTTTTATCTATAAATTTGATTTATCTAAATCAATAAAAGATGCCAAAAAAGAATCCACTGTTTTGTGATTACTTTCAAAAATCAATGGGGGTAAATATAAAGCAGGCGAGTGCAACTTCTATAAAGAACATCATATAACTTAATGCTGCAAGCTGCAAGAATGGTCAGGCATTTAATGAAGTGCATTAAATATGCCTCTAACAGGTCAGAGAGAGATTTTCAGGAAATATTAATATATTTTTATTTAAAAATAATTAATGTTCGTGGTGATTCAGCTATGGGTTTAAGTGTATTAAAAATAAAGGTTACCTTGTATTGTCATTATTTATATTTCATGGTAGGTAATTATAAAAATATGTTAATATGGTTAAAGAAATTAAAGGCTTTTACTACCAGACAAACTGATTTATTCTCAACCCTACGCGTTTCAACACATTATCGTGCCATCTTCAGGGGTTTAGACAAATTTCCTGTCTCAATTACAGAAAGATACTGTATGAAATGTTGTCAAAGTTTGGCTTTTCATCTATTGTCCTCAGGATACCAAACAGAAACTGCGTAAAACAGGAAGGCAGGAACATCACAAGACTTGAAGAAATCAGAGGATGAATGCAAAAGGCGCTTGTTTTTTAGTTTTAATTTTATCAGACGAACAAAATATGCATTGATCGCCAAATTTTTATTTTATAACATAGTTTATCACTAAATGAACCTATTTAAATTTTAGTTTTAAATTTCCTTCATTCTTATTTGAAAACAAGAAATGTCGGGAAATCTAACCTCATTTCCAATTTTGGAATTTTTCGACAAAACTGTTTTATAACCTTCCTTTGCTGTATGTATTTGGGATTTTTCATCAAGATAAGCTATGTACATAAAAAAAAATATCTCGGGACGCAGCAAGTGCGTTATGGTAGTGAATTTTCATAGAAATGATCTGGCACAAAATATTTTATTATGACTTTTTTTTCTTGTAAACTAGCAATCTAAATTTTGGTGTATAGTTTACTTTTTATATCGTAAACCTACCCACCAAATTTGGTTATCATAGATTTTTTATTTTTTAAGATAAAATTTTTTTTTCAAATGAAAACTCAAAATTTTTTAAGAAAACCTCGTCCGATTTTTTTGATTAACGAACTTATCAAAGCCATTTACAAAAGGAAGGTACGTGCCAAATTTTATCAAAATCGGCCCATTATTCTTTGAGATAAAAATTTTTTTCAAATGAAAACTCAAAATTTTCCGGAAAACCTCGTCCGATTTTTCTGACTAACGAACTTATCCAAGCCATTTACAAAAGAAAGGTACATGCCAAATTTTATCAAAATTGGCCCATTATTTTTTGAGTTATCGGTGTGATACATATATAAATATATATATAAATATATATATATATATATATATATATATATATATATATATATATATATATATATATATATATATATATATATATATATATATAAGGTAAGGTAAGGAGGGTAATACGTCATGTGTATTCCAGCTGCGGATAACACCTATAGCTTCAGATTGCGTTTTGGTGTATAAAATAACATTTTTTACAAATTTGTGTAACTGCTCAAATATTTTCGACTACGATCAGTTACGAACTTATTTTAATGTTTATTTTGTACAAAATAGCAGTTAAATCGAAACTATTGTCTTAAAGACAATATTTTATTTTTTAACTGCACACTGAATCAACGGCATTACGAATTCAACGTTATATATTCAAGATTACTTTTATATTCAACAATGAAATCGGTGAATCATCATAAATAGATATGTGTTTAATGGAAAAAAAAAAGGAAAAAAAAGTTAGGAAGAAACAAGAACTTAATAAATAACTTGACCCAAATATGTTTAGATGCCTGGTGGAGTTTTGTTTGTAGTGTATTAATGTGCAAAAAATAATTCTAAAAACGCAATGAAAAGTGGAGATAAACTTTCCTTCTTTTCTTTTCCAAAAGGAGTAAAAATAAAAGTGTTAGGTAAATTTCAGGTCGCGGTGGAGGGTCTGATATGGCCCACTCACATACAAACCTAACCTAGGTAAATTTCAAAATGAGCTCACATAGGATTTTTATGAAAAAAATTTGGAATATGCCTAGAACCCCCCTTGGATACATAAATCACCAAAAAAAAAAGTGCAAATAACCCGCAAGCACCAGGAGTGAATAGGGGTGCTTGGCAGGGAAGAAGATAAAAGTCTGGACGCAGCAAGTGCGTTACGGTAGTGAATTTTCATAGAAATCATCTGGCATCAAATATTTTATTATAACTTCTTTTTCTTGTAACATAGAAATCTAAATTGTGGTGTATAGTTTCCTTTTTATATCGTAAACCTACCTACACAATTTGGTTATAACAGCTGTTTTATTTTTTGAGATAAATTTTTTTTCGAATGAAAACTCAAAATTTTCCCGAAAACCTTCGTCGGATTTTCCTGATTAACAAATTTATCCAAGCCATTTACAAAAGGAAGAGACATGCCAAATTTTATCAAAATCGGTCCATTATTTTTTGAGTTATCGGTGTGATATATATATATATATATATATATATATATATATATATATATATATATATATATATAAACATATAAAAATTGAAGCTGACCCCGGATATGAGTTCTAGAATTTTTTTCAAAATTCACAAGTCGGGATCTCCCCATTAGTGAATTTTTTCTACGGAAATTAACTAAAAAGTATAAACAAAAAATTCGAAAAATACAGCTTAGAAATTTTTCTTGTGGTTTATGAATTGATGGTGGTTGTATGCATGTAGAAGGGAAAGGGCTCGGCCAGCATAGGACGGGGGTAGGGGTGGATGCTTTGTCCTGTGGGTTTTCCTTCTCTACTGCATGCATAGAACCACCCTCAATGCATAAACCGCATGAAAAATTTCTTGGGAACAACCCCCAAAAAAGTTACTGGACTTGAGGCGAATAGGGGTTATGTGAGAGGTAAATATGAGTGGGTGTAGCTGCAAAATGGAGGAATAAAGGCAACTTATATATATCCAGCTAAGCTGTTTTTTCGCATTTTTCTCCCCGCCCATCACCCCTATTTACTCCTGATCACGTAATTTTTTAGGGGTTATTTGCAAGAAATTTTTCTTGTGGTTTATGCATCCCAGGTGAACTCTAAGCACGTTTCTGAAAACAGTTTTCTAAAAGCCCCCGTGAGCCACCTGAAAATTTACTAAGTATTATTATATATTATTAATTTACTTATTGGGCTAGCACAATTTACTATTATTTTAAAATTAAATATAAGATGTCTGAGTTTTTTTTGCTTAGAAATTGATTGTAAAAATTATAAACCTACTATTTTGTATGTGTAAAAATACATACCTTTACCTTACCTAAATATTATAAACTTACTTATGTGATTAGTTGCATGTTACGAGGCAATAAGTCCATAACTTTTTGAATGAAACACAGGTTTTTTGACAAAAAATCATTTTATTTCTCAACATAGTCTCCTTTGAGCTCTATACACTTCGTCCAACTTTTCCAATTTTTTTATCCCTTCCAAAAAATAAGATTTGTCGTGGTCCTCAAAATAGATATTTGTTTGCGAGATGATTTAATCATTGGAGTCAAATCTCTTTCCGCCGAATCATTTCTTTAACTTTGGAAACAAGAAATAGTCACTCCGGGCCAAATCCGGAGAATAGGGCGGATGAGGGAGCAATTCGTAGCCCAATTTATGCAATTTCGCCATGGAAACTACACATGTGCACCCTTGCATTGTCTTGGTGGAAAAAACTCTTTTCTTGGCCAAATGCGGTCGTTTTTTCTTCAAATCGTCATTGACTCGGTCCAATAAGTTGGCATAATATTCGCCAACTGATAGTTTTTCCCTTTTGAAGGCAATCAATGTGGATTATACCGTGTGCATTCCAAAAAACGGTCGCCATAACTTTATTGGCTGACAAACCTACCTTGGCCTTCTTCGGCACGGAGAAACCCACTGTTCAGATTGCTGCTTAGTTTGTGGTGTGTTGTGGTGAATCCAGGTTTCATCCACGGTTACGAAACGGCGCAAAAACTGGTCCCTATTGCGGTTGAACAACGCCAAACACTCCTTTGAAGTTGTCACATGATTGCCTTTGTGGTTGTTTGAGAGCAAACGCGGCACCCATCTTGCGGATAGCTTTCTCATACCCAAGTGATCATGCAACATCGAAACCACTGAGCCATGTGATATGCCTATGGCTTCCACAATCTCCCGCACTTTCAATTTCTTTACACCCACTTTCGGGTGTAGCGACCTCAACTGGGCGTCCAGAACGTTCGGCGTCATTTGTGCTTGTACGGCTGCAACGAAATTCAGTAGACCACTTTTTTACCATGGAAATTGATGGTGGAGAGTCCCCATAGTATTTATCGAGCTTAGTCTTGGTTTGAGTGCTGGCTTCTTCCACAAAAAATATTGTTTGATGAACACACGAAATTCACTTTTTTCCATTTTCGTTATAACTCAAGAGGTTGTCTGCTTTCAATATCTATCTAACACAAACTAAATGAAGCAGCTCGTTCGAAATTTGACAGGAGTAAACTGAGAAGATGCTTGTTGACAGGAGCAGTGTTGCTCTTCCTGTGAAGAGGCAGGAAATTCAAAAAGTCACGGACTTATTGACCCGCGCTCGTAAACTATTAAAAAAAAACCTCGTTTGTGGCTTAGAAGAAAAACATCCTGTCTAATCTGAGGCGTTATGAATTTATAATTTCATAAATAATAATTAATATTTTAATCCTTTTAAAGATAAACTAATTAATTGAATCCATTAATTTGAAATATAGTAATATACTAAAACTTCAATATTTTCTTTTACTATGTGAAAAAAATCTTAATTTTAACTTGTTATTAAATATTTAATCTTGTTATAAGTTCAAAAAGAACATAACTTTGAAAAGAGAAACATAAAAATCGGCTGATTTTAATATTCGATGCACTGCTGATTTCGTGTTACAAAAATATCAGCGCCCCTAGGGGATATTACTGATGTTACGTCATTCGAGAATGTTTAACACTAGCAATTGCTGGTGTTTAAATGTGTATGATTAAGTTTGAGCTGTGTTTTTTACAATGAATGTTAGTGGTTGGGTGTGTGCAGTCTATAATTGTTCGAATTATAACGTGCTAAATCTATGAAAGACATGTCATCGGTTTCCAAAGGATGGCGAAACGTGACTATGATTTGAAGCAGAAGACAAATTCAGAATCACTTTTATGCCAATATGTACAGTTCACAGAAGATAATTTATTGTGTAATATTTACCATCATGTACCTATTTATAGATAAACTTTGTAAACGGATGGTTGATGTGCTTCAATCATAACTTGTCTTCCAGTGCATAAAAAAATATGAAGGCATAAAAAGTTTTGCATTAATAATAAATGATATAAGAAAACTGTTTTTCAATTTTCTTCTGTGTCCTTTTTTATTTCAGTATGGCATAAATTGTCTCATTTTTTCACATTTACAATTATTTTACTTGGTAGAGGCTTTCAATTATCTTCCCAAGACAAGTTTTCAAAGAGAAGTAGGAATAGCAGATTCAGTCCTATAATAGATTTATTTACGTAAGTAAGAGTTAGTCTCACCTTTCATCTGCACAATTTCTTAATTATGTACTAAGTATATCAGTTACATATTTTAAAATATTAGATTAATAAGACAGTTTTCATGTAGAGATATAGGAAATTGAGTACTGTGCTACCATTTATACCTAGAACAATTATTTATAGGTAAGTACAGATTGTAACTTAATATCCTCAGAAACAGCTTTCAGTATATTCCTATGCCTACCCTTGAAATAGTAGTTTAACGTCGGTTTCAAGGTAGTACTTTAAATTATGATTATGTGTAAGAGAAATTTGCACATTTATTCATGCTGAATTCATTTAGGTTTCAAGTTGATTGTTGATACAAATTCTATTTATAACTATATAATCAGAAAATGTTCACTGTTTTGTCATGTACAAGCTTTTATATTCATCTATAATAAATCAATTGTCTAAATTAAGAATATGCAGGTAATTATACAATTCAAATTACTCGCACAGTTGTCAGTACTTCACGTGAGGTGGTGCTAGTGTACTTGTCACAAATTTCACCAATGCTAAAGCATAGGAGTGTCCCGTATTGTCATTATATAGTATTTGCCCAAATTGACAAAGTGTCAATGTTTTAAGTTATGGAAATATGATGTTATGAATTTGTGTTGAAATTTTTAATAATAAAGAGGCAAAAGTACTTACCGGATAAGTTTCTATAGGTTTAGTTTCCATGTGGAGATCCCATACTTTCACAGACAAATAATCTCTTGAAATCATGTATCTACCGTTATTGGATAACTTCACATCCGATATACTAGATATGATTTCGGAGAAGAAACTTTTGTTTGTTGGATCTTCCGGTTCTTCAAACAACTTTGCATGTCTATCACAGAGAGCGGCTGCCCGCATATCGCACAACCTAATAGTCCCTTTACTACTACTGTATACAAATAAATTACATTCAACAGGGTGAAATTCTGCTGCTGTAATGACCTCTGTTAACTCCTCCATGTTTTGTGGTTTTATGTCGACGATGTTGAAACTTTGATCGGTTATTTCTAAGTGCCACAAATTAATTCTTAGATCATCTGCTGACAGGTAGGTCTCTTGGTCCGAATTGACGGATATGGAATTTATATGGTATGTATGCGCGTTGGCGAATATTCGCCTCGGAGAAGCTTCCACCATTAGTTCCATTGGCTTAATAGAAGGTACACGCAAACTATTAATACTAATGGGGTCTAATGGCGTTCCATTTTCCGTCCTAGTATTGTATCCTTCCACTTTCTTGTCACGTTCGGACACTTTCCAGAGCTTGATTGTTTTATCGTTTGTTGACAATAAAAAGTGAGCGGGATTCTTTCTTTTTAACCATCGTATCTTGTTTATTTTCTCTTCAATTTCTAAGCTCTTGAGGTAATCAAACTCAGGTTCATGTGATTGGAAGGTTGAATATACATTGTATTCTCCTCTACGTGGCAATACAGTTTTAGATATTGGATCACGTTGGAAAATCACCACCCGACCACCTTTGTCACCCGTAGCCAGAAGTTCCCCATCGTGGTTGAACTCGACACATGATATTATGTCTGCCTCTGTTACATCATCATCTAATGTCCCCTTCACTTGTGAAAAACACCACTGTATGTCTCCATTTCCTGCAAAAAATGAAAAATCAGAAGTTATTTCATAATTATAAATTTCAGGGGTTACAAGTGGTATGCTAAAAACATATATTGAACAATCTTTTATCTTAAACCCATTGCAGATTGCATACTCTCGACACTATTTAATTTTAAGGATATCCTGAAAGACCATCATAATATTTAACATGAATTAATCGTAGATAATATAGTTTAGGTTAGGTTAGGTTTGTATGTGAGTGGGCCATACAGGTCCCTCCACCGCGACCATATGGTCTATTGTGGCTCACACCTAAAAGTCTAAATTTCTCCTAACAAAGCCAGCCTCCTATAGAGGTCGATAATCTTTGTGGGCGAAAGTTGATCCAGATCCTCTGGAGCAAGCTTTATCTTGCCAAAGAGCAGGTATCTAGTCCTGTCCGCTGCCGGACAGGAACACAGCACGTGCTCTGCTGTCTCGTCACTCTCCATACACAGCTGGCACTCGGTCTCCTGACCGATCCCAATACGGTGCATGTGATGCCGCAAGCGACAGTGTCCTGTATGCAGGCCGACTAGAGTACTCAGTTGTTGTCTGTTTAACTCTAGAAGTTTTTTAGCCCTTGACTCAGATAGGCCTTTTATGAAGGCCTTAAGAGTGAGCTAATCCTGGAAGATTTTGCCAATATTGGATTGTAATTCTTTCTGTCCAGGTCTTTAAAGTGCGTTTTGCTGTGCAAGATGTTATCCCCAGCACCGGTTCTGGTCCGACAAAGTCTCTCTGGGCACCACTTCTGGCAAGCGCGTCGGCCGCAACATTGCCATCATGGTCCGAGTGACCCGGTATCCAGACCAGCGACACCTCATTACAGCTGCCCAATTCGTTAAGGGCAGATTTACAACTCCATACCGTTTTTGAATTACACCGGTAGGAATCAAGAGCCTTTATTGCAGCTTGGCTATCTGCATATATCTTTATCGATTTGTGTGTGCACAGGTTTTTTATGCTTTCCCTTGCACACATCTCGATGGCATACACTTCTGCCTGGTGTATGGTTGCGTACTTGCCGAGGCTAGCTGATAGTCTAGCATCGGTGCTGCCCCCATATGCGCCGGCTCCTACTCCCATATTGGTTTTGGAGCCGTCAAGAGTACCAGCAGAGATCGGCTCTCAATAGGGTCGTTTGATTTCGCTCCCAGTCCTACCTTTCCGGGAATGCGGTCTTGAAAGACAGATCTCTACTGATCTTTGTAGGCATCAAGTCTGAGACCATTCCCAGAATCCCGTGACCATCAATGTCCTCAAGGAGTCCGGACCCCCCCAGACTGACTATCTGAGGCATGCTGTCTGCCGTTTGCTTTAGTCTGTATGTAGATAGATAATATAGATAAGAGTACTATTTCCATAATTTTAAAATTACTTGATACTTCCCATTTTCCAAGAAATGACATCAATTCCTAAATTTTTAGAATTATTTTAAATATCTTTTATCATATTACAATTACAACACGTTAAAATACGGGGTGACGTATATCTCTCAAACGACTGGACCAATAATAATAATAATAATAATATTTATTAATATACTTGGCATTTTACATAATAACCAAAGGAAAAATTTACAGAACAATGATACAATATTTCTCATTTTTAACACTCTACGCGCATTTGACCTGGGCTGGCTATATGACATGGCAAACATATTAAATTCCGGACAAGAGCTGTTACTACTATCAACTATTCTACTACGAGGACTGTATTTGGCATAGTTAGTTTGGTGGAATTTACTACCAGCATGCCAGGATTATGAACAGTACGGGGACATCTTGTTCTGAATTGAGATAGCGTATCGCAGCTATCTACAATTCCATTGAGAGCTTTGTAAATGAAATATAGGTTGAAGAGAATATGCCTAGTATGAAGGGAATGTAGATCAAAATAAGAAAGCAATGAACTGTAACTATAATTATCAAAACGTGTGAAATTTTTGACAAATCTTCGTTGAACATTGTCAATTCTATCAGTATGCACAGCATAGTGAGGTGACCAAATCACTAAACCATAATCAAATACAGACGGTACAATCAATGAGTAGAAAATCACTGAACAATAATCAAATAAAGACCCTACAATCGATCAGTAGAGGATGATCAACGTACGGACACTGCTAAAAAGATTAGTGCTTCTAGTTATCAGACCCAACATTCTTGCAGCTCTTGAAGTAATGGTATCAATGTGAAGTGACATCCTAAGCTGTGAATCCAATGTCACACCTAGAACACGAACAGTATCAACCAACCTCAAGGAGATGCCATCTATGAGATAATCGGAATTTGGAGTGGTAAACTGAGTAAACCATAAAGGCAAGCACTCCAAATCTTGGACACGAGCGGAGATTTCAGCAGCTGTATGGACAGAAGTGAAAATTTTTAAATCATCTGCAAACATTAAGTAAGGTGACCTGAAGGACATTCCAATATTATTGTTGAAAATGATATAGAAGTGACCCAAGGTGGGAACCTTGTGGAACCCCAGAAGTAACATATCGTCGATGATATTCTCAAACATCGTAAGTGCTCCAAACAAAACTTCAGGTAACACAAAAAATGTTGTGGTCCTATTATTCTCTTAATATAACCCAAATAAATTAACAATATCATTCATTTTGCGTATGAGGATGGCCACAAATAAATAGAATGGTTCTCAGTGTGAATGTTGCAGTGTAGCATTAAACTTGACTCACGTGCTTCGGTTTGTAGTAATGAGCATTACATGCGAGGTTTGTGAAGGTATTACAACAAGGAAATAATGGTAATTATTTTACTCAAACTAAACAAACATAAAAAATAAATTATTAATTATAGTTAATAATATTTATGGTTATTATAAAAAGGGTGATAATCTTTTTTCAGGACTTTCAGTAGTAGCTGTACGTGAGCAAATTTATACTTCTCAATACCAGGACTACTGATACAAAACTTGGTTTTTCTGTATTAAAATTTGTTTTTCCTAGGGCGAATTGAACTGTAGATTTTTAAGTGAGAGTAGGCTTTGAAAAAGCGTGATTTATATAGATCACATTGTAAGGCATATGATTTTTTCGTGCTGTCTCAATGATCTTGACAGTCAGCTGGAATGCTAATTCGGTCGCTCAGACCACGGCATGGTCACTGCTTCCTGCGCAATGCAACCCGAGGCCACACAGTCATCACACCCACGTATCGTTTGGCACTACAACTCCGCAAACTGGGACGAAATGCGGGATTACTTTTCCTCATTTCCATGGGCGTCTGTCTGCTTCTCTCATCCTGACCCCTCTGATATCTCACAAAACGTCACCGAAATTATCCAAGCTGGCATGGAATTATTTATCCCACGTACACAGAAAACCTCTTCAGCCACTCAAAAGCCCTGGTTCCCTAAATCCTGTGACAAGGCCAGACTTGAAAAGGTCAAAGCTCACAAAACGCTTCTATACAATCCCAGTCAAGAAAATCGTCAAGCATTTAACGACGCAAGAAACCGCTATGTCCGCATTCTTTCTGGGGCAAAAAACTCGTTTAATAACCACATCAAAAACAAAGTCCTCTTAAGCTCCAACGGCGGCAAACCCTTCTGGACTCTTGCTAAATCTATTGGGAATAATTTCTGCAAAAGCACGTTCCCACCTCTTGTCTCAGGGGATACAATTGTTTCTACCGCCCTGGGCAAGGCTGAACTTTTTGCTTCGTTGTTCGCCGGCAATTCTACTCTCAACCCACCTCCAAATGTTCAACCACCAACAGTCCCCAATGTCGCGCATAAAATGACTGATATCATTTTCAAAACTAAAAAGGTACGAAAGATGCTCTCTTCTCTTAATACCAGGAAAGCCTCTGGCCTTGACGAGATCCCAGCAATTGTTCTCAAAAAATGCGCACCAGAGCTTGCTCCTGTCCTGACTCGTCTGTTTCAGATATCTTATAATAAAGGCATATTCCCTAGTAACTGGAAAACTGCTCGAGTACAACCCATCCCCAAGAAAGGATCCAAAGCGCTTCCCAGCAACTACAGGCCTATTTCTCTCCTTTCAGTCGTCTCTAAAGTGATGGAAAAGTATATAAACACCGAATTACTAAAATTTCTTGAAAAACACAGTCTAATCCACGACAGGTGGTACGGATTCCGTCAGCGCAGATCGACTGCCGACCTCCTTTCCTTTGTCACCCATTCTTGGAACAAGTCTATGGAACAACACGGTGAATCCCAGATTGTTGCTCTAGACATATCCAAAGCATTCGACCAGGTCTGGCACGCAGCGCTGCTTAATAAACTTCCTCCGAACCTCCAAACCTTCAAGTCCAGAATTAACAAGCTGCCTCTTTCCTCCTTGTCAACACCCACGGTACGATAGTATTTAGGCTGTAAGCCCTCGTGGTGTGTAGTTGAAATTTAAAAAAAACATATACTTGATTTTTGTCTCGATCACGCTATGCACTGATTCACAGCTCATCTATGTGGGACCTTTCTCCAGGAACTTCTGCATGATAGACACGTTTTCGATAGAGAGCATTGTAGTAATGCATTCGATAAAATGTTGTTTCCATTCTGGTAAGTGCATTCGTCGCTCCAGAACATAATCTCATTTATCTGCTGAGTGTAATTTTTTTCAATGAAGTCCACAATACAGGAAACAAACTCATTGAATGTTACACTACCTTCACCTTCATACCACACGTAGCAGGTAATCTGATGATTCACGTTATAAATAGTGAAATTACGAACTATCAACTTCTTGTAGTAGATGGCCGAGGCTTTTAGTAACGCGCAAAGAAGAACCGCCTGCAAGTCCATTGTGAATACTAAGATATTTCCGTCTGATTTTGACCTCTCAGTATCTGCTTTCATTTCGTTTCTTGCTTCTTCTTTCCTCTGTTGATGGTCTAACCATTTTTCTTCGCTCAGATTTCCCACTTCGTGCATGCAACATAAGTAACATTGGTCTTTTTTCGGCTGGAACAAACCAATATTCATCTTTGCATAAACAATTTTGAACTGACTTAATGACGATGGTATCACCATGGCTTCCCTGCAGTTTTCAACATATAGATCATGAATTTTTTTGATTTAAAAATCGGTATTAAGTATAATTTACTTGATTGCGACCTGCGATAATGCGAAGGCATCTTAGACAGTTCATTCAAAAATGATTCCAAATATGTATTCATCTGAGGCTTCAGAGGCACATTTCGTTTTCCCACGTGTCATGAAGAAATATTTAGATTATTTTTCAGTGCCCAGTTTCGAACTGTCCACACACCAATGGCTAGTGTATGGTAAGTACATTGTCTTGGACACACTCAGTCTGTCGGAGTTCTTCTTTAAGTGATAGTTCAGTGTATAGGATTTCCTTAAATTTTCAGTAATGGACCTCTTTCTAGAATCTGGCGGAACTATATCTATTAATCCCAAAACGTAAACTTTTCTCTGGTTCCAATCCAGATTCTTCCAAAAATTGTCAAACATCCCTAAGCGATCTGTCTCTGTAAATTAATTACAATACCTTTTCTGAGATCTAATGCACGTATTGCTCTTACAATTTGGACCAAGCTCTCTGCGCTTAATGCCAATGAGAGCTGTTTTTTCCTTTGACCAATTTACGTCCTTGATATTCCACTCCTTTTTTCATTTTGTTAATATTGTCACATTTGTCCATGATAATTATGTTATGGACTTTGTTATTCTGTGGTCAGATGTCGGTTATAAATTGTCTCTATGGAGAGTATAAATAGACGAACGGTACATAGAGTTAGTTCAGTATTAAGTCGGTGTGGTGTAGAATAATGATCATAGAATATTAAGCGAGTTAGCAGTAAGTGTTGGTGTTTAAGAAGCGATCATAGAAGGCGAATAGTAGAATACAGTTCTATGGACATTTAATAATAGAGAGAAATATTTTAGATGATATTGGTGTTGGAAAATAGTTGCTTATAATAAATTAGTAGTTTGAAAAGCTGTGTTTTGTCAGTCAACGAATCCAGAACCCCGTAGAACGTAACAACTGGTGTCAGAAGTGGGATTTTGAAGCTGCTAACAGAAATATTTGCCAGAATATTCGTTGAACGACATGAAAATTTCTAGAATCTCTGGAAGATCAGTCTCAGCGGTAAGTCATAACTGGGTGTGTTCTTGAAACAGAATAAACTGTGTACCATATTTAAGTACGTCTATGCCTAAGACACGTAGCGGAACAGCCAATATGGACGCCCAGCTATTGGAATTGATTAACGAAATGAAAGAAGAAGCCAGAAAAAGAGATGAAGAAGCTAAAGAAAGGCTGAGAAAGAGATGACGAAGCGAAAGAAGAAATGAGAAAAGGAGATGAAGAAATGAAAGAAGCCAGAAAAGGAGAAAAAGAAATAAGAAAGAGACGAATAAGCGAGAGGAAGAGACGACCCAGTTACTCAGCCAGAAGCAAGTGGAGAAGAAATTATGAGAGTACAAGACGAAGGGTGTAAAGAACATGTAAAAGTGAAGCCAACCCAGAAAAAGGTAAGTAATCACATTTGTTTGAACAGAGCCGATGTCGACAGGATGAATCGGGCCCGTCGAGATATTTGTGCAAGTAGAAACACCAGAACAAGAGCAACGACACGGAAGAGCCAGTACCACGTAAGAACTTCGCTTGAAGAAAGCTCCGACATATTGACGAGAAGGAAAACCCTCCACTCTGCTGTCCGAATGCATATGCGAGTAGAAAGCGACCGCATGAAGACCCGTTATGACGTGCTAGCTAATTTTGCTGGTTTTAAAGAAGGAGATCGTGTGTGGTTCTACAATCCAGTACGACGCAAGGAACGGCCACCAAAGCTACAGAAATTATGGGAAGATCCCTATAAGGTGGTCAAAAGGATCTATGACGTCGTCTATAGAATTCATAGGAGCCCGAAGAGCAAGATGAAGGTGGTCCTTATGCACAGAGTTACGCCATTCCAAGAAATTTCAGAAATCGACCGGGACCGTCGAATATAAGAGGGAGGCAGTGTCACATTTGTCTATGAGAATTAAGTTTATTGACTTTGTTATTCTGTGGTCAAATGTCGTTGTGTTGGTAAGAGCGAACACTCTGGAATTATATTTCTAGAATGGACCAGAAGTGACAGGTATAGAATAGTGTAGAAGATCTAGAATCTCTATAGACAGTATAAATAGACGAGCGGTGCGCAGAGTAGTTAGTTCAGTGTTGAATAAGGTGGTGTAGAAAAGTGATCATGAGTATTAAGCGAGTCAACAGTATGTTTTGGTGTATAGATCATAGAAGGCGATAGTGGAATATAGTTCTATGGACATTTAATAATAGAGAAGAAAAATATTTTAGTTAACACTGGTGTTGGAAAATAGTTGGTAATAATAAATTAGTAGTTTGAAAAGCTGTGTTTTGTTAATCAACAAATCCAGAAATCCGTAGAACGTAACAATATATATATATATATATATATATATATATATATATATATATATATATATATATATATATATATATAGTATATTGTTAGTCTTATATCTTCTATATAAATAAAAGTTGAATGCTGTTGGTACACGCGTCACTTGAGAACCACTGGACCGATTTAGTTAATTTTATTTTTAAAGTGTTCGTAATATTCCGAACAAGACGCATCACTTGAGAACGGCTGGACCGATTTGGCTAATTTTATTTTTTAAATGTTCGTAACAGTCCGAACAAGGTTTTTATAAAAAGAAAAATTGAAAAGTTGTCCGGAAAATTGAAAAATTTGGGAAAAACTGAGTGCTTCTCTCTCAGATTTATTTCGCTACGTGCGCAAATGTAGTTCGACATATTGAAATTTGGACAGGAGAAGGTCTGTCGGGTCAGCTAGTGTTTAATATTTTTAATTGTTTTGAGAGTAGGAATTGTTATTCTCATCGATATTTTCTAAACAAACTTTGCCGTCTTGAGCCAATAAAGGAGGTTCAAGGGTTTTACAATTATAAGATTAACGGTGTTTTAAGTCCAGTAATTACTTTCATAGTAGCAAATAAAATTTATTACGCCGGTATGTGGTTCTAATAAAGTTGGCTTATTTTATGCCCGTAGAAACGTTAAACAAAGAAAATTTTAGTTAAGGCATGCATGGCAACATAACCAACCAGATCAGTGTAATTTTAATGTTACCATTAAAAAATAATATTTTAATTTTTTTGATTCTGGATCCTAAAGTATGTCAAAGTGAATATACAGCAAAACCGTTTGTTTGTATCATTTCAGCATTAAAAAAATCAACACAATTGCTTTCACGATTTGGAACATTTTCAGGTATACTATACCGTGTGTCCCACATTAAAGTAATACATACAATAACTTTTTTATCATTTGAGAAACAGTTTTACGTGAGAAAAATCCATGTCGAAAAATGTCCGAAAATCACCCCTATATAATGACTCTTCCTTTTTTTCTTAAAATGGCACCTCCGTAATTTGTATATACATTTAAATAGAGCCTACAATCTAAATACGTTAATGTAGAAAATTAATATTTAGCTTAAAGAGAAAAAGTTGAAGAAAAAATCAATATTTAAATTAACATACACATATACCATGCCCATAACCTGTCATTCTGCATTAAGTTATTGTCCATGTCAGTTGTTTTACCGGCTATTGTGATTAAGTTACACGTGTTTTTAAGCTTTTGGGAGAAATAGTACGTTTTAGTTCGTTTTTCGTGTTTTTGGCATCATGCACTTTCCGCCAAGGAAAAGAGAAGGATAATTACACTTAGTGAGCACACATACATGATACAAAGAGACATTGCTAATGCGAGGGAGCATGGGCTACAACTGATAATAGGCTGCGATGCCAATTCTCACCACAGATTGTGGGGCAGCACAAATACCAACCCACGCGGTGAGGCTCTACTAGAGTACTTGGCTACAACCAACCTGGGGGTATTAAACAGAGGTACAGCTTCAACGTTTTTCAATCGTATCCGACAGGAGGTGATCGACATCACGTTAGGGAGCAGAGGAATAACAGAGGATATATCCAACTGGAGGATGACGGAACACATATCAATGTCTGAACACCGTATGATCAGCTTTGAATTGGATGTGGACCGTGAGAGCACTCCCCCAGGAGAAATCCAATGAAGACCGACTGGGATGCCTATGTAACAGGCCTTGGAGGGTCGCCAAGGAGCCCAGAGGGGAGAAGACTCTCTCCAGAGGCATTAGATAGTGAGGTCGAGGCCATAGAAGGTAAAATAATGGCAGCCTACGAGGCCGCGTCACCACTTAGGGGGGAACCGTCCATTAAAGTCAGATGGTGGAACAGGGATCTCGCCGTACTACGTGGGCGGACTCGGAGGGCCTTAAACCGAGCCGTCCGAGAATCGAGTGAAGCGGCCTGGGACGAATTCAGGACTGCCAGAAGGGAGATTAAGAAGGAATTAATTAATCCTCGGATCCTTCATTGGATCTACACTGCGATCGTCAGGACAAGAATCCTCTATGGGGCGTTGGTCTGGTGGTGCGGTGTGAACCAAACTACCAGCAGGAAGTTGGCCAAACTCCAAAGGCTGGCAATCCTGGGTATCACAGGCGCTATGAGGACGACACCCTCAGCCGCGCTATAGGTCCTGTTGATGCTGCCACCGCTTCCCATCTGTGTCAGGAGGGAGGCAATGCGTCGCATCTTAGAATGCGAGACGCAGGAAACTGGTGCGGAGAGGGAGCAGCAATAGGGCATGCAAGAGTCGCCAAGAAGGTGGAAAAGGAAATTTCGATTTCCGCCATAAAGGTGCTGGATGCCAAGGACGATATTAGGTTGACTAGGCCATACACCCTCAGGATCCCCAGTAGGGATCAATGGAGGGAAAATGAGGTTGCATTCCAGCCCGCAGGCCTTGTCTGTTTCAACGACGGATCGCGGCTGGAGAACCAACAATCCTCCGGGGCAGGAATATACATCGAGGGCCTGGGGGTGCGCGAGAGTTATGCTCTTGGCGCATATACCACGGCATTCGAAACAGAGGTGTACCCTATCCTGTCTATGGCCAATAGACAGGATGTGAAGAGGAGCCCCGTGAAATGTGTGTACATCTGCTCGCATAGCCAGGCAGTCCTCCGGGCAGTCTGCGCGACCAGAATCAGGTCAAGACTGATTCAGGAGTGCGCTGACGCCCTCAAAGGACTAGCCAGGACAAAGGAGGTACAACTAGTGTGGGTTCCGGGACACTGCGGCGTAGCAGGGAATGAGGTGGCAATAATCTCACAAGGCTCGGTTCCCGGCGGCCGTTCTGTGGCCCGGAGTCTGCGATAGAGAACCTTGGTGTTTCAGGGGTAAGAACGTGTGCCTCTGAACCGAAGGGTACTGGGTTCGATCCCAGGGTACTCCTTTCACTTTTTCAGTACAAACTGTTAAATTAACATCAACCGAGGTTCTGGCATTGTATTTGAGCAAGTTGAATGTCTGCACGGTCCACCCTTCGGAGGGGGCGTAAAGCCGTCGATCCCGTGTCCATGCGATGTTGGGCACGTTAAAGATCCCTACCCTCCTTACAGAAAGGCAGGGGTTCGGCAAAATTTCCAGGATAGTGAGGTGAAACTGCTCCATGACGTCAAAACACACACACACAGCCTGCGATAGGCATAAGTAGGAAGACGGTATCTATCGCCTTAAGACAGGTGGACCGAGGAAGCAATGAAGAGGCACTGGGGGTCGGTTGGTGGCTGCAGGCAGGCGAGGGACTTCATGGAGGGGCCGGACAGAGATAAAGCTGTCTGGCTACTCGGAAGGGGTACTAACATGCCACTGCACCCTTAGAAGACACCTCACATTGATAGGCGTAGAGAGGGATCCCATTTGCCAGGAATGCGGAGAGGATGAAGAAACGTCCTACCACTATCTGTGTGAATGCGATGCTTTTGGGAGTCTTCGAGTAGAATTGTTGGGATCGAGGACTCTGCAGATGAATAAGGTAAGTACTGTCCAATTGAAGACCGTCACGGCCTTCATCACGAGGTCGAGGCGGTTTGGCGACGGAACCGAGGAAGAGTAGAGCATGGTTGCTGGTAGGGATGGGCACCTAACATCGATGTTTTTGGAATATCGATGTTTTCCATTGAACATCGATGTTTAAAACATCGATGTTGCAATTTCGATGTTATCTTTTTAACATCGATGTTACTTGTAACCATCGAAACATCGTTACGTATCCCACAAATCCTGTTGCAAATGCATATCGTTTGCAAATTTAAAAAATTGTCTTGCTATTGTTTGACGACAGATATATGGACAGATATGCAATGCAGAAGTTTTATTGGTGTTACTATGCACTTTGAAGATAACAATTCCATAAATTCTGTTGACTTAGGTGTATATCTTTTAGATGAACGGCATACAGCCGTATACATTTCAGGAGTGTTAAAACGTATACGTGAGGAATGGGGTATCCTAGAAACTAAAGTTACTACTGTTGTTACGGATGGAGCGGCCAATATGACAAAAGCTATTGAGGAAACGTTTTACAAAAAGATGCACATTCATTGCTTCGCTCATCAAATAAATT
Source organism: Tillus elongatus (assembly GCA_964006375.1). NCBI lineage: Eukaryota > Metazoa > Arthropoda > Insecta > Coleoptera > Cleridae > Tillus > Tillus elongatus. The sequence continues at coordinate 53,238,612 of OZ023266.1, forward strand.
TAGTTGCTGACAGAGCTATAACTATTTCGGAATTGTGATCAGTTATATCTAAATTAAAACAATTGTAACGTGGTTTAGGCATTCAGTAGTTGCTGCTGATGAATTACGGAAGGCACAAACAAGCGACCATAAACCTGAAAAAAAAATTATACAAGAGATGTCCACTCGCTGGAATTCCACATACTACATGATTAATCGTTTTCTTGAACTGCGGGAATACATAAATACCATAGTGAACAGACATCCTTCTGCCCCCACAATGGTTACAGCCAAGGAAGTTTTTGAACTGAATAAAATCATTGAACTTCTAAAGACGTTAGAAGCAGTAACAACAGAAATTTGTGGTCAAAAGTATATTAGTTCCAGTCTTGTAATCCCTCTCACGTATAATTTGGAAAAAGAAGTTTCACACATTGAATGTGATGTAAACGACACCTTAGGTATTTCACTAAAAGAAGCACTTCTCCAAGAATGTAGGAAACGATTTTCTGCTGTTGAACAAGTCCAACAATTAGCCGTGGCAATCTTGCTGGATCCGAGGTTCAAAAAGATTTATTTTAAGAGTCCTCATAATATTGCAGCAGCAGTTAATCTAATACAACAGTTATCACTGTTAGCAGAAACGCAAGGAGATGATGACTACAATCGCGAAATAATAGAAAGTGAAACGACAAATAATAAACAGGACACGGGTAAGTAGGCTAGATTGTCACAATGATGTTTGGTAAAAATTTTAACATAATTATAGTTACTCCAAACGGCACTATATGGGCGCATCATTCTCAGTTAGTTCAAAAGAGTGCTTCACAAGAGAAAGAACAATTAAGCGAAATGTCTTTGTATTTAAAGAATCCTCTAATTAATCTTACCGAGAATCCACTGAAATGGTGGTCAGATAATAAAAATGTATGTCCCCATTTATACCCTGTCGCGAAAAAATTCTTGTCCATAGTGGCGACTTCTGCACCGGTAGAATTTTTTTCCAAAGCTGGACAGACAGCCACGCAAGAAAGAAACCGTTTAACTGGAGAACACTTGGGCAAAATATGATTCCTTCAGTCCATTGACAGAGATTACTGGAGTATATAAAACTGTATGGTGAGATTATCAGTATTATCACTAATATTGGTGAATTATATATATATATATATATATATATATATATATATATATATATATATATATATATATATATATATATATATATATATATATATATAGAGTTAAATTTGAAGTTTACTTTTTATTATTAAAGTCATTAGAAGTTAAGTTTTTCTATTTTTGTTTTACACATTCTTTCTTATTTTATTGCAGTACAATAAACATTTATTTATTTTTGTTACCACTTATTTTTTGTATTACTTGCACCTGTCATAATCTGCATCGGAATATGTTTCCATTTTCTAATGCCTACAAAACTACAAACTATTTTTTTTCTCGGAAGAACATAGAATTATAGAATTGGTAAATTGACAATTATTTTGAAAACATCGATGTTTCCCAACATCGATGTTTTCCAGCCGATGTTTTTCCTACCATCGATAGTAGGTTTCGATGTTAAACATCGATGTTAACATCGATGTTTTAAGAAATGTGCCCATCCCTAGTTGCTGGGGTTGGCAAAAAGGGCCCATTGTGGCCTACTTGCTTGGCGTTGGCCTCCCCACCACTGCTACTACTACTTGCTAATGAGTGTTCCGTGAGCTTGATAGCTGTAAATAAGATAAGTAAACAAATGTAAAGTCTGAACGCAGCGAGTACGTTATGGTGGCGAATTTTCATTAAAATGTTTTTAATAGCAAATACGTCTTTCTTTTTAATGAAAGCAGGTATCAAATTTTGTTACCAGTATAACCTATATCATAGAAACAATGTACCATAGTTCATCAAAGTAAGTTGATTGTATGAAAATATACAAAAAGTTTCCTAAAATAAACTTAAAATGTTCCCGAAAAAACTGATTTCCCAGTCAACGAAGCTTAAGTTAATAGAAAATTCACTAAAGTCTGAATGCAGCAAGTGCGTTATGGTAGCGAATTTTCATAGCACTGTTTTTAATGTTAAATGTTTTTTTTTTAACGAAAGGCGTAAATTTTAGTAGATAGTGTAACCTTTATTATAGTAGAAACAATGTACTGTATTTTATCAAACTAACTTTTTGCTTGAAAAAGTACAAAATTTTTCCGAAGATGAATTGAAAATTTTTCCGAAAAACTAGGCCGACGAACCTATCCACATAATTTACACAAAAACTACACCAGCCAAGATACAATTATTCACAGAAAGCTTTCTGACAAATTTAAAAAATGTTTCCATGGAGATTTTAAAATAATCTGTTTCATGAAAATTCGCCATTTTTTTACAAAGACTGGCTAAGTGATTTAAGAGCGTCCTGTATATGGCATCACGATTTTTTTGACAAACAATATAATTGAAAACCTCACTAATGCATCATTTTCATGGGACTCCGATTTCCATTGGTAGAAACACCGTATCACAAAGAAAACTGGTATCAACAAAGATTTATGGGCCATCCTGTGATTGTCAACATAATTTTATAAAATGCATCTCAAAACACCCTATAAATAACTTTTATAATGTTCTCCCATATCTTGTATCACAACGAATATATTGAGCTTTACAGTAAAAATGCACCACTCCGTATATGTAAACATAAAACTGAAACTGATCCCGAAGGGGCCTAGTTCGCACTTCTTTGAGGAAATATTTTTTAAATTTTCGCGGTCTTCTCAATAACGCTTTTTTTCTACGAAAAAATATGGACTATTAAAACGCGAACTCTGACTGAAACTACTGCCAAAACATCAGAGAAGGGGTCTATTTGAAATGAATTTTCTGCAAATATTTTAGTCAAATGAAGGACAATGATGGCTGAAGCTAACTTCAGGCTTTGTAAAACACATTTATTATGACATTTCTTCTACATAACCCGTATTTGTTTCAAGTTCTCCGTCTAAAAATTGCAAATTTTGACGTTTCATATCGCGAATTTTGACATTTTAATGAGAAAAACTATAAAATTTTCAAGTATTTTTTCTGTCATTTCTTTACATTTTTGAGTCAAGAAAACGTAATCTTTGTAATATACAATATATTGTGTTATCCACCCAAAATATTTTGGTTTTGTGCATTTCTCTGGTTATCAGTGGCAGCCAAATATATTTTTTTACCGACTATAATTTTTTCCTTTCAGAGATCTGAATTTTGGCATGTAGGGTAAGTTTAATGGTGTTAACCTTAGTACCAAATTTGGTTGCCATAGCTTTGTTATTTTCGGAGATACAAAAATTTTCCGAAAGAAAACCCAAAACTTTCCAGGAAAAAATCGATAATATATATATATATATATATATATATATATATATATATATATATATATATATATATATATATATATCACACACACACATTTCCCCTTCCACTGAATTTCTACTGATACAGTCTCCTTTTTTGTTCTTAAAAGAATTCACTAATAGGGAGGTCTGTCTTTGTATATATATATATATATATATATATATATATATATAGGGAGACTGGATCAGTAGAAGTTCAATGGAAGGGGAAATGTGGGAGAAAAAGGAAGACAACTTCCCGAGATGAATCGTTTCTTTTGAGAAATCGCAAGCTGAACCCCAGAAAGACAAGTAACCTACAACAAGACTTAGAAAAGGCTGGAGTGAACATTCACAACTCTACAAGTCGCAGACGCCTTCTGGAGGGGGAAGAAGACTCCAAAGGAACAGCTTCTGACGGAGATTGTGATGAAAAAAAAAGACTGATTCGGGCAAAAAAATATGCACATTGGACAGAAGAACATTGGAGAAATGTCTTGTTCTCAGATAAGACACAGTTTTTGGTGCAGGGGTGCCGATCAAAATTCGTGTGAGAAGCTGTGGACGAAAAGTTAACTGCAGCTCACTTGGTTCAGACAGTAAAACGTCCAATCAAAAAGATGTTTCTGGACCCTTTTTCATATAGGGGAATAGGGAAACTTATATCTATCGAGGGCATGGTGAACAGTGAAAAATATAAAGAGATGTTAGAAATGTTATTGTCCAGAAAACTAGAAAAGCTCAAGCAGGTGGCCAATCAAGGTTCCAGCAAGATTCAGCACCGTGTCATGTTTCCAAGAATATGGTGAAATATTTCAAGGACAAAAAGATTACCCTTCTAGACTTGCCTGTTAACTCACCGGACATTAATCCTATTGAGAATTTGTGGTCTATATGCAGGGCCAGATTAATGAAAATGGATTGTACAACAAAAAGAGAATTGAAGCTGCCATTCCGGTGATGACAAAATCAAGCAAAAAAATATTGATTCCGTGCCAAAACGAGTAGATGCTGTAATAAAAGCCAAGTGAGGACATATATCTTATTGAATAATACTAGCAGATTTAAAAACTGTACTGTTTGTATTTTTTGCTTTCAATAAACGACATTTAACTATAAATTAACGGCATATCTGCTTGTGGTAGCATTAATTTGCACAATAATAACTCAACTAAATAAGCAACTCTTAAGTTTAGTGCTGCTAAATCAGTTTATGACTAACAATGCTGGTGACTGGTTGGCATGCTGAATTTGGGATAATTGTATATAGAAGATATGGAAGAATTAAGATGCTAAATTATTAAAGTGTGGTTATAGTTGATGACAATTTTGTTAATTTCATTAACACATGTAGGATGAGAGAAAACAATATATTTTGGTGTAAAGTGTTAGCCTGCTGACAGACAGTTAATAGATAATTGAACATATAATTTAAGTGACACGAGCACCACTAGGTACGATGTAAGCACCAAAAACAGAACTCTCACGCTATATGGTAGAAACATCCCGATGGCCACGGAGGTAAAATATCTTGGGGTCGTATTGGACTCGAAGCTAACCTGGAATGGCCACGTTAAAAAAATACTGCGCAAGGCACTTATGACCCTAGCAGTCACTAGACGGCTATATGGAAAAACGTGGGGACTGAGACCTAGTATGGCCCACTGGCTGTACACAAGGGTGGTCAGACCATCGTTAACATACGTGTCACTGGTTTGGTGGCCTAAGGTGACACATTCCAGTGCCAAACAAAAGCTGGGCAAGATCCAAAGGATGGTTTGCCTCGGCATCACAGGGGCCATGACTTCAACCCCAACAGCCGCCATGGAGGTGTTGCTGAATCTGCCCCCACACACCCTGACTTATTATTGGGGGGGGGGGGTCCAGTATAATACTATACAGACTAGCCGGCAATGATAGATTGAAGACCAACCCAAGCTGCAGGGGCGACTGCAAGGTTCAGGAGATCGTGAAGGAGCCCATGCTTGAAATGAGGTCAGACTTCGCGAGCCCGCGAATCTCTAGGGAAAATAAGTTTTCAGTGGTAATCCACGACTGCGAGGCATGGCGGGGGGAAACGCCGGGCCGGGCCTACCGCGGGGAAGGCGTTTATTCGGAAGACCGAGAGTAAGTCACAGTATTTCCCTCGGGGCTCATGCAACGGTCTTTCGGGCCGAAATGTACGCAATCTTCCACTGCGTGCAAGAAAACAAGAGGAGGGGCTACACCAACAAGCGGATCCTCATAGCCAGAGCCAGGCCGCCCTTAGGCCTTAAGTAGCCCACGGGTAAATTCCAGGCTGGTTAGTGAATGCCGAGACGAGACGTGCGACTTGGTTGGGCAGAATGAGGTCACCCTCATCTGGGTGCCGGGTCAGTCGGGGGTCAAAGGCAATGAAGAAGCTGACAGTCTCGCGAAGAGAGGATCAGCAGAACCATTTATGGGACCAGAACCGGGCCTGCGCGTATCGAAAGACACGCCCAGGGGAACCATGAAGTCCTTGGTCAGGGACCAGCATAAGGCATACTGGGCAGATGGTCCAGGGCTCAGACATGGGAAGACACTAACTAATTGGGGATTTCAGTTCAAAGAGAGCTGTGGAGCTGCTAAGTCTTAGCAGAGGACAGCTCAGGAACATAACAGGACTCTTGACGGGATACATGACTATCAAGTAACATCTGCATAAAATGGGGCGGTCGAGGGGGACCTGGCATGCGGACTCTGTGGCGAGGGGGAGGAATCAGGCCAGCACATCTTGTGCGCGAATAAGGCCCTGAACCGCAAACGACAACTGATCTATGGACAGCCTAGACCGAAGACAGAGCATGCAGACTCTGCGGAGAGGGGGAAGGAATCAGCCCAGCACATCTTGAGCGAGTGTAAAGCTCTGCTGGACCGCAAAAGACAAATCTACAGGCAGCCTAGACCAAAGACAGAGCAATATAGAACAATGGGTGGACTAGAAAAGACAAAGGGCATGCACAATAAGCCAAAGGCTGCGGTGCTATTGGGGCGGCAAAGACGCGGACGATATCTTCCAGACAATAAATTTTTGGAAAATTGTAAATTTTATTGTTTGGAAGAAAAGCCTTTACATTAAGTGTTTAATTAAGAGCAATATTGTTGTTCGTCACTACTTTCAGCGTCCTTCCTGTTCTTGCGTTATCTTCCAAGAATTCCTTCCCCAATCGAAACCGTTTTGAGCAATCTTTTACCACCGAATAAGACGACGATTTCCCTCGTATACTCTATCGAGCCGATCATTGATGCTTGGAGGTGAAATACCGTCTCGAGTAACGAATGTAATAACAGCTCTGTACGCAATTTTTGTGACTTCTGACATCGTGAACAAGTGTCAGTTATAAGAAAACTAATTGACACAAAATCCATGTTTGTTTTTTTCCAAGGCTAAACTTGAACCAATGTCTTACAAAATTTCGACACGCTGCGATAGCCTGGATCTATGGCAGGCCGATAATATTTTGCGCTTACATCGTAACTATTAAAACATATTTAACCTATCACGAAACAATGGGTACATAAGACAATCTAAAAGCAGGCACGCTTGGGACATAATTAATAAAGTCCCAGTGGAAAAAATACCAATGACAAAATTGCAATACAACGTCCCTGATAACTAAATATGGTAAAGGTTTACTTTCGGGGCGCATGTCCGATTTTTATGAAATGTTGCATATAACGTATTTTAGGGTGTAGATGACGAAAATCACAATAAAAATTAGGGCAACTGTCAACTAATGGCGTTTTTTGTTGGAAAATTGTAGGTTATACTCACTTTTGCGGCATGTTTTTTTCATATTTTACACATTTTCGGGGGCCGTTCGTTTTATATCAAGAGAAAGAAGGGTGTATTCCACTATTCTAATTCATTTTCACATAGTTAGTGCACCCCGTTAATTGTTTATGTGTCTACTTTTCATCGTATAAGTTGAAATTGACATCTGACATTAAGTTGGCTTTATATGTCAAATGTCATTTTTAACTTACATGATGAAAAGAAGCGTAATTTTCAGAGACATATAAACAGGCAAGGGGGTGCACTAACTATGTGAAAATGAATTAGAATACTGGAATACACCCTTCTTCAGCTTGATATAAAACGAACGACCCCCGAAAATGTGTAAAACATGCCGCAAACGTGAGTATAACCTACAATTTTCCAACAAAAATTCCAAATAACACCATTAGTTGGCATTTGCCCTAATTTTTATTGTGATTTTCGTCATCAACACCCTAAAATACATCTATATGCAAAATTTCATAAAAATCGAACATGCGCCCCAAAAGTAAACCTTTACCCTAAATATTTATAAAGCCCCCAAAAGACCAAAACAAAATACACATTTACATAATATACAGAATTAAGTACCTTATAAAAAAAAGCTTACAATCCTAAACTTAAAAAAAAATACTTCTATCAGATAGATAAAATCACATACCTAGACTTTTAAAAGCACTTGAAATTCTACTTTTTATCAGCATTATCAAATTTACAAACAGCTATGTGCATCACTCAATGAAAACTAGATTTCAGCAGATTAATTAAAATGGTTACCGCATTATTTAGGTGAAGATAACTTAGGTAAACAAATTCAAGGATAACAAATTAACAAATATTTTTCAAGTTTATTATTTATTATACAAATTCAAGTGAAATTTTGCAGTTCCAGTTACCCGAAAATACTACTCTATAAACTTTGAATTGATAATCTATCGGGAATTTAAACAATGACAACTGCAATTCCAATAATTACCACGCTGATAACAGAAACATGCAGGGGATCAAGTGAAAATAAACAGAAACAAAAATGGAAAGGAAAAACTTGCTGAAATGTGTTATTATTAAACAAGACATCCAATTAATGATACTAGATGTTTCTTTCTACACGGAGAAAATGTAAGTATTCCAATGACCACTACAGAAATTTGGTGATGGTGAGAATACGTCTAGCCTTACATACATTGCCCCTATACAAGGGAAGAAATGGGCCAGTGCTGACAATTTACAAAATTATTGGTTGGTTGTACACAGTCTCTATTTTATAACATTTTGTGTTATTTGGAGCTGTCGTGACAACATAATACCTGGTTCCGCACCGAGATGGCGACCCTGTCGTACATCTCACAATGTTCTAGGAGGCTGGCTACCATAACCGTTTTACTTTATAGGTGTGTTCTCGCTGTAATTAGTATACCGTGCTGACGAGCTCTAATTAGAACGAAACCGGTCTGCGGTTCTAATTATGGTGAGAATACATCTAGCCTTACAAACATTGTCCCTATATTAGGGAAGAAATGGGCCAGTGCTGACAATTTACAAAATTATTGGTTGGTTGTACACAGTCTCTATTTTATAACATTTTGTGTTATTTAGAGCTGTCGTCACAACATACTACCTGGTTCCGCATCGAGATGGCGACCCTGTCGTACATCTCACAATGTTCTAGGAGGCTGGCTACCATAACCGTTTTACTTTATAGGTGTGTTCTCGCTGTAATTAGTATACCGTACTGACGAGCTCTAATTAGAACGAAACCGGTCTGCGGTTCTAATTATGGTGAGAATACATCTAGCCTTACATTATTATTTTTATTGTCCCATATATAGGGTAGCGCATTGAAAACGAAACAGACCAATTTGCGTCCAGAGAACATTTTTTTAAGAAACGCTGAAATACGTCAATATTAATATTGAGGGGGACATGTTTTGACATAAAACTCAACTTTGTCACATCAACCCCTTAAGGGTGGTGATAACAACCCTTATATTTCAAATAGGGATCATGGGTCGAGTGTTAAATCATTTGAAAGCTCTTTCTTGTCTTCATTCAGGACATTGATTTTTTTGCAAGTTTTATCAACTCGTTTAAAAATTATTCACAGTTGAAGATGCACTCATTCCGATAAGAAATGTGCTGATAGTCAATGTTTTGTTGGTTTGTAAACAAAAAATTGACTATCAGAACATTTCTTATCGGAATGAGAGAAATGCGGTTTATTATTTCAGTTTATCGGTCGGTTTGATACTTGATAGTACTACCGAAAATTAATTTCACAATGGTGTATTCTGTGGAAGACAGAGTTGAAATAATTACTCTTTTTTTTTCAAAAACGATGACTGTGCCAACCGTACCCCAAATTTGTCTAACGAACGTCATCCGAACAGACATGTTAACAGAAAATACAGTTTGGAGTTAGTTGCAAAGTTTCGACAAAGTGGTTCAGTAGCCAACAAAAAACGGGATCCTGAACGTGAATTTCCGGTTAGAAATGAGACTACTGAGATTGACAAATTGCTGCAAACCCAACTTTGAGCACGAGAAAATTGGCCACTGTTTCAGACATCAAAAGAAGAACTATTCAGGGAATATTGAAGCATCATAAATTTCACCCGTATAAAATTCATCTTTTACAACAACTGAACGAAGATGATTTTGATCGGCGGCTGGAGTTTTGTGAAGTTATGACTGCACGAATAACTGATAACGGGAACTTTCTGTTCAATATCTGTTTTTCAGACGAGTGTGCGTTTTTATTAAACTCTACAGTCAGTCGTCATGATTGTCGTTATTGGGCAGATAACAGTCCAAGAAATTTTCACGAAGTCCACACTCAAACTCCACAGAAATTGAATGTCTGGACTGGCATTTTTGGAGACCGTTTAATCGGACCAACTTTTCTTGATAGCAATTTGAGTGGCGAAACGTATTTGGAGTTACTAGAAGATATCGTTTACTCTCTACTAATTGACATTGTTGAAAATGATGATCGCTATCAAGAAAATCAATTAGTGTTTCAACAAGATGGAGCTCCTTCGCATTTTTCACAACGTGTTAGGGAGTTTTTGAACAGAGAGTTTCCAGAGCAATGGATTAGGCGTAAAGGTGCTATTTAGTGGCCCCCTAGATCACCGAATTAAACTCATTTAGCCTTCTTTCTATGGGGCCATTTAAAGAGTAGCTCCAGAATGTCAAAACGTGTACTTTTGTATGGAAGCTGGTGGTCAACAATTTGAACACTTACATAACTGAATAGACATTTTTGAACGTTTGGTTTTGTTTTTTAGTTTTTTTGAACGAAAAATTGACTAATTAGTGCATTTCTTATCACAATGAATGAAATACGTTCTTGCAACTCCAACTGTGAATAATTTTTAAACGAGTTGATAAAACTTCCAAAAAAATTAGTGCGCCGAATTTAGAAAAGAAAGAGCTTTCAAATGATGTAACACTCGACCCATGTTCCCTATTTTAAATATAAGGGCTGCTATCACCACCCTTAAGGGGTTGATGTCACAAAGTTGAGTTTTATGTCAAAACATGCCCCCCCTCAATATTAAAATTGACGTGTTTCAGCGTTTCTTAAAAAAAATTCTCTGACGCAAATCGGTCTGTTTCGTTTTCAATGCGCCACCTGTATAATTTTCGTAAAAATAATTGGGTAGATAATTTCTATGAAAATTCACGAACATAACGCACTTACTGCGCAGACTTTTTGTAGTATGTTATATAGAATAAGGCAGTTTATTTGAGTCTTTTAGTTTGTGTACGTTCCATTTTCTTGTATTTCTCTATTCTTTTTGTTAATGTATTTGAGCACATTGCTAACACCATATTATCATCTCTAGCTATATTTGCTCCAGGATATGTGTAGCTGGGTTTAAACAAATTTTTGTGACATTTCTTAGTTAGGCATGCGCATCACATAAATTTTCTCCTACCTAACGATGCCATAAAAGGCAAAACCGGTTGCGAAGAAAACAAGAACTTGTGAAGCAAGAGTAGAAGTCTCTGCATCCGTATGTAATAAGAGCCGTAGTTTTCTAAAATTGCATAAACCTAAATCAATAATTTATATCAATCTAAAATTGCATTAAATTTTTTTTTAGAAAACTGAAATAAATTACTCTGATCCAACTAATACGAAATTGGAATTTATTTGATTTAATTGCAAAAATACATGTTTTTCAAATAAGTTTTTTATCAGAATTATTGTTATAATATTTGCCACAGAATAACTACGAGGGGATACCCAAAAAAATCCGGACTGATGTGGTGGGCAAAGTTTTTGTAGTCCCACGTTCTGCCGCTAGAAGCGTATACATCTACCATACCTGAGTCAGTAGGTAGGCCAAGCGTCATCGCTGAAGAATGTTCTGTTCGGCTTGTGTGAATGTTTAAGGGATAATTGTTTTGTGTGCTCGTCGTTCTTGCAATGACTGATTCTTATGAACAGCTCGTGCCTGTCAAGTTTTGCTCCTTGCTCGGAAAAATTGGCACAGAAACTCTTGAAATGTTAAAACGGCCTACAAGGATGATGCTATTGGGAAAACTCAAGTGTTTGTAAATGTCAATTAACAAACATCGCTCTGGTCGTCCTTCCACGGCTTGAACCGATGAAAATGTTGAAAAATTCACGAAATCATCCTGGAAGATTGACGACGGACAATTGACGAAGCTATGGAGCTCTCTGGAGTGACTTAAAGAGGCCAGTTCAGCCAATTTTAACGGAAGATTTTGGTATGAAAAGAGTGTCTGCCAAATTCGTACCTCGACTGATGAACAAAAGCAAAGTCGCGTGGAAGCGTGTTGAGCTTTAAAAGGAGAGTTCCGAAATGATCCAAACTTTTTTCCCAAGGTTCACAGGTGCTGGTGCGGTTACAACCCTGAAACGAAGCACCAATCAAGCCAGTGGAAGACTCCAAGTTTGCCTCGCGCCAAAAAAGCTCGTCAAGTGGAATCAAACGTCAAAACAATGCTGATTTGTTATTTCTATGTGAGAGGAGTTGTCCATTAAGAGTTTCTTTCACATGGTCAGGCAGTTAACCAGGCTTTCTACCTTGAAGTTTTCGAAAAATTGCGCAACAGTTTTCGGCGGAAGGGGCCTGATTTGTGGTAAAAAGTTGAAACACAAAACTGAATTCTTGAAAACGGCATGTTTGAGACAAAGCTAGATTTTGATAAAAAAAGAAGTTTCGGTCAGTTATTAAATAATTATTTTTGAAATGGTTGTTGGACAAAGAAATTATTGCTAATATGGTAGAAACATTAGGTGATCAATATCCTTGATATGCTACTATTAAAAGTGAAGTGCGGAATTTACAAAGGACAATCAAATCTCAAAGATAAGCACCGCTCTGGAAGACAAATTTCCGTGACCACTGAAGGAAGCATCGAATCTGCGCATGAAATGATCTTAACAGAATGACGAATTGGAGCAGAAACATTGCCTATTTCCTATAAACGTGTGCAATGTTTCGTTGACATTTAAGAATGAGAAATCTTTTGCCAAAATTGAACGGAAATGCTTGAATCCTGATTAGAAGCGCGCTCGTTTGATAATGCCAAAGGAAATGTGTCATCATTTTGAATAAGCTTCCTCAAACCTTTGGGGTCACCTTGGAGAAAACATAGGTCAATCACTATAAACCAAATACTAAAGAGCAATCGAACGGGTGGAAGAACGTGTTCAAAACTCAGTTGGTAAGGTTCTTGCTTCAGTTTTCTGGGACAAACATAAGATAATTCTGCTAGATTTACTAGAACCATGGTAGAACTCCCACGGGAGTGTACTATAGTGAGTTGCGAAGTAAATTACGCCAGAAAATTGTGGAAAATGACGCGGAAAACTGGCCAAAGGTGTGCTCTTTTTAAAAGACAACGCATCTGCTCGCAAGCCTTGATGGCACTGTAAACAACTGATAAAATCGATTGACCTTCCGCCCCATTATCTGGATTTAGCACCATCATATTATTATTTATTTGCAGAGCTCAAAAACATTTGAAAAGTAACCAATTTTCGACGAACAGTGGTTTGAAGATCAAAATAAAAAAAAAGCTTTACGAACGTTTTGCTGAATGTGTAAGTCTTAAAAATTACAGAGGCTGATCTGTCTGGGAATAACGGGAGCTACGGCATCATGCACTACAGCTGCGATAGAGACAATGGTGAATCTGACTCCACTGCAGATATGCGTGAAGTAGCGGCACCAAGTGCCCCGACACTATTTCAAACTGACAAATATAAACCAGGAGAGCTTGGCCACTTGAAGATACTAGAAATTATTCCTTTCGAGTCACTCGCCAAACCAACAAATCACATGCCAGCTAAACCGGACTTCATAGTCGCATTTGATGTGGTCATAAGTGACCGCCCGGCACGGAACAGAGGCAATGAAGGGCTGACTCATGTGTATGATATACAGACCGGTTAAAACAAATTAAAGGAGCAGGGCTGGGAATAAGAGGACCTAACTTCGCTAAGTCCCTAGGAAAAACTTCCTAGACTCAGAAATAGAGAGATCTACATCCCCTCAGTCGGGCAGTACTAAATACTCTGGACTACTTAGGACTGAAAAAATCATTGATGCAAATGGCTATGAACAACAAAGTAACTTTGATGTGGATACCAGGGTGGTATCAAGGCGTTGGAGGAAATAAAGAAGCAGATAGTCTTGCAGAAAGTGCAGCAACACCATTCTACGAATCAGAGCCCTATTGTGGATTAACAAAAAGTGATGTAAGAAACGAACGTGATATTTGGGAGAAGAACCAAATGCTGCCATACTGGAGGAAAACCCTAGGCTTAAGGCAGACAAAACGGTTCATCACCATATCAATTAGGAAGTCTAAACTGCTCCTTAAATTTAACAGGAACGACTTGAGAATAATCACAGGACTTTTCACAGGACACTCCCCAGTAAGGTATCACCTTATAAAGATGAGTGGATTAGATTAGATCCAATGTGAGTGGGCTATTCTAGTCGCCCCACCGCGACCTTAGGATTATCGTGGCTCATGAAGATAGGTAAGGTGGGCAGTGAAATCTGCAGACACTGCACTGAAGTAGCGGAAACAAGAGAACATCTCTTATGTGACTGCATGGTTAAGTTCTGCAAAAGGCTAAAATACCTTGGAGGAGTTACCTCAACACCACAGAAAATAGACAAAATAGCTCCGAAAAAAAAAAAAGAATAGTACATAAAAAGTCCGAACTTTTGGGACAACTGTTAGAAAAAAGAATCACGCGCAAAAGATCAGCAATATACTTAGGGAGGTTATTTTTATTTTACACAGACAAACGGAAAAGTAAGATGACATTTCATATAACTGCATAAATAAAATTTTAAAGGCAGCCTTTAAAATCAAATATAAAAGTAAAAGATAGGTACATACCAAACTTTTCACATTCAGAAAGAAATAACATAGCTATTTTTTATGTTCCAAATTAAGTAATTTTTAATATATATCTCTATTTGTTATAAGTTATTCGTTATAAGTATGTACTTTTCAAGGGGAAGAGATGCTTTTTACATTCTGAAAAACAATAGTTAAAGGCAGGTTTCTGAAAACAGTTTTTTGAAAAGCGTTCGGGAGCTAAACTGCAAATTTACCGAAAATTCGCTACCAAAACGCACTTACTGCGTCCAGATTTTTTTCTTACAAACGCATCATATTTCAATAAAAAATGCAAAAATGCATTAACGAATTTGTTCTACGAAAATTAGCTAAAAAAAACTATACACCCCTACTCACTCCTGGTCCCGTAACTTCCTTGGGGGGTGTGAACAAGAAATTTTTCTTGGGGTTTGTGGATCCAGGGGGGCCCTAGGCAGGTTTCTGAAAACAGTTTTTTGAAAAGCGTTCGGGAGCTAAACTGCAAATTTACCGAAAATTCGCTACCAAAACGCACTTACTGCGTCCAGATTTTTTTCTTACAAACGCATCATATTTCGATAAAAAATGCAACAATGCATTAACGAATTTGTTCTACGAAAACTATCTAAAAAAACTATACACCCCTACTCACTCCTGGTCCCGTAACTTCCTTGGGGGATGTGATCAAGAAATTTTTCTTGGGGTTTGTGGATCCAGGGGGGCCCTAGGCAAGTTTATGAAAACAGTTTTTTGAAAAGCCTTCGGGAGCTAAACTGCAAATTTACCGAAAATTAGCTAAACCATGCCAATTTTGACGTTTCAAATTGTGAGTTTGACGTTTTGAGGAAAACTCCAAAATGTGTTTCTTTAACTGCCCATAACTTCTTTGTCTTTAAAACTAGAGACCTAAATTTTGGTACAGAGTTCACTCTTTATAATACAAACACGCGTATCAAATTTGGTTGCCTTTCTTTGTTATTTCCGGAGATATGAATTTTTTAGAAGGGAAACACAGAATTTTCCGGGAAAACCTGGTCTGATTTTTCTGGCTAACGAACCTATCCAAGCCACTTGCAAAACGAAGGTACTCACCAAATTTCATCAAGATCGGTCCATTATTTTTTGAGTTATCGGTCGGATATATATATATATATATATATATATATATATATATATATATATATATATATATATATATATATATATATATATATATATATATATATATATATATATATATATATATATATATATATATATATATATATATAAACACAGATCTCCTCATTAGCGAATTTTTTTTAAACAAATTCGCTAAAAATGAAAATAGGTTCTTCCTTAATAAGAATTTCGAACAAATTAATTTAAACAGTTCGTATCTTTTACAATATAAAAATTGTATAGAGATATGTGAAAGAAATATTCAGTAATAATAATTACCAAAGAATGAACATAATTTAAATAATGATAACTGCTTTTTATTCTCCAACTGAGTGATTTTGATAGTGAATTGGGTTTCCCTATATTATTTACAACAAATAAACTTTCTTTGATACTAACAACAGTTTGTGACAGCAAGTAAACCCTTTTTTTCAGTGCATCATTTTGAAGTAAACTGAAAATTAATATGAATGCAGGCTAGTTAATTAATAATCATCCAATAATGTTAAGGGGCTCAAAGCAGTAAAAGTGACAACAAACATGAGATAAGTGCAGATTGTGGGTTGTAAATGTCTTTCAGTTAGAACAAAAATAATACAAGTCCAGTGGATATATTCGTTTTTCTGGAACGCCCGTCTATTTCCACGACTATGTCCACTCACCGACACCAGGGAGCAGTTTCACCTCACTATCCTGGACATTTTGCCGAATATCTTTCTGTAAGGAGGGTAGATATCTTTAACGTGCCTAACATCGCATGGTACACGGGACCGACGGTTTAACGCCTCGGAACGTACAGACATTCGACTTGCTCAAACACGATGCCAGAACATCGGTTGATGTTAATTTACAGTATGTACTGAAAAATAATTTAACGTTTCTACTGGGAATTGTAGCCGGGACCCCATGTCCAGAGGCACACTTTCTCACCCTTTGACCACCGAGCCTGCGTGGGAACATTTACTACTATAAATATGATCAAAAGCTGTTAAGATGAATCGTGATCTAAGTGCACTTGTCTCACCTTCAGCCTAAATGTCACTTATAATAAAACCACAGCAGACAAACTACGAATCCTAAGTCTTAGGCTTGTGCGGAAGGAACTTACACACCTTCGGACAAAGGAAACGCCACTCGGAATTCGTCAGAAGCCTGCTATTCAACATTTGAGTGTAAAAAACACTGAATACAGGACTCAAATCCACGACCTCACAGTCCGAACTTTGCGGGTTACTCGTTCGGTAAAATCAGCATGTACTATTTTTCTTCTCTAAGCCCGTCAATTACCAAATGAAATAATCATTTTGACAATGTACAACCCTGGCAACATGTTCTTGGTCCGTCTTCTCCTTTGTACCTTAAAATTATGCTACCATGCCAGTGTAAAAAAATTACATTTCAGAGCACATCATAGGCCGTTTCATTTTATTATTCACTATCTCCATACCCCCTTAATACCCACCAGTATGCCTACCAAACTGGCAAATCTACTGAGTTAGCACTCAATAACCTCTTCGAGAAGATCACACACTCCCTGGATAACGGGGAGGTGGCGGTGGCTGCATTTCTCGACATTGAAGGAGCATTCAACAATGCATTATCTATCTCCCCCTACGAAGCCACTATCGCTAGAGGGGTGGAACCTACCATTTGTGGCTGGATCGGAAGCATGCTCCACAATCGGACCGTTATTAGCTCGCTGCAGGGGGAGGTGGTCCGCTTCAGGGCTGCGAGGGGGTGCCCTCAGGGGGGAGTTCTATCCCCCCTGCTGTGGTCTCTCTTTATGGACGATTTGTTGGCTATCCTCGGACTGTGGGAGGTTGAGGTCCAGGCGTATGCTGATGATCTTGTCATAATGGTTAGGGGCAAATATGAGGAGGAACTAGCAAGTACTCTTCAGGAGACACTAAATGTAGTGAATGATTGGTGCTGGAGGGAACAGATGTCTGTGAACCCCCGCAAAACGATCATTGTTCCATTTATCAGAAGAAGAAGGTTGGACAAATTAAAACTACCCATTCTTATGGGAGAAACGATTCCATTTTCGGAACAAGCAAAATATCTAGATAAGGAGCTCAACTGGGACATACAGTTAGAGAATGTAATCCGCAGGGCTAAACTGTCCCTGTGGACATGCCGGAGAATCTGTGGAAACAACTGCGGGACAAACCCCCAACAGATGTACTGGCTCTATATAGTGGTTATCAGACCAATGATAACATATGGAGCCATAGTTCGGTGGCCTAAGGCACTTCGTGGTATCGCGAGTGCCAAACTAGCTCATCTACAGAGACAAGCTTGTCTGATGATAACGGGAGCGATAAGCACCGCACCATCAGCCGCTCTGGAGGTCCTCCTTAATATTCCACCTCTTCACATATGGTTGGAGAGAGTGGCGAGGTGGACAACGTACAGACTAAAACAAACGGCCGACAGTATGCCGAAGGAAATCAGTCTGGGAGGGTCCGAACTCCTCGTTGACATTGAGGGTCACGGGATTCTGGGAATGGTCTCAGACTTGATGCCTACAAAGATCAGTAGAGATCTGTCTTTCAAGACCGTCCTCCCGGAAAGGGAGGACTGGGAACGAAATCAAACGACCCTATTGAGAGCCGATCTCTGCTGGTACTCTGACGGCTCCAAAACCAATATGGGAGTAGAAGCCAGCGCATATGGGAGCATCACCGATGCTAGACTATCAGCTAGCCTCGGCAAGTACGCAACCATACACCAGGCAGAAGTGTATGCCATCGAGATGTGTGCAAGGGAGAGTATAAAAAACCAGTGCACACACAAATCAATAAAGAAATATGCAGATAGCCAAGCTGCAATAAAGGCTCTTGGTGGATGTGATCAACTTTCGCCCACGAAGATTATCGACCTCTGCAGGAGGCTGGCTTTGTTGGGCGAAATATAGACTATTAGGCGTGAGCCACAATAGACTATATGGTCGCGGTGGAGGGACCGATATGGCCCACTCACAAACAAACCTAACCAAACCTAACCTAACCACTATCTCCAGCAGCAGTGTTAAGTGAATTTTAAACAGCCGAACAATGGTATCGAGCATGTGTAGGAGAAATGCACATTGTATCGTATGTGTTCTATCTGAACAATCACCAAGTTCTTTAAAGTTTTGATAATAAAAATTTAAAATAGTTAACGCATCACTGTAAATGTTAAAATAATTAATTTTAATAAAAATTCTTAACAATCACACAATTGCATCGAAACAAACTATGAAACAATTAGACATACTGAAAAAAATCTAGTATTTCGCACCTACTATCACTTTAATACAGGAATGCTATAACATTTTTGAAATCCTGTACGTTGATGCGACAAGAAAGCACACATCTTTGCGCTCGTGTCAAAGCACCATTCTGCCGTTTTCATTTCTCACAACATTGCCACTTGTTACTCCAGAATGAATAATAAAATAAGTGAAAATAAGTAAACCTAATAAATATGCTGATGCATCTTTTATCTACTAAGTGAAATAAGATAAGTAAAAAAAAGGAAGGGAAGGTTGAAAGTTTGAAAATTAATTAATCACCTTTCATTTATTTGTGGCCCAAACTAAAGGAGAAGTAATTAATTCAATTCACTGCATATTGTACAGCAGAGTAAAACGTATGAAGTTTTAGGAGTTTTCTTTTATCCTTGCAAAGACAAAATATTGTGAAACTTTATGTTTTAACTTGTCAAAAATTAAATTTTAACTCATCAATTGTTGTTGCCCTTACTCTGTGAAACTGTTCCATACTAAATCCAGACGTACACTATTTCTCTGGATTTACAAAGGTTTGTTTTCTTTTTACAGTTTGTTTTATTTTTACAGAACAGAGAACAAACATATGTGAAGCCAGAGAAATAGTCTATATGTCTGTATTTACATTTTAACGACAGTAAAATAGTGACTGGTTGGACAAACCTCTTGGTTTGCGTTAGTCCAAAATTTTTAACTTTTTTCATTACAAGAAAATTAGACAAAAATACATTAAAAGACTGGCTTAACTAGTCTATGTAGTTAGTAGGATATATATTAACACATACCGGGTAGGACTGAAACAGGAAAACACGAAGGGGAGTTTTTACAGATCAGAAAACGGTAAGAGCCTGACTGTGATAATAAAGGCAAATCATGAGCTGCCAAGAAAGGAGTACCACGGGCAAGTATAGTTGGACCACTACTTTTTACTATATATACTTGAAATTCCTTTTGTTGTATTAAATTTTGTAACTACCACCTTCATGCAGATGATACAACACTTTACTGTTCATTCAAATCAGCAGATTAGGCTTAAACCCTTATTTTGACAAATAACGATCTCAACTTTTTAGTTCAAAATTCTAGAAAACATTCATTATTAATAAATCCAGAAAAATCATCTGTAATTGTTTTCTGTCTTGGTGGGAGTGAGATGGAGTGAGTGTGTGTGCAAATGGATGGTACTATTCTCCCCGTTAGGCGAGTAGCTGGGAGTTTGGGGTTGCTTATAGATTCAGATTTGAGTTTCAGGGATCATATCTCCATGTCACTAAGTGAAGATTAGAACCCGTGATGAGCACTGATAAGTACACTTGGAGAACCCAAATCACCACATCACATCAATACTCAAGAATTTTTCATCCCCTGATGACGCTAAATTTGTTAGTGGAACGATCGTCAGGTGTTTAAAAAGATTTGTTGTGGTGGTTTGGGTTCTTCAAGTGTACTTATATTTCTACGTGTTTAAAAAAATCCTACTGTGCCGTTAACAAATTTATACAGAGAGAAAGCTCTTAGATTATTACTATGTGATAGTCTGGTCCGTCAAAATTAACCCATTGTGCCGTGCCTTGATAGCATTTGTAGTCGGAGGATTCAGCTGCTTCGTCGGCATGTATATCAAATAACGTAACACAGGCTGGTTGCCTCAACACGTACAATCCACACATTTTACATATGCTATGTTTCTGTTATAGAATAACACAGGATAAAGCTCCATGGCATCTTTATGATCATCTGATATTTCGACCAGATGTACCAGTCATAAAACGTTACCAACTATTCCCAAGCCTAACAGAGAGTTGATCAAAAGGACCTTTTCATATAAAATTGCATCTCTCCTTGGCTGTTTCACTGTGGTCAGGTCTGTCAGTTATGTTCACACATTTAGAGATCATTTTAGGCAACACCTGTTTGAAGGGCAAACTGAACTGCAAGTGTGTGGTAACACAATGTTATTTTTTTGTACTTCTGTTTCATATTGTTAGAATCAGATTAATTAAATTGAATTCTAGGTTTTGTGTTCTGTTGTGGGATCACAAAATATTTTGTGTAAGGCGACAGTGAAAGAACAGAGTACCGTGTTTACACTGAACATCTGAACGGTATACCTTTGGTCTGCTGTGTTCTAATTAGGAATATGTAATATTATATAGGCGTATATATGTAAAATGCATGCGGACAATAAATGTGTTATTGTTATTATTAATTACTTAAAAGAAATGAAAAAACAAACGAATCTAAATGATTTTGAAGAATCTATTGAAAATTTATAACGTATTAGGCTGTATGTAGCCACAATAGGCCTTATGGTCGCGGTGGAGGGACCGGTATGGCCCACTTACAATAAAACATAACCTAACCTAGTCTGTATGTATGGAGGCAACTTGTATACCATTTTGACGAAATAAGATTGGTATTCTCAAAAATAAAACACTTCTCATAGCCATAGTCGAATTTGATCTAATTTGTTTTACAAAAATCGCAACAAAAAAAAAAGATTCTTAGTACAATCTCTCATGAATTTGCGGCAAAAATTCGCTGAGGATTGATAGTTACCTTCTCATTTTGTTAATAAAAATTCGCTTAAAATAGAAGAAAAAAACATTTCGTATTTACTACATACTTTCCTGACTTCTAACACTTGTTTGAGGCATTTGATATTTTATGTACTAAGTTATAGATAAACACATCGAAAATGGGATATAATAAACGCATAAGGGGACGGTCGACTTAACCGCAATTGGAATCTAGCAAAACGGCGCACACCACAAGAAAGAGTACGTAACGTAGATTTATAATCCGGAAAAAAAATTACGGAAAACCCAGAAGTAACAGAATAATTGAGAAATAAAATTCCAAAAAATGCACCAATTTTACGTTTCGAACTGTCAATTTTCAGCAGCGTTGCCATATTGAATGAATGTACTGCCGGACAGTTCTTACTGCTCTATGGGCCTGTCTGACCTGACCTGACATCCCCTCGGTATCAAGTAAATAGCTTCGAAACTGACAACAACGCCTATCATGTCAATGAAAAAACAGTCATAACCTCAGCTACAAAAAAACACGTTTTCGTTGCAAATCAAAATGTTTTAATTGTGTTTATCATTGAAAGCTTATTAAAAACGAAATATACCATACTGTTTTACTTTATTATAATCACGATAATATGTAGTTGCAGTTAAGCCGACCGTTCCCCAAAAATGTCAAATGGACATTTCTTTATGCTATATAATTTAAATTATGTCTGATGACAGTGCACAGGTTCGTTTATTGTCAGCAGATGAACCCTGATTTGTGCGCAATCTTTGCCATATAGTATAGGATTACCAGTTTTTAAATTTTTGTCTGTTTTTCATCGATAGCCAGTAATTGAAATTTAAATAGAAATAACAACAACAAAAAACTTTCAATTAATTAAATTGCAGACACAGTATCATTAAAAAAAATCATAATAATCACACACATATTTTTACCTTCTAAAGTGAAATTTTTATTTTGCACCACTGACATTTCCTATTTATTTTGAACCACTTCATATAAATAAGTGATAAAAAAAAACCAATCTTTTGTCAGCAGTTTTTAAAATTTATTTACAATTTCAGTGTGATACAACTTTTGTTATGCTTTTTTGTGGCTTTACTTTAAAAAAACGATTCTATCTGAATCCATAAAATGAAGACTTGCGTCCAAAATTTACCTAAATAATATAGCCTACATTTTAATCACAATCAGGATTTACAGCTCCAAATTTTAATGTGTTCCAATTATTGCAACACCTTAAAACAGCACAACAGCAAAAAGCTGACACACTTCTGAATAAAGTCTACTAGGTAAACAATATTTTTTAAATATTTTCAATACAAAGATTTGCTTTTGTAGGCCAAACTATTTAAAACGAACCAATTAAATGAACTGTAAAAGCATCCCTCACAAATTGATTTTTGCTCTGGTTTTAATTAACCCTTCAGGAGCTACAGGAACAATTTATTTCTTTCTTTGAGAAACAATCATAACAGCTAACATAAATAAGTTGGTAATTTCTTTTTGTTTTCTAGTCGGAAAACAAAATATTGTTAATCAAGTGTTAATTGCGATGTGTGACTTCTGATTTATAAAAAAATATATAACTAGTTAAATAATTTTTATTGGGGTCATCATGATAATAATAATAAAAAAAAAAGGTAAAGAATTATGTAATGATGATAAATATAACATAAAAATAAATGAAACAAAACAACCAAGTCCCAAATTTAAGAATGATACCTGTCTGTGCAAAGAACTGAAAATTAAAAAAATAATAATATACAAGTGGCTTTTGTGATCGTGTAGTGCTGCTGTGAAAGCATGCATAAACATTCAGTGAAATTTTAACAAGTAAACAACAAAATAGGGTGTAGAAAGTACTAGCCCACATGTTTGTTTACAATTTTTTTAAATGGGGGATTACAGGTTCTGACCAATGAAGGTGGCTGTAGCATTGAGGAAGGGTATGAATAGCCGCCAACGTCTAATACTGGCAGCTATTTTAGAATGATAACTATTATTGAATCAAGTGATAAAATACCAGCAAATACCACACATTGCCACCTGGGGAAAATGATTACCTTCCATCATTTACTGAAAGACAGTCGCTATGCACAAACAAGTACAACACATTCCCTCATCGGGGTCACGGTAAAACGTAAACGGTTGCTTCGATTCGACACAACTTTAACTTACCGGCCATTACACGTTCCGCGAGCGGGCTTTTCGAAATTCGCGAACGCTTCGCCGAAGGATGGTTACTTTTCTCAGTAACAGAACTTTTTGGACGATACTTCATGTGAAAATTCTTGCAAAATTACTGCAAATGGCCGTACGGCTTCTTTCGCACTCGCAATGTAGTTGTGACGTCACAAGTCACAAACAGTGGCATCATAAATGTCATATTTAATTTCAGTATTACCGACTGAGGTGTTCTGACAGCGGAACAGAATAAAAATAGTATCAATTAAGAAGGTAATGAAAGTTGGGACTCATACAATATACATTTATGTATCCAATATGGATACCTTTAAGTAACCATATTACATGTCTAACACTCTCCTAACTATATGTGATCCGTAAAAATTTTTTTGTCTGTCTACCAAAAAGAAAACATTTTTAAACGCTTAGGTTGGCAATCCATTTTCTTGAAAAAAGTGTCACAAACTGTGGTGTTAGGTGCAAACGATCTACAATTTGAATTTTGAATTTGTATTTTCCTTATGCAGTTTTATATTGTGGATCGACTGGTGCATTCAGAATTTACATATAATCAACAATTTAAATATATTCCTAATTAAGTTTTAGAAAACTAAATAATAGCAGTCATATTTGTAGAATTCTGAAATAATAATTATAGTCAATCGATGGTTGGTGATGAAGCTTTAATATTCTGTGCTTTCAATAGTTTCGTATACACAAACTGCTGACCAATGACATAGTATACATACATACATATATATATATATATATATATATATATATATATATATATATATATATATATATATATATATATATATATATATATATATATATATATATATATATATATATATATAAAGAATCTGCGGAGGACCTCATTAACATTTTTCTTTGGTTTACAAAGCCTACACATTTTTATTTGAGATATTTTACTTTACTTATTTATTCTCGCTTAAATCCCCTTCTTCGTGTAAGAAGATTGAATAAATGATTTTCCAAATAAATTATAACTATAAATGTCATACTATAATACATACTTGGAGGCTACTTTCTCTGGCTTCACTATTATGTTGTTTCTTCTGTAAATGATGGACGTAGCCAGCGCATAAGCTAACGATGGTGGCCCTTCTGTGAATTCAAGATGTTCTTCAACGTTTCTGTGGCCGGTTTCGCTGCTTGGCAGCATCCTCAGAGAGAAAAAAAATATGAATTAATGCGAAATCATGGCAACTACAAATAAAGATCTGTTGCTACGTTATGATGCTTTGATCAAAAAAATTCTTTAAAAATGAAAATAAAATAAAAATGACTTATTATGTTCAAAATGTCTACGTTATGTATGTCAATATTTAACATACAGATAGAATTACCTACAATAACTATACAATTAACTACAATAACACTTACAACAAGAAAATAATTAAACAATAACAGTAATAAAGTATAGACTCTATACAATGAAAATATCGTCACACATAATCAACTCATTATCTGATTACAACTTTTTTGAAAAAATAGATAGATTGCTTTGTTTTTTTGATTTATTTAATTAGGAAGAAGTACAATACCCAAAAAATGGTAATCCATTAAATCAGTTCGCTCATTTAGAACAAGGTAGTTATTGTCGTTTATGTGCTTGTTTTACTTCTAAAGCTTCAAAGAAGTCTAGTTTACACTTGTCATTACAAATATGTAGTGGCTCTATGTGGTCATTTACTGGGGATCTATGTTGATTATTAATAATATGTTTAGTAAATGTAGATTTGTCAGCGTGGTTGTTTATAAATCCAAAAATATGTCCTTTGTATCTGGTGTTAAAATTTCTAGAAGTGTGACCGTTGTAGATTGCGCTAAAATGTGTACAAGCTAATATGTACACTCCAGCTTTTGTCAAGAAACAAGATTTTTCTTTCGTGTTAAATAATTAAATCACACGTCGGGTTGTAAGATCTAGAAACTACCTTTGTATCTGTACAGAAATTAAATTTTTTTGAAATGCTTCCAAAATAAGTCTGCATGACCTTAGCTTAGAAGTTTAATTATAGTGACACCTATAGTCACTCGATAGAGACAGTTAAGATATACGCGTGAACGCTTTCGCCCTATTTAGGCTATTTTCGCATTGAAGTTGTATTCGTTTCCATGCGCTTGATTTATCCATTGCATCTTTTTATCTTTGCCTAATTAAACTTGCTCTAAAATCGAAACGAATGCACCATTTTAGATCTTTCTTTTTTCACAATATTATTTGATATGTTGACGTTGTTTTATGTCGCATATGTTACGACATATTTTAAAAAATACAAAAATTCTCGCTGTTCGGAAATAGTAATGCAGCAGAAGACTTCGTTTTCGTGTTTGTGTTTCACATGTTTTCCTAGACGACTAAGAGTTATTTAGTAAAACCATATAAAAAACAACTAATTGGTACTCATTTAGAAATTAAAAATTTTTGAAATCGGTCAATGATATCACGAATTCAAGTCATCTATTTTGTCGCCGAGTTTTGCCTAGAACTGCATTTTAGCCTAACCATGGACGCTCTCGCTATATGTCTTAACCATCTCTCTCAGGCAACTATAGTTACACCCATAGATAGTTTTATCCATGATACAAATAACGAGAGATATGATAATGAGACCACCCATTTTTAGAACAGTCACGCGCATGGTGTGGTGAGTCCAATGCAACAATGATATTCTGTCGTGCAGTGGGGTTTGACGTTTCATCACAATCTCTTAACAAATTACGTATTTTACTTGTCTTGTGCCTATATAAATGTGATATAAAAATGAAAAAGATTAAATTTAGTGCTGCGACCTATATTATCTGAAATATAGGAATGTAACTTCAACCGCATTAAACTGACGTATAGAAACTTTTTGATCGCGAATGACTTTGTTTTTAGTGTGTAGTTGGACTTCTATAACGTTACACACCACGTGACGTCATTGGAGGGGGCGGGGCATATGCGCAATATCATATCTCTTCTAAGTCATTATATCATGAGTTTTATCTAGGTTTGACCATAATTACTTTGCGAGTCAATATAGTTCTTTACACTTATTCTTTATGAGGATGCAGAGAAATAAAGTATTTCCCATGAGAGGATGGCTGAAATCGAAATCTCTGGTCTATTCTCCAACGTCAGTCATGTGTGGAATGTGAAACTGTGCTACGGATGTTTGAGGCATGCACTAAGGTCCGGTAGCCCAGGGAGTGGAGTTTAGTGGGTAGGAGTTTGACATTACCACCGTTGTGTGTGGATGAGGTGTGCATGAAGCATTTTCCACTCTTGATTAAAAAAAAAGATCTATTATCACAGAAATATTGTGTAGGACTAGAGCTAACCAGAGCTCGTAGTATGTAGTAACAGAGATATCGGGAATGATATCTATTCCAAAGACAAGGGCTTAAAAAATTATAATTCCATAGAGAAAATACTTGTATGATATGGATTACGGATACAGAATGTTAGGCATTTGCTCAATAATTTATTAGCTAGGAACGTTGTGCTTTATTATCAATCAAGAAATAGAGAACACCGATGAAGGTAACAAAATTAATTATTGGTAAAATCATACTAAAGTTACACTTCCAGATTTTAATCAAAAATAAATTACAAACAAGCACTCTCAAGTTATACTAACAGTTAATTTCAGTTCTGGACCTTCTTGCAACAATGAAATTAAACTCCCACGCGTGACTAGCAGACAGTTAAGTTGCTGAACTATGTCTTCAACAGAAGTATTACAATGTACAGTGTTTACACTTGTATAACATGAACAGTTAGTCCTTTCAAATTTTGAAGACAGATCAAGGACGCATTTAAAATCATCATCGGTAGTGGCAAGCAGCCAGACGGCAGCATATGTTAGTGATTTTCTATTTGGTGGGGAACCAGTAACCATTAAACAAAACGTATTTATCGGCACTCTACGGCAAAATTTATTACAAGCTTTTATAACGCTTTGTGAGCTTCTGGATCTCCTCAAATCAAATTTGTTTACGTCATAAACTGTAATCATTGCAAGACAACATGACATGTTAGGCCGAATCTTGTTTAGCTTGAAAGGGATAACCAGGTCCTTCTTTCGTTCAATAGCAAACCGTGGTATTTCTGAATGCTCATGTTTAAAATGATCCACAAAAGAAGATACTGCGATCATTGTTTTACATTTATAGTGTGGACACCTGACTGGTTTTCTTGAATGGTTGCCACTATATAGTTTATCTTTTAATTGATTTCCATTTTCAACCATTAGCTCAGTGCTTGATATTAAGGTGACGTACGATGGAAAGTGTTCACCTGATGATTTTCTTGTTAGGTTAATCATAATTTTTGATTCTTCTTTTCTTTTCTCATTGTATTTCTTAGATAAATTGTTTCTGTGTTTTTCAAATGACATTTCTGATTGCTCTAGATGATCTGCATCAGACGTACCACATGACAACTTGGAAAAATTCCCAAGGATTCCAGTACTATCATTGTTTTTGTTTGTCTTGCAAAACGGTTCATGACTTTTGAGTTTGCTTAGTTCAAATTTGCAAGGTATTTTACTTATATCACAAGTGCAAATACTGTCTGTGCTCCCTGAAAATAAAATAACAGTTCGTAAAATTAGTGTTTTAACTTCTTTAAATATCCTACTGATTGTAACTAATATTTAATGGAAATCCATAATAATTTATTTAATAAAACACACTAATAAGACCTTTACAAACATTTATTGACTGTGTAGTTGTAGCGAAATTGGTTATACAATGAATAAATGAGTGTGAAAATTTCACCGGCTTGTTTTATTGAAGAAAAAACCACCCACACGTCTCTCACCAAAGCTGCTCACTGAGGCAATCTTTATACGCTTATAAATCTTGACAAACAACTTAAAAATTAAGTGATTGACGGTGTTATCTTCATCTTTATATTAATTATATGTTTTGCAATTTAAAGGGTGTTTGGGAAGTATGGTAAATTACTTACTAAATGGTTGTTATCATGTTTTATACTTACGAGAGAAAATTCAAATGAAATCTACCCAACCAGGAAAGAAAGGATTTAGTGATAGAACAGTTTTATTTTTCCATATATGACATATGAATCTTCAACAACAGTAGCGCGATACCCCCTAAAAATTATTTTCAGCAACTCTCTCAAAAATGTGTGTGAAACTAGAATATTTTTAAGTTGGCGATACCCTAGTACCTTTCGGAAGATACAAGCTGGGTTGGCAGCTATACGGCAGTAAAAAAGTCATGTGCATAGTGCATAGTATTTAAAGTGGGTGAATTTTAATGGAAAAAAGTGTATTCCTAAGTTAGGCTGGTTAGAAATTCTAACTAGCCATTATATTTTTAACAAAATACACAACTGTAGCGTCCAGCAATAAAGTTTATTGTACAAAATTAGAGGGCCTCTTTTGAAGTATAGCAGCTTTGAATTATCTTTGTTGTAGACGTAGACCCCTTTGCATATCAAAGAAATGCCCCCATTATCCTAAAAATTGGCGTTTTCAGCTTTTCTCTAGATACTTGCGACTCTGTTTCTTGGGCGGTGCAGATCTTTGTGCAACCATGGCATTGACACTTTTGTTGGGAGATCTTAATGGAACAACCTCTTTGTATATCGCCAGTAGGTATAGATGATATGTTCTGGAACCGCCACCCACCACCCAGGTGGCGGGGTGGCGGAGCCACTACCGACCTAACAGCTGTATGACAGCCGTCTGTCCTGTCAGACAGCCGTCTGTCCTGTCACACACATGTGAGCGGAGCGCTCGTGTTAGTTCGGTGGTGGATGGCGGAGCTGGGTGACGGAACTGTTCGCGTTAGTTCGGGAGCGGAGCGGTCGTGTTAGGTCGGTAGTGACTCCGCCACCCCGCCACCTGGGTGGCAGGTGGCGGTTACAGAACATATCATCTATACCTACTATCGCCCGTTACAATTTTGGAAAAGAGATCCTGGTTACAAGCTACAGCAGTTATATTCGCAAATTTGTTGGCTGCACAACTTTTGTTCAGAGTCTGGTTTTTCAGAATCTAGAGCGCTGACATTTATTTATCCCCAAATCTTCATATACAATCGTTTTAACCGCTGCTTCGCAAATTCCTATTTCATTGGCGATAACCGAAATTTTAACTCATCGATCCTGTTAGACGATTTTACCACTTTCTTCATGTTATCTATTCCGTTTGCCTCCTCAGATCGTCCACTTTTAGGGCCATCTCGAATGGATTCGCTTGCCCTAGTTGAACTGCTTTGATCAAAATTTTATTTGAAAATATGATAGACAATTCTCACCACATACAAAAGTCATATATTTCTGTATGATTTTTGGCTGATTGCCTTTCTTTGCCAACAATTTTATGAGAATTCTCGCTCTAGTTTTAGATTGGTCATTTCCCGCCTTTACAGCTTCACAAAAACGATAAAAATTAATCCATAAATAACTTAACAGACACCCACTAGTGGAAAAGTTGCAGAAACTTGACATTTGACAGTAAATAACGTCACGACAGCGCGTTTGTTTCATGGCTAGGTAGGTAGATCTCATTTTAATCTTTCTTCGTAATGAAAATATTACGCTGCCACAACTTTAGTTGCAAGGCATGTGATGTCTTACACGATCACGGATAAAAATCAAAAGCTTCTGCAATGTACTACGTTTAAAAAAGATACGTTTTGACACCTGTCAATATTTTACGGTGACTATTGTGATTGTGACTGTATGCCGAGTACCACCGTGAGGTGATGCTGGAGCAAGGTCAAGTTTCGTATGCTCGAACATCGAAGTGCCGCTCGAAAGTTTCACTGCTGATTGTTTCTTATTATGCTGTGGTCTCGGTATGACGAAGCTGCGCCCGCAGACCATTGCTACTGTTTAGTTGAGAGTTCTTGGAGTTAATGGCAACCTAGAACTCTAGTGGGGCTATACGAGACATTCACTTTTCT